>CM043018.1:108115808-108163599 GCA_023690525.1 Holotrichia oblita | reverse complement strand
TGATATATTGGCACAGCGCAAGTTGATCCAGATGATTTAGTAGTCGGTTCGTTGCATTTTTTCAGGTCTGAAGACGAAACCTAAACTAGGTATCGTGGAATTTGTCCTGTATAACATAGCTGCCATGTTAGCTGGAGTTGCTTCGGGTTACGACGTTAGATTATCAAATGTCTCTCCAGTACATCCCAGGCTACAACCACATAGGTAAGAAATTATATGCAATTTTAGATGTAACTATAAGAATTATTATTTGTACTACCAAACAGAATACTGTTCGTTCATTAACGTGTTTCGCTCTATTTTTTTAGTTTCCTTTTCACTAAATTTGCTCTATTCTTCTTAGGCCGGATCCAGGCGATATCCAACCATGGCGAGGAGACACCTATGATTACGAATACTCATCATCCAGCGGATTTAGTCACAATACTTACCACGGTCCTATCAAACACTATAGACCTCTTTTGGCTGGATCACAACTCATGACAGTACCTCAACAGTTAGATAATGTAGCAGTAAATTCTCAACTCTCAACGACGGATTCGCCTCAGCACATACCTCTTGCAACACCGAATCCATCACCAAGACGGAAATCGAGTTCTACAAGCAATGACGGTTCTGAGTTATACGCACCGTATGATAGGGGAACTACAATCTATATCCCAGGAGACTACTGCCAAAACGATAGCGGAGCTCATATTTTAGGCTGTTGTATTAGACCTGAAAATAATTATAGGACAGAAGCTACAATGGGAATCGCCTATCAACAGGATTATGGACCGTATGGATCCGATTACAGTACTCTGTACGGTTACAGCACGGATTATGCATACGATAACCTTAGTAGTAGTATCAGTAGTCAAAGCGGTTCCAGAACACCTCAACGAATGTCGATGTCAACACACAGGAGAACACCTTCAAATGTTTCTAATACTAGTTCGATTACAACTAGCGGATCCAACGTTAATCCCACATTTCGACTGGAAGATGAAGGAATCTACCATTATAATAGGAGGCACGTCGACGAATACTCCCGACAAAACTCGAACGAATCTAATTTCGAACGACCATCAACATTAGAAACCACAGGGTTCACAAAATTACGTTCTAGTCTTAAGCGAAATAATAATTATCAACCAGGAAATTCCGGTGGAAACACACCTACCAACCCAACGCCGCCTGATAGTCTAACTAGTGACGATTCATCTTACGTATCAGCGAAGGAAAGCAATTGTTCTTCGATAAGTCGCGTGAGATTTTCGCCTGTTTTGATGGACTTAAACCATCATCAAAGTAGTCAAGATTCAGCTGTGAATTTACCGGCGAGAAGGCCGAGACAGCGGCCTTCTCTTGTTGACATGGAAAAGGAATTTGCGTCGTAACGTATAGAGCAACAGGCGCAAACCGGCATGTACGTCTTGTGTAAGACGAAAGATGTGTGGTTGGTTTAGTGAAAGTTGGATGATGTAACAAATGGATTTAGGCATGTTTTACGTCAAAATTTTGTCAATTCATGAAAATATATTTCTTATTAGATTCATACCTCAATAATTTTTTTAGTAATCATAGCTTTGACACATTGTTTAAAATTATTTCTTTGTATGCCATAGGAAATATCAAAGCTACGTGAAATTAAGTTGTATGTGACATATAACAAAGCATAAGTTAAAGAAATGCAGGATCATATTAATGAAGCGAATCAACGAAGTTAGTTACAGAGATCATCTAGATAAAAATATAAATGTGGACGTTTCATGAAAAATATGACCGTCTTAAGGAAACATTTACCTACTTAAGTGCAATGTCAGTGTAATTTCAATTACCACTGTATTCTTGTAGAAACATCGTATGAATTATAGACCTAAAGTAAACAAAAAAAAAACATTCCAACTTTTTCGATCTATTCCTATCAACGTTAAAAGTTGGTCAAGGGTTATTAAACGTAGGTCATTTGTTCTCATTGGATTTATTGTAAATTCATCGCCATTATTATCTATTAACGCAGATAAAATTTTGTTTTTGTTTTTTTTTTCGCTCTATTTTTTGTCGACTGATTAAGCTTAGCTTTCAAACTATCCAAATGCTTCTTTACATTTGTTTGTCTCCATGTGCAACCATAATTTTCTGTATTATGGTTATTGTCTACATTCCTTGGAATTTTATTTAAAACTTTGTTAGGATTCAGGGGCGCATTTCCATATGTATTAAAACCAGCTTTGGAATTTTATTTGGATTTCAAAACAATATTTTCGATAGTGCCTTTAAAAACTTCTACATATTTTAGTCTACTTTTTCAAGGTTGTTCTTCACAAAGTTGGGAGGAAGTAGAGCTAATTAGATGGCATTGTTTTCACATTTACAGTATTGTGAGTATTTAAACTATCCCCTATTAAAACTTTAGATCCCGTTAACTTTCTGAAATAAGAAGTGACAAGTCCGTTTTATTTAATAAACGCGACAGTTAGAGTGCTTTTTGAGGAGTTGATTAACCTATATGCACACTCTTCTGCTTATTACTTTGGCTGACTCAAGATTATCCACAAAATTTATCGTAGCATAATTAATAACACTTGGGGCCGCAACCTGACCTGAAAATTATTATCGCGTTTTGCGTTTTCGGCCAATTGTATAGTAAGATCCATATTTCTGCTTATAAAACATTTAAACTACTCCATCATCGGTATACTGCCTTTAGATTTTATTTTTCTGGCTGTAGTAGAATGTTGTATAATTGGATTGTTTTCTTCAGCCTCACGTGGATGTAGCTGCCGATCATACCTGTGTTTCTTATATTTTCTTTGTATTGTGCTAAAAGGCGTATCAGGCTGTTCGGAAGCTTGTCTCACATATACAGGGTGTTAGAAATTACTCTTTCGATAATTTAGCAACATCGAATATTATTCAAAATAATGTATATTATGCTATTTAAAATTAATTACAAAAATGTTTTCAATTTACCTTAAAAATTTGATGTTTTTGAAACTGCTATTATTAGAGGAACTACTCAACGTTTACTCCACCCCTCTGCACTCTGCACACATAAGCGAGCGCGGCGAATTAGTGATTCACGCACATTGTGTAGGTGATGTTGTCGAATCATATTTACCGATATCTCAATGCGATACAGTGAACTTGACCTACTTACCTCTACCACAAAACAGCTGCAATGTTGAAAACTGCAAAAAATGCATTTCTGCAAATCGTATAGCAGTTGGAGTTTATAGACAAATAGGAGGAATACAGACCGTGCTACACATATTGACTGCGATATTTGATATTTTTTTCTACAAAATCTGGGATACTTTTGTTAAGATAATATTTTGCCATTACGTTTGAAACTATTTGATACACATTTCCTAAAAATTGCGAAAAGGTAACTTCTAACGCCCTATATATCACCTCGCCAAACGTGGTTTGGCGAGTGTCACTGCTTGGCAAACATATTCCTATCATAATTACATTTTCCTTGTGACCCTAACTTTGTTTTACATTTTCTTGGCATGTTACCTATTCTATTCTAAAAGATACCAAATCTTAAGACATAACCTAATTTTCAAAAATGATTCATTTTACGCACTACATCAAACGAAAATTTCGACAAAAAAATAAGGCAAATTAACATGCATTAATAACTAATGAACATATTTATTGCATCTAACCCGGATACACTTTTAAAATGACTGCTTATACAACCTATCGTTCGGAACACTTTATATAATCAATACAAGTCGTTAATCTGTAAAACGTGTTTGTGATACTCACGTCTTTTCTTAAGCGCAGCGAAGTGCTACTACTTACTACATCTTGCAGTGGGAGACGACCCCTGATTTTTATGAAAATAGCCGATTGACTTATTTTACCCACTATGATTCACTGAACCCCATTTGACGGTACTCTTAACAATTTTATAGTTTATTATTTAAAATATTGGATAAATCTGTATAGTACAGCTTTTAAATATCGTTAAATGATTTTTGTTCTGCATTTGATCTCTCAGTTGACTGTATCTTTTCTAGTATATCGATTTTTCGAAACACCATCAAATATTACAGATTTTATACCAAACTTTTCCCTAAAAATGTTACTTCTAGTTTATGAAAGATAACTAAATGTAACATTTTTAATTCGGTAACTTTTGGCCGATCGGAACTAAACAACTTGATTTTCTGGTCGTGAAGGGAAAAAATAGGGACTTCTTGGCATAGTGGTCTTCAGCACGGTTAGTTTCAAACAAATAAGAACGGATGGCACTTGGAGTAGTACCTGCCAAACTGTTTTAGCCAAAGCGAATGCATTTTCCCGAACATCTAATCAAAATAATCAAAAAAAATGTCGAAACTGCTGCAGAGTAGCTCACGGTCGAACTGATCTCGTATCTTCACACTTCACATACCAATATTAATTTTATACATTGTATAAGCACACTTACGGAAATATATGCAATTATGTTTACCACAGTGCGAAATATAAATTTGGTATACGTAGTCTACAACTGTAAGAGATCAATATTTCCATCATCATAGCTTCACATAAAATTATCTTTATTTACTTGTAAAGGTGGAAGATTCATTACAGCGTTGTTTTCAGTAGCTCGTTGTTACTTTTATTTTTTATAATTTTCATGCCTCCACTATTCTTAATGTATAGTGAAGGTTTTGAAAAGAAACTCACTAATTAATACTATACTTTTTGCTGTATTTTAGGGACAAATTACTTAAAAGATAAACACAAACTTTTGTAATATTAATACGAATAGTAATTATTTGCTATTAATATGCTACAAAATGGTGAAATTAAATCAAATGCTATTTTCATTTATTACATCGCCTACTTGATCTAAAAAATAAAGCGCCTTCTGCTGATATTACAGAAAGCTTATCAAATTCCTTTAAAAACTATTCTGAATTTTACATACATGTAATAGTGTGTTAGAAAAGAACGAAGAATGAAAAAAAAAGACTAAGAGACGATAATATTAACCATTGAAAAAAAAATGATAGAATCAATAACTACGACTAGGTATGAATTAGATACGAAGATATATCTTTCTCGCTTTAATTTCGTTTGCACATTTTTCATCTATCAGTCCAGAATTAAGAGACGGAAAGAGATGTCATATTTCGTGTTTAGGGGGCAACTGACCAGAAGAGTAACAAATTTAAATATTAATAAAATATGTAATCAGTGTATGACAATCTGAATTGAATGTATATAATGTTATTTTTCATACATTCATATCAGTCAGAAGTCAGAATAAAATATATTGTAGTGTAAATTGAAGATTTGCAAAACGAATCGTTCGCTGACAGAAATAAAGTTTGCATCGTATTATTTTATTATTATTTATGATATTCTATTTTATATTTATAAAACCTTATAAATACTCTTTTTATATTGAATTAGCTGTGATTATTTACATTTTATCGTCCATTTTTTTAAATATAGCAATTATGTATTATTTGTTTATTAATTTTATAAATATTTATGGAATGTCCCCTGAAATAAATGAAGATGTGTTGTGAAATTCCTAAATGGGAATAAATTGTAGAATTTATTACCTTCAGAACTGATTGAGAGTCAAAAATGTTCACCTAAAAAGCAAAAGAAGCAAGTTACTGAAGGAACTAGTTGTAAACTTTAAAAGTAAATTCTGCTCAATATAATGTTGCATTGGTATATGTGGTATTTTAATATGTAAACGACTAATCGCAAAAATTAACAACTGTAGAAGAGGATGTATGAATTAGAATAATGATTTGCATCACTTAGAATAGAATTACCTCTTTATCCCTGAGAATATACCTTTTTACAGTAGGACTAAAGCATATAATCATATTTTGTAAGATATTTAATTTAGGATGAGCAAGAATCACATTCTACCAGGTACCTTCAGCTGCATTATTTCAATTCATATATCACATTCTAGGCGATTTATTAATAAGTATAAGTAATTAATTATAAATACTAAAGTTTTAGGAATAACAAACATTAACTGAGCATCACAATCCATAGTGCCTGTTCTCAAAAAAAGCAGCTTATTTGTATACTTACCTATATTGTACAAGTGATAAGACACTCATAATAGTCATTCTCGCGTGCAATTTTTTATGTATATTTTTACGATGACGTATCCTGATTTCTAATCCTGGTGTTCTCTTTTTATTTTATCTAACGAAAACAAAAAAAAAAACGAAGTGAAGAATATTCTTAAAAAAAGCGCTGCCTTAAGATTATTGAGATTATTATATATTAAATAATAATATAGAAATAATTAGAAATGAGAAAGAAGGAATACTATAAATAATATCAGTATGTGTATTATATGTATAATTATAAATGTATTATTAATTAATTAACAAAAGAAGAACAGCTATTAACTGTAGAGAGAAAAACGATTTTAAAAATAATGTAACTGTTACAAACTTTATACTTTGTATGGTGGAGGAACAACCGACAAACATTTCTTAGGTTTTTTCGTACTCTAACTAAAAAGCCATATTTGTCTAACTTTATGTGTAATATAAAAAAATAACTTTCAAATCATGCTGATGACTTTCAAAGCACAATAATATCTTAAGTGTTTAAAGTAGATATGTAATAATAATCTTTTCTTTATACATATAATTAGATGTTACTACATATTTACTTTCAACCATTTTAGATAACTGTGCTGAACCCAGCATTCTAATAATTATTTCCGTTCAAAGCAGAGGTGATATAGTTTGATTTCAGAATGAAAGACTGTCGACTTACATTCCGATTTTCCACAAAAGGAAAAACTGAAACTTGCGGCTTAAATTGCACAATTTAACAATAAGCTAAGAAAACAAAAAAGACATCGCGACCAATCATAACATTTTAAAACTGTGAATTCCTTTTATAAAACTTCTAACATTTTTATCGTATGTTAATTTTCTAGAATTTTTTGTACACTTTCATACCAGTACTTAATTAAAGGTATTATTTGCATCGTAATGAAAAGCTAAAATACAACTATTAAATATGTACAAAAAAAAATTGTTGTCGTGTTCTGTCATTATTCGATTTAAATATTATTCATTTACGAGAGATTGTGGCCATCACCGTATTTTAGCAATCAGAACGTTCAGTATTTATATATTAATAATGAAATAATAATTATATTGTGTACATATTTATAAATATAAGTCTATAAATATAGGTTCGTTAGAGAAAGAGATCAACATGTGGCTTCCATAAATGGAATTTCTTCATGTTTAATTAGACACTATTTATTATTAAAATAATAATAATGATAATATTATTATTTAATAGATACATTCCAAAATTATGAATTACGATTATATCTATTACCTTTGAGTCAAACTTTATGATTGGAGATACGATACCATTACAAATAAAGAAAATAAAGGGATTATAATAAACTAACTAAAAAGAAAATTAAATAAGAGAATAAATACAAAACAAAATCATAGCGTTATTATACTCATTGTGTGAAACATATGTAACAAAAAAATTCAAATATAATTTATAAAAACTGTTTTGTTTTATTTTTTTACTTTTTCATCAACCAAAGTATTCTAAACTGCTTTCTTTAGCATATAACTATGTTTTGCTTTTTTGGGATACTTTGTCTTACTATTTTATAGAGATAAGCAAAACAGACTGACACTGCCCGTTATCAGCTCATCGTTATATACGTATCTTCTTTTCTTCGTTGCTGTCACATTTCCTTTTTTTTTATATGGTTGAAATCAATTGACATTAAACAAAGTATACGTTCGACTAAGTAAAGATAATGCGTTGCAACAATCACGTCTCTATGCTAACACACGCGATTAGACTATTTCACAAGTAGGTACTCACATTTTGAAGACAATTTTTTCGCTTCAAAAATAAGTCTATTTTTGTTTTAGACCTCATACTGTATTTAGTTTGCAAGTATTTACATTACTCGAGTTTGGATTGTTCTATTATTTTCAAATAAATTAACTTGTATCCAGTACGTTCTAGCCTAGAAGTCAAGCCTATATTTACTTGCCTAATGTGATTCTTGCCGGCAGTCTCTGCAACACAAAATCATCGATTCGAATCCTGTCCGTGACGTTGGTGGCAATATTTGCTTAGATCTCTAACCTGTTGAGATACCGTTGTTGGAACATAATTTACAACCCAGCGAGGTGATGTGAATTCGAGCAAAAACATTTTTTTAAATGATACCACTTATGCCTACCTATCCCGTATAAAGAAACCAAACATTCTTTTTTGCTCATATTCATTTTTTTATGCTACTTTTGAGTTAAGGTTGAGTTAAAGTAGAAATTATGCTGAACAAAATTTTTTTTAATTCAATTTTTAATATGTAATTTTTAAAGGATGCACCACTTATAATATAATATCAGGTAACTGTATTCTTACATTTAAAAGCACACAAAAATAAAGACTGAGAATCGGTTCCTTTTTTGAGAAATTACGTACGAAAATTTAATTTTTCTTCATTTGCAATTTTTGTGCAGTGCTTTGTGTTATAAATAATACGTGAAGAATATTAGTAAGTAAATAGAGGCTTGGTGTAGAGGGTAGCATATACTAAACATAGGGCAGTTTATACAAAAATAACGACAAGCCAGTTCTTAGTAATTAAGAAAATTGTAGATACCTGCAAATGCGAAAAACGGCATGAGGTCTAAAACAAAAAGGGCCGTCATGTTTGAATTGAACGCAATAACAATGAAAAAGAAACTGTTTTGAACTATCGAAAAATAGAGAGGAATGTTCGTAGAAGCTATGAGTTAGTCAAACAACGAATTAAGATTTTTCTGGATCACTAGGTATATCTTGACAAACATACTAGACTAATTAAAATATTATGGCAAGCGTCGGTGATGTTTACTATTATAATAACTAGACTTGGCAAAGAGGGACAACTTCCAATACAGTGCGGTGAGCAACGTATATAGACGGGTGATAAGGAAACTCGAAAGTCCGTATCAAAACACACTTGTTCAGTATTACTGATCGTTGTGAGTGCTTATCAGTACACACATATATTTAGAAAATGTCGTCTTTAGGTACGTTTCGGAAACCGCGTATTTCAAATAAATTAGAACACATATAATTGGGAGTATGCCGGATTTAAAATACGAAGGCGATAGAATTAAAATGCGACAACTATTTGATGTGTACCAGTAGGTGCAAATGTGAACGCCACCTAAAAAGTATAAAACACTGTTCTGTATTTCGTGGCAAACGATACAGCGAACAATTAACATTTGATATAGGTGTTTGTTTTATTCTATGTAATTCACCGTTCATTTTACTAGACCAAGGAGCATTTGTTTTAATAGATGCCACTCAGTTTGTGATTTCATTGAAGTTTCTTAAAACAGTAACTGTTTCAGCACGTTAGATAATATATTTTTCATTATTTTGTGTGTAAACATTCATGCGTTCGTATCGCCTATGGTCACTCATAAAAGTCACGAACATAAATGATGCGAGTACGTAAACGTTACTGAATGCTCGCCTTCATAGGCCTGCTCGGCCCCACCACCTTGTTCTCCCTACTGTACTGAAATTTGCTCCTCTTTGCCGACTCTAATAATAATATATATCAAAACAAAATTATTTTGGTAGCAGTAGATAATACCTATCTGTTTGTTTTATTATTTTAGTGAAAATCTAAGTAAAATATCCATTTTCATTTCTTGAAGATTCCTACTCAATTCGGTAAAAAAAAGTACTGCAAGGAAAGTAGACAGAGCAGAACTATTTGGTACCACTTCTATATAAAAATCGTTATCCAGCAGCTAGTAATAAATATGACAAATAGCATGTTCTAAAGAGAAACGATTACATTTAAAGAATTACAATATACTAATTAGAAAGACTAGAAACAGCGAGCTCGATCTATAAACTTCTTGGGTAGTGATTGTTGAATTAAATGTATTGAAAGAACCGAAGTTAGAAAGCATTGCAGATGTTAGCCTACGAGATTTCGTATCAATTCTATAGAAACTACTACAAATTGGAAAAAAAGAGAAATTCAATTCCTATAATAAAAGAAATAAAAAAAGAGACAAGCAAACTATAGCAAGACAGTTTGTTGAACAAGTTTTACACCTAGGAACTGAGATTGAGGTAAGACTGGTTGGTCATAGGTAGATAGTACGGTACCCAACAACGCTGTATTATTTACCGCGAGGCAATATTGTAGCAAAACCAAGGAAATATATTTACGCACACAATGTACACAGTAAGAGCTACAGCGGTAGCTCACCACAAAAAGGGCACTTACCTCAATTAGTTTTTTCATAGAATACATTAGGTACTTTATGAAATTTATAATGAAATTGTATCACTCGAAGAGTAACGTATACAACTCCCAATACACATGAATAATTTTCGCAGTGTGATCTAGCAAAGTATAAGGTATACATCTGTTGAAAGTTGTTTTAAAACATCACCGTAAAGGTGACCTAAAGGTGGCTTGTTTTAAAAAATGTTAGTGTAACTACTAAGAAAATAACATTATTTTCAATTCTCATTTATTCAATATCAAAAGCTACACAACTTTCATATACATATTATGTATAATATATATAATTTAAATATAATAAACTAATAATTTTATTATCATTATATAAAACTTTGGCAATATTTAAGTCAAGGAATGAAAATGAGACAGTAGAAAATATACTAGAATACATATATAAACAAGTAATAGTATGTATGTATTTAATAATCTTAAAAATAAGTGAAATGAAAAGTAAGAATTTTATTTTTTGTTCTAAATAAATATTTCACATCTTAATAAGAATGCGAAAACATGTTTTGTCATTTCTTTTTTAAAATAGTGTTTATTTGTCGTAAATATTGGTGCACTAACAATATTTTGAGGTTCAGTCTTGTTGGATTAGAATTTATTACACTAGAAACTGTTTAAGTACTGGAATCTTAGTTATATCTATTAAATTTTAAGCTGTTACTCTCACATAGGACGAAATTTTATGTCAGAAGTGTATATAATTCAGGTAAATTCTTAGAATTAATAAAACTAACCCTAAACTTTGTAAAGTGGAGTGCGTGATTAATCTTAATCCTAGAAGTGGTTTGAATGCAATACCTCAGAGAATGGCAAAATGTGTGTGATACTAAACTTTTGGTCTCTACAATAATTAAGAGAAATACTGTTTGATGTCATCACGGAGAGTATTTTAATTAATGCAAATATTAACTAGAATAAAACATTCATATTTTAAGCTTTTACAAGATAAGAAGCTACAATACTAGAATAAGAACATTTGCACTTTATACAATAATATTTAGGATTAAATAATGTTTTACTTACAACTAGTAGCATTATATATAATTTACAAACAATTGACAATTAACATTTTTGTCTAAATTTTTTACTTATAATAAGTACATAAATTTTCTTTAGCTTGACGCATTTGCTTTTTCATTGTGTAAACTATTTTGGCACATTTATCCTCAAATAAGGTATAAAACTGAGGAATTATTAGCACACATATAAATTACTTTGTGTAGTATTGTTTAGCAGCTTACATAATCTATTTGCACCAATTACTTAAACTAGATATAATAAATAATACTTTGTAACGTATTAAAAAAAGAGAACCGCCTTTTTCCGAAGGATTTTGAAAATTTATAAAGCGCGGCGTCCGTAAAACTTAGATCACATCTATAGCGGGGTATTTAATGCAATTAATCGAGTTAAATTAGAAACCCAACGATTCCATTCTCCTTCTACACTGCTGAGTATCTTCCTATTTCCGTTTGCTTTGTGCGAACTTCTTTTCCATCGTATTCCACTGTTAAAGATTTCTTTTCGTCCACGATTTGTGGGCTGCGATTTTCTGGACTAAGTGGTTCTCTTTCGTCCCTAAAGAGATCGATTGATTAAAAATAATGATTATACAAATACATTCAACAATTTCATTCCAATGTAGCTCAATAACATACATACACACTGCTCTTCACGAAAAGAACAATGTTCCCTCATAATTAACTCCCTATTTGACGTTCTCTGAGAACAGTGTGCTAAACATGCTAAGTCTTTAATAGAATAAAAAACAAAAACGATTGTACGTACTACCTATACAAAATTTTGAAACTGGACTGCTTTATATCTAAACCCCTTCTAAACATGCAAAATAATCAAAGAAAACTTTATCCTAATACCAATTAAGGAAATAAAAAAAAACTCGTGGAGATAATTATACTTGATCCGAAGCATGCGTTATTTTTCAGTAAATAATTAAAACAAAATAGAAACTGCAAGACTGAACATAGAAAAAATAACTACTGCATATAGCATGAAGTTTGGAGTTTTACGAAAGTTTAAACGCCTTAGTAATAGCAACTGATTTTAGTTTTATATTTTCTATGTTCAGTCTTGAATGTTTGTTTAACAATCTCAAACAACTCTAAACATGCTTAAAAAACATTCTGATACAGATCCGTATAAGCTTTAAAACACGAGGACATCTTACTCTGATGATGGGGCCAGTTTGATCGGCTGGGGTAAATTCAGACTGTTGGGGTGTGCCGGGGCAGCTTTGTAACTGCAATAAGGCAGCGGAAATCGCCAACTGTATAGACTAAAATAATCCAACTACTGTATCGTGTGTGTTTGGTAAAAATAAAGAAAAAACGAGGATAGGCTAAGATTGGAGCAACAAGCAGCATATTTTGTTAGTTGGAATGGATTTTTATTTGATACGTAACATAAAGATGAGTATTATAAAAGTACAGGTGTTATTTGGTTGGAAAAAGAAATTATAGTCACAATATTTGAAGGCATGACTTGGCAATATACTTTATAATAGTTATTATTGTTAATTCTTAATCAATAATTGTTATAATACATAAGAGCTCACAGGACTGATTCTTCGCTATAAACTACAGTCGTATCTCATCTTACTCTTAATGTATCTCATTTAATATACTTCAGAGAATTCGCTAACTACTGGAAGAACTAATAAGTAATAGTTGAAACCTAAACTACCATGCCATGCCATCAAAATTTCATTTATTAAAAAAATATAAGGTTATGCAATGAATCTTTATAATAGGACTGTTTAATATATGTATATATTTCCGAAAGAAAAAATATTTCAAAAAATAGGTATGTAATAAGCTCGAGTCGAAAATTAATTTTAAATAAATCAAGTATAAAGATTCATTGTCAATCTGCACGGATAAAACGTGTATTCAAAGCTTAATTACAAGAAAACTAGAACATAAATTTGTGGTCAAAGAAAAGTACTGTGGGTTTGACGAACAAAAATAGAATAGATCAAACAAAGCCTTTTTGCGAAAGTTTTCTATACATATTATAAGAATATTATAAATTTTCACTTATAAGTGCAGTTCAGATGGTTTTTAAAAATTCAGTAGTAGTGGAGTTTATATTTTCAAGTTAGAAAGTCGTCAAGGATTTAGCTATGGCGAAAGAAGGATTAAAATAGCATCACGATTATATGGGCTACCAAGATTCACAAAACGGACAATCCTTTTCCACTGATCGTTACTAGTTGTTGGTAGCTCATCTACCAATTGGGAAACCACATACTCCAACAGTTGTATATAGACTCTAGAAAATATATTATGGTTTCGTTCACTTGGGGAGGAAGCTCTCCAAACTTCAGTGTCTCATTATTTTCGGCTCTAAGATACTTGTATCAACTGAGGTCAAATATCTAAGTGTAATTTTGGACGCTAAACTGACGTACAAATTACACCTGGAATATGTGAGGAATAAATATCGAAATAAAATGAATGACAATACTAGCACAGTGTAACATTAACAATGCTGGTTATGCATGAAAAGAATGAAGTTTTGTTATCTATTCCATTGCTGCTCAAAATATAAAGTTAACACACTTATTGGAAATATCCACGTAAATACAAGAAAGGAAAAAATTATTCAGAGTTTCATTGAGTAGAGTTGACCATTCTCATTTCCCTAATATCGGTGCAGCAGCTCCATTCGTTATATCTATAGTATATGAAGGGCTGTTATTGTGTACGGTTGTTAATTCAACTTGATTAGTGCTATATTAGACGGAGGCCGAAATACTGAAAAGTGGTGGAAATTTCAAAGAAATATAGTAAAAGGATCGATGGATGATTCTGAAACTATTTGACCAATTATAAATATATGTCTTTTAGATCTTTTAGGAGTAAATTGATTACAAGCACTTACCTAATATTGCAACAATGCGTGAATTTGTAGTAAGTAAAAAATGAAAGTAAAAGAAAAGGGAATTATTTTGCTCTTGAAAAATTCAAAATATCGTTGTCAGAGAATGTAATGTACATTTAGAATTTCATTGAAACTACATTATTTTCAAAGATTATCATATTTAATATTTACCTTCCAAGTTTCGAGTCTTCTTCGTCTACTCTCTTAGATCTTGCGCAATCGCAACAGAACGCCAATACACCAGTCCTGTTCACGCAGAAGCAGATTATATCCACCAATATTAACACAACCACGACGCAAGCAATGACGATACCCAAAATTAAACCGCTACTTAAATATGTAGAATCACTAGATGGTATCATAACATCCAGACCTAATATAGTCAACAGAGAAAAAGTATAAATTAAAATATCAGCGTAAACTATAAACACATATATAAGAATTTTTAGTGGTTATATAAAATATATAAAAAAACGGTGTTATAAAAGCAGCGATGAAATTGTGTCTATTCTCTGGTGAGAAGATAAAGGAAGAGAAATCGAATTAAATGGTGTAATTTTTTTGTATATTAGTTATATGTGGGTATTATAGTATTATGTTATGCTGTTAAAAATATACCAAGGCTATTCATGTTGTCCGGTCGAGTGTATTGCGTTGAGTATCGTCCGAAATAAGTATATTCCTCAATTAGATGCATAGAACATGTTGTTATACATATGTATATAAAAACTTATACATGCTTTTGCGGTATACTTTATAGTACTGTTGTTGCTTGCTCGATCGCGACTGGATACGTGACTCATTTATGGCTACGTTTTGATATGTCGTATTATAGCATGGCGATGCATAGGTAGTAATTTGCGTACCAAATTAAATCATTGCCAAGGTGTAATGTAAACCACCATCTGATACGGTGCAATAATACATTTGTTGACGTAGATACTATATACAAATACATATTGCATATGAATTATGTAAATAATTGTGCTAAATTAAATATATCAATTTATTGTAATAGGTTTTTTTATAACTATCTAACCATTAACATAGTATCGGTAACAACGTAATCATTAAACATGCATGTGAAGCTAGTTGCAAAACAAAGGGGAGATTATTTATGCTTCCCCGTTACATTCTTAAATATAATTAATGGTAAAAAACATTGAATGTAATACATAGTACTATATAAATGATGATTTCTTTATTAAGTTTAAATTTTGGCATTTCTAAAGGCCTACGAGAAGACTAAAAGGCTGTACATATATCTAGCAGTGTTATTCACTTGCTGTTACTCATGATCGAAGTTTGTAGACTTTTAATTAATATTTTCTTTATATTTTTTTAACTTTAATTATAGTCAGTTGTACTTCAATCGTGTTTCTTATTCTGTGTAAATGCGCATTAATGGATGCCTCACATCAGGCCTTTTTACTTTGTTTTAGCTATTTATAATCATAGTGAAACTATCCTTGAACGAAATTATTTTCAAAAATATGAATTTATTTTTAGTTGCTGAAATTCCAGGTTTTCCATCGTTTAATAATTAAATCATACTTTCAAGAATTATAATGAAAACCCACGCTCTTTATTGAATTCAAGGAGCTGGTAGTTTCAAGCTAATACCGTAGATTTTAGCTGGTACGTTAGATTCTAAATAATTGATAGGGGTCCGGTGCTACAGAATTATATGCAAAATATTGTTATCTGCTTTTGAAAGGATAGCTAATATGTTTTTTTGTAAGTTCTGGAAGAATATATTGAAGATCATAGAACGATTGCTTTTTGCAGATTGAGATTTTTACTAGCTTCCTCAAGAAAGGCAATATAGTTTTATTGGTAAGGAAATCTGGTTTTAGATAAATCTAATAAAATTTACTGAATGTCTAGGGACGAAAATTATATGAGACATACAGCTTAATTCTGATGTAATAGAATATAATAGAATAGAATAAGTTTTATTGCTTTGAGATATCTACATCTTAAAGTACAAGAAGAAACAAATAAAATAGGTAACAAAGCAAACGTCAAGAGAAAACTAGGTTAACTAATTAAAAGTTAAAATAAGAACTAAGTAATTAACTAATATAACCAAAATACTCTTCCACTGAATAAGGCTCTATCTGGAGGAGCAGTCGGTTGCATGCCTGTCTAAAGGAGTGTAAGTTTCTTATTTCCTTGATATGATTCGGTAATTTATTATACATTTTTAATGCCGCATAAGTTGGGCCATTCTCGCTTAGCGTTAGTCTATGTTTCGGAAGGCAGTACCGATCCCTATGTCGAGTACCGTAGTCATGTGTGGAAATATACTCGTGAAGTAAGAGCTTATTTTTAAAAAAGAAAATTAATATTTCTAAGATATAAATTCCAATTACCGTAAGTATATCGAATTTTTTAAAGTAACCTCTGCAGGATTGGTTAACCTTTAAATGAAGCATAATGCGCGGTAACTTTTTTTGGTAGACGAATACTCGACACAAGTCGGAGCTGCCACCCCAAACAATAATACCGTACTTAATTCTAGTATAGCAGCAACCGCTGTAGACTATGCGCAACACCTGCTCACTGACCAAATCTTTGATTTGCCGCATAGCAAAACACAACTTACACAGAGTATTACAAAGCATATTAATATGCTCCCTCCACTTTAAATTAGCATCAATAACTATGCCAAGGAGCCTGGCAGAACTTACAGTTTGGTAAATACACTTATTTAACTCTACATTCTCTACAATAGGGTTTGCTTGCCGCGTTGAGAATGCTAAGACATTCGTTTTGTGATGATTAACTTTTAAGTGATTAGTCTGTAGCCATTCTTCAATATTTTTGATATAAATACTTCCTGTATCACTAATTTCTCTAATGGAGTTACCCTTTAGTAAGATTGTAGTGTCGTCAGCAAAATTAATCATTAAATGATTAGCTTGATTTTGAATATTGTGTAGATCATTAATATATATTAAGAATAAGAAGGGGCCAAGTACACTACCTTGCGGCACACCTTGTCTGATAATCTTATCTTTAGAGTAAGTTGTTCTAGTTTTTGATTTTATGACTGTAGTTTGTTTTCGGTTGGAAAGATAGCTGGTAAACCACGACAAGGCTGTGCCGCGGACACCGTAATACGCAAGTTTTTTTAAAAGTATTTGATGATCTGTACTATCGAAGGCCTTACTAAGATCTAACATAACCCCACAGCACGCCTTTTTATTTTCCAAGACAACTAATATACTGTCAACAAAGTCATATAGAGCAGTTTCAGTACTCTTCCCTTTAATAAAACCATGTTGATATTTATTGATTAAATTAAATTTTTTAAAAAAGGATGATAATCTATCAAATACAAGTTTTTCAATTAATTTGGAAAAAGCTGTTAATATGCTAATAGGCCTGTAATTGTTTATATCGTTAGAACGCCCTTTTTATTAATAGGCAGAACAATAGCGTGTTTCAACCTATCCGGGAAACAAGCAGACGTAAATGAGGAATTGATTATATGAGATAATGGTTTCACGAACTGATCTACACATCTTTTCAAGAAATTAGCAGGGATGCCATCAATGACCTCATATTAATAGTGGTATACTAATCCAAGACAGGAATTGAAAAGAAACGTCATAGAAAAATTTAAATATAGTATAATTGAGACACAATATCCAAAAATTATCTTGAAACGAAGATTTAAGTTTGCAAAACAGAAAGTAACAGAATGTTAGCATTAAATTGAGAAATTGTTTAAAAACGAAACATTTCTCTATCTGTACTTTTTGGAATCACTTCCATCCTGATGGAAGGAATAGATAAATAGCTAAAATATATGTACATCTTTTATTGTGATATAGTATTAACAGAGAATTTGAATTTTTTTAATATGCCGAGAAAGCTGGGTATTACACAGCATAATTGCTGAGTTGTTTCCATTCATGCTTCTTGACCAAATTTTGGTAATTTTATTGTAGCAAGAACTAAAATTCTTTTTTCAATATTTAAAAAAGAATGAATAACATTTGTCTTGTCTTATCTCCTTCTCTGATTCTAACTATTTACTTCACTTTTGTTGCTTCCTTCTTAATTGACCTACTTTTTAATGTTATGCCATTTTTTCATGATGAGTACATCATTAGAACTTGTCTGTACTACTTACGCCCCCGGAACTGTAATTGGTGTTACTCTTTCGAATATTATTCTTATTTGCGCTCGAATCACTAGCTCACTTGCTGCTCTAGTTCCATAGCAATTACGATAATAACTACGCTATAATTGTGTATCTAACGTAGAATATAAATATTGAAAAATCTCTTAACTGTACATTTCTTGATGCGGGTAATATATTTACGTGAACAAAACTAAGTCTACTCTTTTACGGATACGAGTGGCATGAAAGTGTGTTAGCATTAACATGTTTAGAGGATTTAGATTATTAACAACTGTAAAACATTATAAAGTAATTATCTGTATTCTTATCAATATTTCTTATTTTTGTAAAAGTTTGAAATTTCGTTTTGTCAACTCGGTTGTTGCATAGTTTTCTGTCACAAGTCGTTTTTCCACTATCAATTTCAGTTTAAAGATATTCAAATTGTTATAGTTACACAGGATGTACACAGGAAACACTGATATTTTTACCACACCGTATAACACTTGTTATTGAGTGGTTAGTTAAGTTACTTATAGTGCATTCATAATTATAAGAAACTAATTCCTAGCGTGTTTACTACTACTATTGTACTCCCTGTGACGATAATACGTAGCTCAACATTATATGGCCGTATTCACTGACTAAGTATGCGGGGTAATTTATGCAAAAGGAACAAATACGATTTTAATTTCAATTATTTATTATTTATAATTTTGCAAATAGTGTTATTACATCTCTTGTTTTCGTTACTATGTGGTGATCTTTTAGTGATAGTGATGTGGATTATGGTCATAACATAAACAGATAATTATGAATATCTGATGGAATATTTATCCCTGCTGGAAAGTTCGATGTTGCAAAAACTTTGGTAGGACTACTTAGTAGCAGTTAAAAAATGTAGAGAGAAAGAACAATTAATATGCTATTTAGATGAAACGTGGATTGATACTCATGATACTGTTGCTAAAGGTTTGGTGGACAGTTCAAGTAAGTGTCAGATGGATGTGCGTGTTTTGAGAAGAGTGTTTTGAGAGAAACGAATTATTATTTGTCATGTTGGGTCAAGGGGGGAAATATCCATATCATTCGTCACAGTAAAGTAAGGTTTCTTCAAAATGTCTTTCTTTAAGAATTTTTAGAATCAAAAGATTTATATTATGAAGTTCATTATACGAAAAACCAACTGTTGGAGGTGATAAACAAAAAATAATGTGTGGAGGATTACTTTGTAGTACAGACAGTTTTACATTTACAGTCGCAACATTGAATTTTCAATCCAATATGATTGATCGATATGGAGCCAACTTAAAAACGCCATAAGGCGAAACACCGAAATTTAGTGAAAGTACCATAAGATGCATTAAGAATACACATTTAACATTTAGACATGTTGTAGTACTGCACAACTACAATTGATTATCAATAGCAATAAATATACATTCGAAAGGTTACGACTAGCTGCTCGAAAGAAATAAAGGATCTAATCCTGCAAAGCAATTATGTTCCTATACATCAGCAATTGAAAATTGCTGAAGCTTATTATTAGCTTATTATTATTGAAGCGTTTCCATTCTTTTGTATGTACCTAGAGGAAAGCTTCACTCCGACGGTCCGTCCTAATGAGTGCTCAGTTTAACTGGTAAGTAGTAGTATAATTAATTATTAATGACTTAATCATTAATGATTTAAAAGTAACAGATCGAAGTAAGCTTTTGTAAAAAATTGAAAAATCAAATATAGTAAACTATTTAGCACTAAAAGACTGAAATTATATATAAATATCTTCCAATATTTTAAAATTTTTTAAACATGTTTGTCTATCTTTAAACGAAAATTACATTACATTACATATGTACCATAAATTTCAGAAACACGTTTTAATGGAAATTTGTAATAAATAAAATGTGCTGTGTTGTTCTTTAAAAGTGCACATTTATATTATAATATATAAGTTTGTACAATTTGTTTTATGTAATTCTGGGAAATAAAATTATTTCATATCTGTATATTTTGAGTTATCGTTCTTGTGATATATTAAAATTCATAGTCTACTAATTGCTAGAAAATTTGTAAAATAAGTCAGACTTGTATTGAACGAAATATACATGCTAATTACCCAATTCTCTCTGAACGTATAGAGACAAAGATCGATGTGAGAAACAAGGCAAAGTACAACGGCACCGCGCTGCCCAGTTAGCCCCATAGTTCAGTAAACCGTGACTACTAACCGAAGTTGGTAGTATTATGATGTAAATTAGTGTTCCCATAGGGTTTAAATTAACATGTTAATATCAACAACAGTTCTATGCATAGGTATACTATGCGTATCTTAGTTTTCGAGTAGTACTATAGTAACATAAAAGGCATTTGAATACGAACAGGTTCTAGTTTGAACCAAACTTTGAAGAAACGTTAAATTCTTGATTAACTTATATACGCTGCTTTGAGTTTATGTTACAAACGCATCACTCAAGTATATATTAAAATACACAGATTTTTGTAATTAAACAACATGAATAACCTTATTTTTTATAGCGTGTAGTGTTCTACATAGCTTTCGCGTGATGTCAAATTAGAAGAAGCTTAGAAAAGTAACGAATGTCGTTTTTATCGATAATAGATTTTAAAGATGTATCAGATACAAAGAAATATATTATTGCTTGACATGTAGTTGACGTCTTGTGTAATTTCGATGAAATTCGTTATCTAGGAATTAGATACTCTTCAAAATGCATGACAAAATTAATCTTTTAAAAGCCTATATAAAATCCTAACATTTTCTACCAACCACTTTGTAACCCAAAATGTTATAACCTAAAACATATTGAATTCCTTTCAGAATTTTTTTTTGAATTGCAATTGGTTTTTGGCTTAGAATTTTGTTAAGATGCACACTCTAGTAGATGTAGATACATCTATTTGATTCGAATTGCAGTTTATTTGAAATAATTCAATTCGAGATATTTATTGCAGTATAAACTTGTATCTCGATTCTAGTTTATTTAAAATCATATCCTGCAGGTTTTTTTTAATAGTTGAATATTTTCTTTATATTAAGATTAGGTAACACAGCATTCTTTATTATATCCTATTACTGAAAAAAAATCAAAAATGTAACAGTTTTGAATCGACTTTTAAAAAACTCATTTTGTCATACACCTATGATTTTATTTTAATAATAATACTATATAATAACAAATGACATTTTGGCTCAGTATTTTTTTGATTTCCGCCTGAATATCGACGTTGGTTATGTGCTATAAAATGAAACTCTTGCTTCTAACTTATATTTTTTTAGACATTCGTATACTCTTCTTTTGAGATATTGTGTTACATATCATATCACCTCCGAACCCAATTAAAAAAAATATTGTATGATATTTTTTCTAATGTCAAATTAAACGAATGAATTTCGTTCTGTGGCTTAGAGATTCGGTATTAACACATCGTTTCATAAAATGTTTAAATACCAGCAACTACATACAAAGGATGTTACAAAAGTATCATTACCTAAAATTGAAGAACAGTTTCTGGTTGCGTTGAATGACAACTAGTAGGTTCTTCAATTTAATTTAAAAAATAAAATTCAGTTTAATTTGACATAGAAAATATATTCCAATTAATATACGAAAATGTGCCTGTGAATCTTTTGGTACCGATGGAAAAAGCGCCAGTATTAATGTGCATTTGTAGATTATATTATTTGTCTTTGCCGTTAGCAGTGCGTTACAATGTATAAACATTATTTTTCCGGTATGTTAATGTTTGGAATTTTATATTAAGTACATATCTTGAGTTAGTGTTGATAAAACAAAACGTGCATTGCAATAATCAGTTCTACTTACTACTTTTACCAATTTTAGCTAATTTATCACGGAAGCAAATTCAACTCGTAAACATAAAAGCAAAACATGTTAATAATCACTTAAGCAAAAAAAATCCGTTTTTATTGTGTGTCAGTCATGTATTTACAATCATGTAGGATGTGGAAATAATGAAGTATTATCTATTTACAGCGTTCATGTAAAGTAAAGAAACAGTTTCTTCTATAGATCTTATGTGTTGTTTTATATATCTTTATTTTAAAACTTTGCATTATCATATAACTGTCCTTAGGCAAAAGCACTTAACTGTAACTGTCTATTTCTATACTTTACAAATTGTTCTTGTTAAAATATATGCCAACAAAAACGTACACAAAAGCTGCATCCGAAAATTAATTATAAAACGAAAAGATAAAGCGAGGCAGCCTAGGTCTATATACTGAAGTTAATGTTTCTACCTTGGAAGGCTAAAGGGCAACAGAGTTTTAGATTAAACAACAAAGGTAGATCTACGTACATTTCGATGTTGGAATCCTTATTCAACTTGAAGATAATCTTTTAAAGTCAATGGATAACTGTGGATTTTTTTTAATATTTTAAAGGGTGGCGTACATGAATGTTTTTCTTACACACACGCACAAGGAAAGCAAAATAATGTCACTTCGATTTTTAAGCCACTTGACAAATCACTTCACAAAAAGCACAACATTTAAAATACTTTACATATAGTGAAATGGAACGTTGGGTACGAATCGGTTGCTACTTTATCTTTCTTTACATTGTATTTTATAACTATGAAAGAATTTATAATAAGTGTAGAATATTAAGTTTATCACATATTTGGTTTTATTTTAAAATTAGCAAATGACTGTAATTTTACCAATATTAATGTAGTTTACATGATTACACTAGACATGCAAGTACTACCTTATAAACTGACATTTTTGTATTATTTAAAATTCACTTCAAGTTGATTTTGCAAAAAAATAGTCTAAAAAATTAATTTAATTCAAAGGAATGGGTGGTTGAATTACTTTATGCTACAGTCACTCGTCCATAGTTGCGATGGCCGTAATAGTCTCAAACAAGTGTGCAAATAACGTATTTGCCGTCGCGTTCATAGGGACGCAAAACATTAACAAGCATTTGTAATTAATGGTGGCCTTGAGGGGGCAGATGAGGAATATTTTAAAAATGTAAAGTTGAAAATCATTTCTATACGTTCTATGAAAATATGTTTGGGTACAAAGCATTGATACATATCAAATATTTTGTGAAACATACTGGAACTTTGAACTAGTGGAATTATAATTCCATTGAAAGAAAGTGTGATAAAGATATTGGTTAAAATACTAGAAATTGTCAGTCCGTCGCATTTTCGATTTCAAAAAAATTACAATATATATGTTGCAAAAGTAATTAGAAACAATTATCACTTTAATACTTCTGGTGGTATCAAAGCTTAACTTCGCTTATAAATAAATCATAAAGCAAAATATGTCCAATGGCTCAGAGAAAAGTTTATGAAAACATACTAGCAATATTTATTGGTTGTCACACAAACGAGTTAGTACAGAATTTGAACACAATAATGGAATCACTAAATGGCGTAGCATAAATATTTTACGCTTGCAGCCTTTAAATAATTTTAAACAAATTATTTCTTTGTAATTACAAGGTAACAAAGACGAATGTTAATCTTCATTTACAATTAAGCAACCCTTACCAAAATGATATATTGTTGCTAGATTTCAATTTGGGAAAGACAACATAGTTTAAATATAAACTATTAAAATCTTCATGTTATAGTTAATAGTCTATCAGGTCATCTAACCTTAACAATTTAGCGAATGTTTGGGATGCCTATCCACTGAGGCGATGTTAAGATAAATTAATTTGAATTGGATTAGGCAGTTTGTAACTAACCAAAAATTTAAAACGTTATTAATTTCACTTGGATAAATCGCACATTTTACAGAATTTTTCTTTAATTTTATAGTTTTTGTATATTTATTAGCATCTACAATTAGGCAAAGCTTTTTCTTGTATTTCTTTATGGTTTTGTGTTTACTTCCTTTCATCTGTGGAACAATATACCATTGAGGAGATACTTCAGCTACTTTTCCAGGTCTATTGCTTTAAAACTCGAGGTTCAATTGTTTTCTCTTGTTTAACTTATCTTGCCAAGCAACGTTTCTTTCTACATCCTTTTAGGCAATCTTTTTGTTGGACAGTCGTTTATGCTCATTACGTTACTAGTTTTTCTTATATTTGTATTTGATATTCTGTTTTTTTTTTCGCAGTATTATAAGATTCATGACATATATTTGGTTGTCTTTTTCGAACTGTCTTTCTAACCCAGTTAGCTTCTGTTACGTAAGATAGCATCGATCTTATTGCGCCTTTATATAATCTATTATTTGCTGCTTGTGGGAAATATTTGTTATTTCTATAAGCCTATTCATACATCCTTTAGTAAAGTACCCTAATAGAATCATCCAGATTGGAGGCTATCTCTGTCAGCAATAAATTCACAGGGAAACCGTTCTTTAATTGTAGGCACGGTCATGTTTCAGATATGGCAGGTTGCACAGCCTTGTTGTATCCCCGGTTTTCTGGTAATAGTGTTCACACTTTTGAAGCTCCGATGCTAGAAATGTTTACAATATTTTCATTCAGCGGAGGTAGCGATATTTTTCTGATCGTTCTCAGACATACGAAACAATTAGACCTTTAAATCATTTGCCTGACCACGCCATTATTGTAGGTAAATGTTTTGATGCTTGAGTTGAGGTTTTTTACAATTCAGCTTAGTAACGTGACGCGTGGTATCCAATACGAATTTCTCTTGGCCTTACGTTATCTATGTTTTAAACCTTTCAATGTATCCCTATTTAGCATTTTTTATTGCTATTTTCTGTGCATCTTTGATATGGTGATATTCCATATTTGCTTTTGCGTGGCAAATAGATGACGATCGTGGTTTCTAGTAAATATTTCCCAATAATCTCTTTTTATTCTTTTGTCTTTCTTTTATCGTTGTTTCTTGTCTATAAAGTCTACAGCATTCTTATGTATTTTTATTACTCTGTTCTAGACAAGCTATTCTCTTTCATGATACTAACCTAATTTAGTCTAAGATGGATTGTTATGAGGTAAACACTACTTCACAATA
Organism: Holotrichia oblita; assembly: GCA_023690525.1. Taxonomy (NCBI): domain Eukaryota; kingdom Metazoa; phylum Arthropoda; class Insecta; order Coleoptera; family Scarabaeidae; genus Holotrichia; species Holotrichia oblita. The sequence goes on along the minus strand of CM043018.1, from coordinate 108,138,256 downwards.
AATCGTGCAATTTTCACTTACTACAATTTTTTGAACACCTCTCCCAATTAAAGCTGAAGTTTGCAAAAATTTTAGTTCGTAGGGCAGTATTATTGTGTGTATAAAAATAGAGCACATTGTGTTTTCGTCTATTTGGGAAATATGCAAAATTGAATGATGTATACTATTTTCCTCCTAATATCTCTTTCATTTATTGTAGTTGAGTAAATTGCTTACACTTAAAATTCACTGTAAGAAGCTTTCAGGAAAAAAGTAATTTTATTGAACCAAATATATGTATGTATATAGTAGTTACTTAGTGAATCATGTCAAATAAGTAACTCCTTTGCGTATTGCACAAGAATATTTTAGGTGTTAAATATGTATTTCGCAATAAAATTAACCATCCTAAAATTATACTTTTAGACGTTAACATACTTACATGAGTAAGTACATTACAGATATCACATGTAAATAAGCAAATACAGTTTCTGTAACTACTATACCACTCTTGTAATATGCCCTTTACTCATTTGGTAAGTGAAGTAAATTACAAGTGTTTCGATCTTACTTAAACAGCAGAAATTTGACGTGGTAAACGTTAATATGATAAGGCGTCATTTGCTGATTTTAAAATGCATAGCAGATTATGTTCTTTTAAAAGCAGTATTATAAAGTTGCGGTCCTAGTAGAAACATAATTTAAGCCGCTTAACATGTAATCTTAATAGCAAAGAATGTAGTAGCAACCGTAGAAAAGCTAAAATTACTTATGTACATATACGTAGTAAATAATTTAAATTTCCTAGTTAAATTATTTATTTTTTAACCGTTTTTCGAGAGCATATAAAACAACAATTATAATTTATTTATATTAATTACTATATAGTTTGTTTCCTTTTCTCTTCGTCTCTTTTTTCTTTAAATATATACTTTTATATTCAATTTAATATAATATAAACTCATAAACATTATATTTTACATAAGTAACACCACAATATAATATGTATATATAATTAAATATATGAATAATTATATTTGATCGAAAATAAGCTGAAAGATTTTTTGACTTTTGAAGTCGAAATTGTATTATTATTTCGTAAATTTTTGATATGAAGATAATTTTTTCTTAAAATTATAGTGGTCTATATAATATAAATAAACAAATAAAATAAATTAAATTTAGCTTCGTTTACATATTTATACAAATTACAATTAGTAAATATTTTTTTGAAATTAGACAAAGACTTAAGAGGTATTACTAATAACAGATTGTCACAAAAAAGAACAAGTATTAATCGTGGATGTTGTGATGAATTTAAGTCGAAACAAAAATAAAAAAAATAATGAAAACAGAGTATGCTATTATATTTAAGGAAAATAATCTAACGAATCATGCTACTAATATAAGTAAGTGATACACAAAATACTACAACAGATAGCTAAATTAATAATTAAGTGGTGCACGTTCAAACAGCTCGAACTTTTTCTTGCAGCTGTCTTTGGGAGTAACAGTTATCGTTTTACTAACATTATTAATTACAATAAAATTTATTTTGGCAGCATCCTCAGTATAACATGCACGCAATATAATCAGCATACATACATTTCATTCCTCACTTTTTAATGTGTGTGTACACAAAAAATGCGCACATTTACATGTGTAAAGATATGGAGAAAGGAAAAATAAAATGTTCAAAAATATTGCTACTTTGATGGAATATAAAAAAAAACGAATAATCAATAAAAACGGATTTAGTACAAAGTAAAATTAAATGATATGTATCTACTGTAATAAGAATGAATTATAGGATTTATTAGTAGACGAATATAAGAATTCCATTCCAAATCAATTAAATAGCTATTGAAATGCTAAATATATTCTTTTAGAAAAGTTTATATATCAGTGTATTAAATGTAAAGTTGATGAACATAAATTTGTCTAGTAAAACTGTTAGGTTACTTGTTTCGTATAATTGTAAAAATTGGATTGTTAAACATCTGACTAGTTAAGAATAGATTAAAACTGATTCGTACATGATGTTCTGATTTGAAATAGAACATTTATATTTAAAAACAATGCTTAACATTTATGAACATTGAAGGCTACGAATTCATGCTGATATTTACAAGTAAATGCATAAAAATAATTAAAAAAAGTCAAACTATATTATTGAAACTTCTTGCTTCGTGAAAAACAATGCGTATTGTTTGCTACTGTAAAACTACTTTCTGTGCTAAAAATTAGAGTAAGAAAGAAAAACTTGGAATGTCATTTTAAGAAATAGTTATACGGAAAATTAAGAGCGGGCAACTATTTGTGGTTTTTATTTCAGCTTCATGCTACTGCATTCCTCTATTTCTGTTGTTCTATATTATTATTTTAATGTAAAAAAATGCCAAGAAAAATCGAAAATAAAAAATGGGTGCGCTATTAGACGGATTAGGTATGATGTGATATATATACAAAAAAATTCTAACGAAATAATCTTTCTCAATATCTAATTGATCGCACAAGATTAAAAAATAATGTTAATGGGCATTTATTTCATGAAATTAGGTGCAAATATTGAAGAGCAAATTTAGTCCAATGTCTAAATGATTAATTCTGTCATGGGGTTAATTCAGATATCTCATTAGAATTATTTAACAAATCATTTTGAATTTGCATTTATTATCCATTATTTCCATCATCTTAGGGTCAATATATATTCAACCTATAAATTCAATTCATTAAATTATTATTATATTTGAAATGTATTGTTTTCATTGAAGCAGCCAGTTTTGAATAAGCTGAATTTTGTTTAAGAAAGTATTTATACTACTTTGACTGAATGCAAACTGAAATTGAATCAATAGAAACCTCAAGTGGTTTCTAGTATATTAAAAACATACAAAAAGGTTATAGATGATGCTATTATGGTTAATCGCATTTAAAAAAACTTTTCATCATCTTTTTATTAATTGGAATTAGGTGGAACAATTAAAATATCATTAAGATATTTATTCGATTAATATCATCGCTGCTAATTATGTTATACTCTTTTATGTACTCATGCTTTTATAAAATCCATCTCAAAACTGATAATATTACTAATTCATTTCAGCATTTGATTATTCTCTCTTGAAGACTGGTTCGAAGATGCTTCTAAATAAGAATGAGTAGCGTGTGTGACATTCTATCCAGCTTATTTATTTCAGTTAATTTTATTTTTTTTTCATCTGCAGGCAGTCATTTAAAACGAAAGACCCTGAACAACTCTTGAAAGACGTATGTCATACAAATATACCGTGACTCATCCACTTGTATAATTGGAGGAACACCTTTCGACACGAAAATCATCTCTCCCCTAGAGAACTACCGTTCCAAAATTGTTAAATGTGCATATGGGTCGAGTGATACACATTTTGCAAGATATTTTGGCCTTGATAATGATCATCATTTGTTGTTGTACATTGATCAGATATAGATATTCGGAAAGAAATATTCCTGCAATATATTTGTAATTGGACAATACATTTTCCCGTTTAACATATGTTTGATATCTAATCTGATGTACAGGTGTGTGCAAAATGGGACAACTAAACTATTACTGTGCAGACATTCATTACTTATAGGTATTTGATTAACTGCATTAATATCAAAGTGGTCGTCGGAAATTGTCAGAAATGTCAGAAATCCTTTGATAATCTGTAATGTGACATATTCATGTATAACCTATGAGATCTATTATGACAATCTGAATAAGCAGTAGGTCATGGGAGATCTGTTTACATAGACAAAAACTTGGGATTTATGCTTATAAGAGTTGCCCCACTTTTTTTACACACATCTGTGCATGTCAATTTTGGCATCTAAATTATTAATAGAGATTGAAATAATGCTGAATTGCTGCGCAGAAATTGCTTAGTGTGTGGAAGTAAGTGGGACGTTTAGTCAGTGCCACTGGCTCGATATCTCAACTTTGAGGTCGTTTTGAATGTACCCATTCATTATTACTATGCTTCACACCAAAATAACTGTACTTACGCGAACATTTATGTGTTTAATTATGTGTTTTTTTTTCTAAAGAAGTTAGAACGATGTGACATGGTCATCCGAATAATTAATCAAAATATTTTTATTAGACCAATAGACGTTTGACCAGTACTATTAATAAAGAATACGTTCAAAACGAGCTGCACAATGAGATGCTAAGTCGGCAGCACTTTCTGAAGCATTGTATTGTTTATTTATGTCAGATCTAACACATGTTAAACGGAAAAATGTTCTATCCAATAACAAACACGTTGTAGGAATATTCATGTCCGAATATGGAAAAAAACTTTTTAAAATAAGGGTCACTCGACCATGTCGCCGCTTAAAAAATTTAAAGGGGTAGTCCTATAGAGGGGTAATATTAATGGCAATGACTTTTATGTTAAAATGTGTTTTTCCAAGAATAAAAGTTGGAGTCTAACGGTATGATATATTTCTTTAAGAGGTAGTCGGAGTATTTCTTTTTAAATACAGCACCTATAGAATAATTTTAATAATTATTATCTAAAATCTATTATTATCTATCTAATAGTTCTTTATTATTTTCATCCTCAATCTTAAGGGCGTGTTTAAGCAGGTCGATATTTGAAACTAAGAGAATTTTTCTTTAACATTCCTTGCTTTAAATAAATTTAAAATACTAACATTTAATAAAGCATCTAGATAACAATATAATAACTACACTGTCTTGTACAAAGATTCTTTCTTAGTTCAGATTTGTGTTGTCGAATCACTTTAAAGAATATGACTTTTAGAAAGAATTTAGATATCTGTACCTACTAAAAGAACTAGGTAGTTTATAAAAATAAAAATTACTTCAAGCACCGTAATTTCCAGAGTTAAACGTACTAATTTTTCTTTAACGTTTTTATAAATTTAATGATCAATTAGATAATTGAGAAAAAAGTACATACATGACGGTCTAGTATACTTTGATGTCTTACTTTATTTGTGTCTGAAATAACTCAGAATCAGATCGAAAATACTATAGATTTTGTTTTCTGTTTAATGTATTTAACGCTTTTATTTTTCTATTTCATCTTGAAATAAAAGCATACATACATTCTGTTCAGTAACATCTATAGCAGCAGCTGAGTTAGATCAGCAAAATATGTAAAAGAAGACATTTAATATACTTATCTATCAGTAATGATTTAAAAGAAAAATAAAATGAATGAATTATGAACATCAATCACAATAATTATTAGGTACATACAAACAGAGATATTTATATTATTAAATTACATATATAAATATCTATATTACAATAAATTTTGGCACCTTACTTCTTTCTTGATTTTATAATTTTATTCGGCAGAACTGATCGACACTTATAAACTCTGATTTTACCTATCATCGATGATTGGTTTCTTGTTTAAAATTAGTTATTTCTATTATATTTTTATTTAATTAAATTTATTCTTTAAACTTACATGTACAATATCGTCTCTAAATATATATTTTCAAAATTTCTGTCATTTATTTTCGTTTTAAATACCCCTGTATAATGTATGTATATATATTTTTTTTTACAAAAATTCTTAAATGTTTTTTCGTTTGGTTGTCGCTTCGTTTTAAAGATAAATTTCAGTTTTATTTCCGTCTATCTGTTTATTCGATTATTATTATTTATTAGTTTATATGTACAGTTTCGATTTTGCGAAACACTAATCGTATAATCTTAGAGCACAGAACACCGCGATTGTGATCGCAGCTTGCAGTAGCAATGGGGGCTAGTGGTACACGAACGGCCTCCGTTAAATATTCCTTCTAAAGGTGAAGAGTACGATTAAAATTAACTTTCAGAAAAGATGAAAGATGCTAAAGTTATCATTAAAAGATGGAAAAGATAGGAGCATTCATACATTCCAACACTCATACATTTATAAAAATAAAAGGTGTGTAGTAAAATTTGACGAATTACATTTAATAAATTACGATTTATCGCTTTCGCTCGAAGGTCTTGAACGAACCTTAGCAATTTTTTCATTACTCTTTTACCTTATTCCAGTTTATTGTGGTATAAAGATGTTCGTTTATTACGAGGAATGTTGGTTTTGAAAACAATGGCTACGCTAATTGTACAACTTACATAACTGAAACTATTCAAGCACTGAAATAATTATTAGTGTTTAGTGTAAATAACGTTTTAATCAGAGTAATTTTCGATAATAGGTTCATCAAATTTTAACACACATAATAGAATATGTTTCTGGGAATATTTGAAAGCTACAAAAATATATGTATATTCTCTTTAGGCGTACGATAATCTTAAACTAAATGGATACAACCGTATTTTATATATTTATACATGTATTGGAGTTTCATCCACATGCGTACGATCCATTCTTAAACATAGAAATGCTAATAAATTGTAAACCTTTAGTGATATCAACTTTCATCTCACATTTTCTCGCAACCTTTTACTCTGGACCCACGCAATTTTTGGATCTCACAAGAACCAACAGCGATACGTGATGGTGACGAGGGCGATTATCAATGTGTTGTAATCGAATCGCTGGTTGACGGCTTGACCGCCATACACCGGCTGATAGATATAATACTGTTCCTTACCTCGCGCCGTCTTTACTCTAATCTGTGCTGGTGAACTCAAACCTATGGGATTGTGAGCCCGCAGTTCCAATTTGTACGTGGTGTCCGGTACTAAGTTGTCGAGCTCGTAGCTTTGGTATTGGAATGAAACCGTAATTTCAGAACTGCACTCCGATGTAGAATCCAACCACTGTCCATCTCTGAATTCAGTCTACGAACGAACAAAAAGATAGCATTAAATATATATGTTTTAGCAATTAAGGCTCAAGAAGAAGATGAGATATGTTCATGAGAATAATATTAAGTCTACTGAGGAGTTGTAAAAGCAGACAGGCAGAAAATGTAGATTTCAGAAATAAAATGCCATGATACCTTGATTTAAATTCTACTTCAAAATGTCCAACAATTCTAATTCTTAAAAACAAGCCGCTAATGGTTAAATTTGTAATCACAATTTTTTGTGGAAATAGTGTAAAACTAATTGTTATAAAACGTAGATTTAACATAGGTAAAGTAAGTGGAAAATACCACTAAGAATAATTGGCTGCCACATTTGCTAGTGCAACATCAGGGGTAGTGTATCAATGAAATGAACAGACCAAACGGAAGTGCAAGCGAAGGGTTATTCTTACCACACAGAATCTGATGACGTAGTAGTCGATGGGATCTCCGTTATCATGTGGAACCTTCCACCTGAGTTCGTAATGATCTGCGTATGGACTGTTCACTAAGATATCCCTGAGTCCAGCGTATTCTGCAGGTACCAAAATCTTGGGTTCTGTCGGCACAGATCTGGTTGGCATAGTATATTGTTGATTTCCTCCTCCATATCCTCCAATACCTACATCGTTTATCGCAGCGAACCTAAACTGATATGTTCTTTGCGGTGATAATCCTTCAATGATGTATGGGGCATCTAGAAGAAATTAAAACAATCAATTTTGTTGAATTCCAATGTTAATACGCAATGTTTTGATAAAATTTTAAATTTGTAAAAATAAGGTACAGGGTTCTAGAAAATGTACACATATTTGGAATCGTTTTACTTACTGACACTCCAAGTTTTATTCCATGCAGTATCCCAAGTCATTATATCTACTTTAAACTGAACAACAAAAGAACGTAATGGTAATCCTGTAGCATCTGCAGGCCCAACTATGTTGAATTTGATTGTGGTAGCAGTTACCGCTTCTATAGTAACTTGTTGAATTGGTCCAGGTACTTTAGCTTCGCGTAGTTCCAAGAATGTTCTGTTTTGTCCTAGTTTATTAGTTGCAATGCATTCGTATCTAAAATAAAAATAACATATTGGCTTAAAGAAGTTTAAAACCTATTTGAACATATAGTATAACCACGTCTCTAACATGCTTGTACTGAAATAACTTTTTAAGTCTTAACTGTGCCAACAATACTATGTGTTGCAGATTGCATAGTAAACAATTATAAATCTTTTCTATTTTTCTCAAAACAACGTTCATGTTTCATGTTTGCTTTCGATTCTAAAAGGTGGATAAGTCAGTGAAAACACCTTACTTTTGCGAATGAAGACTGATTCTATTTTGGCGATTTAGATGCAGTGCTAGGTCTATTTTGGAGAATTGTTTGTTTCAATTCAAATTTCACACATGAAAAAATTTATAATGGTCCACTTATATTATATGTTTACCAGTTATTAACTTACTTTCCATAAAAAGCTCTATTGTGATAAGGTGTCACAATTAAATGAGAAGCGGGTGGTCTATTTTCAATCCTAATATTATTGTGTGAGTTATCCAATTCAATATTATTCCATTTCCATATTATAGTTGCGTTAGGAATAGCTTCTGGAATACACGTCAAATTTCCAGGTTTATCTGCCCATGTCCACACTGGCGGATAGTTTTCTGTTCTTTCAAATGTAGGGGGAAATTCCACCGCAATATGTCCATTCTTGTAAGCTTTTTCCACGCCATTTTCTGCAATACATTCATATAATCCATCATCATGACGAGTTAGCCGCTTAATAATCAATTTAGCAAAGGTTTCGCCTTTCTTTTCAAATACTTGATTCTCCAAAGTAATTCGGGGATTATCAGATTGAACTCCCAAAGCAAAACGATCTTGCCTGTTTAATTTTCTAAAGGTAACTTGGGGAGCTGGTCTACCTGACGCCTTACATATAAGCTGTGTATCATTTTCGACAGGCGCTGTGATGTTTATCAGTTCAAAAATCTTCGGCTTTGCTAAAACTGTGATATTGACCGATTGCTCGGCTGTTCCTGCAGGATTTCTAGCTACACATTGATATATTGAATCGTCTTGGCGTTCGATTCTTGAAATTGATAAAATACCAGTTCTTTCGTCAACTGTGAAACGGTCTTTGATTGAAAGATCTTCTCTTGTATCTTCTCGAATCCACGTATAATTTGATGGTGGTTTGCTGAAAGCTTTGCACTTTATTCTAGCTGTATCTCCTTCTACTATTTGTACGGGAAGTATTGGATCCATTTTCGGTGGTATTAAAACTTCAACCTGGAATGTAAAAGTCATACTTTAAATAATGATATATGTACATATTTCATTTTATACGAGTTTCTTACCCTAATGATCCTCTCATCTACTTTCCCTGTTGCTGTTACCAGCGCTCTACAAGTATACAGGCCGTCGTCAGATTCTTGTACATTGTTGATCTGTAAGCCATCAGTTTCGATTATATATCGACTGTTGGAATCGGTAGTTATTCGTTGCCCTCCTCTTAACCAATCTATTATGGGATAAGGATCTCCGTTCACAACGCATGCAAGTTTCTTGTTAGTGCCAATGATAGGAAATTGTTCTGGAGGAACGTTAGTCCACGTAATATCCACTGAAATGAAAGAAGGCACGTCTTAGATATAATTTATAGTTTTTATTTACGAAATCTGCTAGAGATATATTTGTTCGAAAATATATTTGCCATTGAATCCTAGTTTAAGCAATTGTTATCTTTTTGCTAAAACAATTTTATAACTAACATCAATCCGTAGATGTTAGTAAATACATATATATATACATACATAGGTATATGTATTATTGAGCCGTGATGCCACCAACGATCTCTGTGTGTATATCCTTATGTAAATACGAACAAAATAAATTACGATACGATTTTATTTTTGACATACGCCTGCAGGCGACCTGATTTATATAGGTGTTGACTCTTAGCCGGAATAGTTACCACACCATGATATATTAATATTTTGTAGCATAGAAAGATATTCAAATAAAACATGTGTTACAGCAAATGGTGGTTTTATTTTATATTAAATGTCAATTTCTTCCAGTGAAGAAGTCTTGTAAACGAAAACATAATATTATACGTTTTATTTTAGAATTGGTATTTCAGTAATTTGCTGTTTCATTGACCTGAAAATGAAAATACTTAAGGGTCATAACACAGATATACAAGGTTTCTCACGGTAGGCGTTCGTTAGAAGTTTTCGTCGTTAGAAAAAACTTAGAATTCGGAATTTTTGGACTTAAGGGTTAGTTAAGATGCTCTTTCATTCTAAAATATCTTCAAGGTCGTACCACTTCCGGTAATACCGGAAGTTGCCATTAACTTTCTTATTTTAAATGGAACACTCATTTTTGAATTCCCGAGGAAATTTCATGATGAGTGTTATGTAGTTTCCCTATAGTTTCCCTTCTGAAATACCAATATTTTCGATTGGTGGTTTCTTAGATAAATGGTACTTGATTATTTTGACAATTTTAACATTTCATGACCAATTACATCATCTTCGATGTTGAGAAAGTTCAGTTTTTCAAATACAACACCCTGTATATTATTAGATGATCGAATGCAGAATTTAATTCTGCATCGATTCGCTGTGCATTTCCCTATACCTATTTTAATGGTTTTCTTGTTATTCCATGTTTTCTATTTTCATGGGGGTTTAACAGAAACGTGAACATTGTTTATTATTCGAAACAAAAAGAATTGAAAGATTGAAACGGCAGAAATTAACTTTAATCAAAACACTAAAATAAAACAACAAAATTTGAACTTAGATAATAGCAAATGAATAACAAAAAACTTGGAAAATAACATAAAATAACAAAAAATAATAAATTAATGTAAGCCAAATCATTATAATAATTAATACATGTTTTTGTTGTTTTCTTTACAAGAATTGTTCTACATGACCGCCATTTTGACTCAAACAGAGAATAACTCTGTCATATACTCTTTGGGTAACCGACCTACGAAGTACGTTTGGACTAAGATTTGTAAAGGCATCATGAACACGGTTTAATAATTCCTCTCTAGTATGTACAGGCCTAGAGTACCTACAAAAGTCTTTAATACGGCTCCAGAGATAAAAATTCAAAGGGATTAAATCGGGTGATCTGGCTGACCAGCTTTATGGTCCCTGTGGGCCAATCCACCGATCCTCAAACATCAAGGTCAACTGCTGGTGTACGGTTAGAGTGGAATGTGCTGGGGCACCATCCAGTTGATACCAACTGTTTGCTCTGTCATGTGGAGCTAGATTATTTAAGAAATCACTAACAAACCCTCTGAGTATCTCTAAATATCTAACACCATTTAAATTTTCATCATACACTTAACATGCTACTCTATTGTCCATAATTAAACAGAAAACAAAACGTGGTATTGGTGATTATTGTCCATTATTACATGTGGATTATATTGTGCCCGGTAGTGATTATTTCGGCGATTTATAATTCCTTGCCTGTTGAATTTAAATTCATCAGTCCACATAATCCTATGAAGAAATCTGGGATCTTCCGTCCATTTCTATGCACATGAACTCGCAAAAGTTGACTCGTCTTGCCTCATCACCAAGACGTAATCCGTGCACAATAACTTCAGAGAAAGGGTGCATTTTATGTTTTTTTAATATTCTGTGGATTGACGCTCTTGAAATACCCAATTCTAGCGCTGCTGTGTTGAACTGCGTGGATAAGCTTGAAAATAAGCCAAAACATTCACCTAGATATCTTCATTATTTATTACGGGTTTTCGGTAATTTCGACTTGCCCTTACACTCCCAGTTGCCATAAATCGAGCCTCGATTCTTGCGAATTTTCCGGGAGTCATTGTTGGTCGGTCCAGATATCGTTGGTTAAATAATCTGCATGTTCGTCTGACAATTCTTCCGCATTCACCATGTGTATAAAACAAATTTAATATATCATTATTGGAATACTCTTCAATATTCTCCATTATAAATTGCACTTGAAAAAGTTAACAAAATAATTAGAACTCTGAAGAGATGCCTTACTAATCTTCAGACTTAAACTGTCTTGACATAAAATCAACAACATTGTTTTAGTTCATGTCAAAATCAATGTTTACTAGATATGACTTTTGGAGTTTCATTAGCTTTTAATAGAAAATATGGAGTAACAAGAAAACCGTTAAAAAAGGTATAACGAAAGGCACAGCGAATCGATGCAGAATTAAATTCTGCATTCGATCATCTAATAATATACAGGGTGTTGTATTTAAAAACTGAACTTTCTCAATTTTGAAGATGATGTAATTGATCATAAAATGTTAGACATGCTGTATGCAATAAATCAGTTGTCAAAGTGAATTTCGAAAGTATCATTCCGGAGCTTCCCTCTACCCAAGTAATGCTTACCACCAATCGAAAATGGGTAAAAGGTGCAATATTGAAAATAAGGCTACATATATCAAAATTTTCAAAATAATCAAGATATCTAAGAAACAAATGAAAATAGGTATAGGGAAACTAGATAAAACCCATCAGGAAATATCCTCGGGAATTCAAAAATGAGATAATATATGGGGTGTTCCATTTAAAATAAGAAAGTTAATGGCGACTTCCGGTGTTACCAGAAGTGGTACGACCTTGAAAATATTTTAGAATGAAAGAGCATCTTACCCACCCTTAAGTCGAAAAATTCAAAATTCTAAGTATTTTTTGTAACAGTAAAACTAAATTGTTTTGTTTTATCCGAAAATATGGGGAGGCAATAAATAAACAAAAGTTTCTTTCAATATTTTTCAGTTTAAATATACTAGAAATACTAAATATTTTGCTAGAATAATATATGTACTGGTAATGTGTCGGCTGCGAAAACATAGAGAACGGAACAGAATGTCGTATTGTCAATGTATAGGAGTCCTTGTTGTAATAATATTGTATAAATATAGGTTTTTAACTTAGATGTATGGAGTGTAAACAATATGTGGCGAATTCCAGCTACTCTAGTTTTGATATCACACGTTGACAATGACGGTACTGTCTCTCATGTCGTCGTAACGTTGATCTTGCGTATTAAACGTATTGCTGTTTGAAACTTTACGATTGGCGCGTAACTTATATTATGCATTACTAATGAAAACTCTTTGCTGTTCTCTATATGTGCATACAACTATGCCTCCTACTGATAAGGTATACATTGCGGCTATGGGACTATGTATTCTTTACTTTTTTGTGACAACTTCGATATGTAGAATAGAATTGTGGGAGTGATTTTTTCAGCTGAAAATACGTAGTTAGTAGCTCGGTTATTTGTCCCAGATTTTTTCTAGAAAGAACAGATATTTAGATAGAGTTCTGCTGCTAGAAGAAATCTACCTTCTATTTTAGCATTTCAATGATCCACAAGTTGATTTTAACAATACAAAAGTTATATTTGAGTTTTTAGTTTTCATCTACTAAAACAACCAGCAACCCAAACAGGTTTAACAGTGTTTTCGACTGCTAACACTTGCTTTGCTCTGAAGAATTCCAACATAAATCTCGAAAATTGATTGTTGGTCAGTGTCTCTAACCAAATCGATATGTAAAATTGGATTTGCCTGTACAGAGGATTAGAGTAACCATCTTTGCCTTTTTCCATCCACTGCTACAATCTTACACGTTTTAAGTTACTTCAACAGCCGTGGTGAAGCACAAGGTTGACTACATTGGTAAGATGGTGTCGGAATGTAAATAATTGGTCAGCGGGAGTTGCTATGCATTCAGCATAGTCAATAATCCTACTTCATAAAGATTTTTGAGTGAGTATGTTTACATCCTATCATAAAACAATATTATAACTACAGTAGTTAGTAATCTTGTTTACGGTGGCTGCTTATACCGGGAAAGATTTACCACATCTGTTTGAAGTTAGATATTCTCTATCACTATAATTTCAAACCTTATTCATTTTGAAACAATTCACATTTTCAACACTATAAATAACAAACTAATGATAACAAATGCTCGCTACCAGTTTAGCGCTATATGTATAAATAGCATGAAACTGTATTATATGGGTTAAATGGCCAGACGCAAAAATAGAGTTTACAAAATGACGTTCTCGGTGTTGGCTGAAAAATGGCGACGCTCTGCCAGTAATTTATAATGGGTTAAATAGTTTTTAGCATCGAATTCGGTTCGGTAGCATCGAATGCATTTACTCTCAAAATCAGAAGAAAGTATGAAGTAGGGGATTGGTCAAAATAGGAACGTATCAATTGCAAAGCAAGATAAGGTAAGGATACGCGACGACACTCGACACAAATCTCGACAGTAGTGTCGATTGTAGCCACACGGTACGCAACTTTTTGTGTCGACATTGGTGTATACAGTTAGTGTCCCGATTCAAGTGTATTGATCGTCTACACGAATCATGACTTGCGACACTAACTGCAAAGGTTTTATTTCCACTCCAAACGTCCTGTCTTCATGGCAACGACACGGTCACTAGCTACAAGTTTCACTACATTTGCAAATTCGAAATTTGTGGTCAAAACGCAAACATCCTGTAAATCACGGCAACGACACGGAATTCCAGCGACACTAAAATGATACATTTGCAAATTTAAATTCTGGATCAAAAATTTTGCAAACAGTAAATCACACGTTTGAAAAAAACGTTGGCTACACAAATTAGTCACAAACTAGTCCTAACAAACATAACCTATACACAGGAAAAATTGTAAACAAGAATGAAAGTTGCAAAATTAAACAAACCAAACGAATATTTTAAATGTACATAATTTATACGTCTTAAAAACATAAACCAAAGCTATTGTAATCCCAGTACAAAACCGATTGAGGCAATTTGAGAGGAGAAGTATCACGGCTAGCGACAAGATCGGTCATCAAAGAAATCTAAGGACGGCTAAACTGAAATTAAAGAGGGAATAAAATCGATCGATGAATCAGAACATACAGCAGAAAATGTATACTAAGAGTAACAGAAGATGAATGTATTAAAATTTATGATTCCAGCAATCATAAGAAAAACGAAATACTTACTTCCATATATACATCATCCTTTAATATCCGCTGCTTCCTCGGTGATAACCCATAAATTGCTCACTATTTCTTTTTATTATTATGTTCACGAACTTTCATTCATAATTTACGACAATGTATGTTTATATCGGGTCACTTTTATTAGAACATAAGTATAGACTTTTGGTTGATTTTAAAGTTTTATACAAAGTATATAACCCGGAGTAAACTGTACTATTATTATAGTAAACTTGTTTGTCTTCTGTTGAATTGGTAAAATTGTATACCGTTACTATATTTTTCTTACAAGAGTTTGCGTCTATCTCTAAAAATAAACGGTTCGACTTATCTGTAACGTAAAATGTATCATTCACATTTTTATTGTTGGGACGGGTTTCTGTATTTTTGTTTTCTTTGTTCAATTTCTTTCGACTATATTTTCCAAACTCAAGTCCGTAAAACAGGAACAACTTTCTGTTGCTTGATGCCTGCTAGCAACACCCCATGGCGGTTGTCTTGAGAAAATGTTAATGTTGACAATTCTCCGAACGTATCTCGCAGATATAATTTTATAGCTAAACGGAAAAAGTGAGGCCTTATATACACATACATTTGTTTATCATCGAAAGCGTAAAAATAAGGCGAGAAAGAGATAAATTAAATGTGCGGTTGGTCTTAAATGGAGTTGTTTTTTTTTTTTCTAGCGGCGTATCTTTAGCAACACTGGCAACAACTGTGTTACAGTAATTTGTATTCTGAGTATCCCAGAATTTGCAGATTATGTGTGAGTTGTTTTATATATACCTAGCTTGTCGTTTTGTATAGGCACTGTTCAAAACGTTCTAGCGATTTTGTATGACAGCGAAAAACTCAATCTTCATGGACTTTTTAATAATTTTATGGTTTTATTTTGAACTATGTGTTGTATGGCTGCCTCTAAGATCCTGAAATAAGTACTTCTACAAACGTGTTGTGCGAATTAGTATAAAACTGGCAGAAGATTGTTTCAATAATGAACAGTTGATGCATTGTATTTCAGATGAAAGAGCATTTACACTTGACATTTTTCTGTAGCTCATTTTCAACATGCCTTTTCTGATTGTTATTGGCCATGCTCTATTTAAACTTTTGGTCTTCTCTGTATTTCAATATTTAATCTATATGTTTGTTTGATATCAGTAGCAATAGTTGTCAAGCGGTATTCTTTCCTTGAAACCAAATGTATTTTGTTTACATTTCTGATGCTAACTTTTTTTGCTGCTGTTGCTTGCGCAGATATATTTTGTTTCCAAAATTAGAAACTTTCCCTACAGTGTCCTTGTTACTTTTGACAATAGTAAGTTGTATTTCCTCACTAGTTCCTAGCCTCCAAAGCTTTAGAATGCTTCAACAAAACATGAGGAAGTGATTTTGCATTGTAGGACCTGATATAACTCTAAAACTATAGACGCGGTTTTTTTTTGAGGAGCACGGTTATTGTCACAGTTATAGAGATTTGTTTCGCAATCAAGGGATAGTTTTATTGTTTGAAAATTGTTGGATATTGTCAGCTGAAAAGTATGAATTAAGTATGCAACAACAGTTTTTATACTATAAAAAAATGTTTATTTCGTATAGATATGAGACGTAATATTATTATTTCTAGGAACTAACATTTTTAATAAGCAAATTACCACACATATTCGTCACTTTGACAAGTTACTTACTTATTATCTTGAGTGTTACTGTTGCTTGTAACTGTTCCGTTTTGGCGTAGCTTCCTCTGCACGTATATTTCCCTTCCATGCTCTTTATCAACTTGGCGAAAATCAACATGATGCCGTTTTCATCTTGGAGTTGCTGAAACATGCAAAGTTTTTAGATTAAGTTTACTCTTTAGTACTGGTTACTTTTCGTTTCAGTGTTGATAGGATACAATCACTTTTTTAATATAAAATAGTGGTGTGTACCTACTTCAAAACAGAATTTAGAATTAGAATTTCTGTTATGAGGGCTTTGACCGCGTCATAGTAAAGTACATACTGGCTGATTTCACAGGTAGGATAAATAACGGCGAGAAGGGGCAAGAGGTACGAAAATTCGCTAAGAAGTGGGGACGCGAATGACTATCACAGCGTTGTAGACTAGACGAGACTAGACTGTGATAGAGAGACTTGTACGCGTCCCCACTTCTTAGCGAATTTTCGTACCTCTTGCCCCTTCCCGCCGTTATTTATCCTATCTCTGAAATCAACCGGTATATACAATACACAATAAAATAAAACAAAAATGAAAAAGAAAAATTCAAAAAAATATATATACAACTTAGTCAAACTAATGTTTCGCCAAATGTGGCTTCTTCAGGAGCAAAACTAGGTGAGGGACGCCAGAAGGTCATGGTAACTCGATGTGTCAACCACGCTAGAGGCGAAAACCTTCTGACAAGGAGAAGGTGGACGTGCAGGGGTATATATACCACTGTGCAGAGAAACGGAACGGTGAGCGCGAGGTAACAATGCGGAACAGTGAGCACGGGTCGAAGAAGCGGAAAGGACGGGTTTCCGCAAATACTGGAGAGTGGATAACCAATATCACGATTGAGATTTTGAGGATGTGTCTGGATCTCGATAGCTTCCCTTACCTTTCGTGGAAAATAGCGATGAGACTTGCTTATAACAGATACCTACCTGATCAAAACAAATTTTATGGCCCGTATCAATAAAGTGTTCGGTTAAGGCTGAGTGTGTTGAGGAACGTGACTTAATGTACCGTTGGTGTTCTTTGATTATAGTTTGAATAGAAAGTCCAGTTTCGCCAATGTACACTGAGCCACAGTCACAGGGAATTTTATAAATGCCTTTATGGGAAAGAGCAGGGCGAGTGTCCTTGGGCGAAGGAAGAATTTGGGAGATCTTTTTTAAAGGTTTAATGATGGGTTCGATATTTTGCTTATGAAGAATTCTACCGATGTGATCTGTAACGCGATGGATGTAGGGGAGAACGATGGTACTTAGCTGATTACTAGATTCTGGTGCAACCTTAATACCTACTACTTTGTATGTTGCCGGAGGTGTAGCCATTCTGTAGAAGAGCAGTTTTCACATGTTTCAATTCTTTGTCGATGTTGTCGGGTTGGGAAATTGAGATCGCGCGATGTACTAGAGAACCGATTATGGATTGCTTTTGTGCTGGGTGATGATGTGAGCTGGCATGAAGATATCGGTCGGTATGTGTGGGTTTCCTGTACACAGAGTGACCTAAACGACCATTTGGTAGACGAGTAAGTAACACATCAAGGAAAGGTAAAGAACCGTTATTCTCAATTTCCATGGTGAACTTGATATCGGGGTGTTGGCTATTGAGGAAATCCAAGAAAGTAGGCAGAGTGTTTTTACCATGTGGCCAGATAATGAAAGTATCGTCCATGTATCTTAACCAAGTTTTGGATTTTAAATTCGCATGTTCCAAAGCACTGATCTCAAATGCCTCCAAGAAGATATTAGCTACAACCGGAGAAAGTGGAGACGCCATAGCGGCGCCGGAGGTGTGATTATAGTATTTTCCATGGAAGGTAAAGTACGTTGAAGTAAGGCATTTCTCGACTAACTTGGTTAAGTCTGGGGATTGGTTGTCCTGGATCAATAATTGGTGGATTATACTGACGGAATCGGCGACAGGCACTTTATATATACCCCCGCACGTCCACCTTCTCCTTGTCAGAAGGTTTTCGCCTCTAGCCTGGT
The DNA here is from genome assembly GCA_023690525.1 of Holotrichia oblita. Classification (NCBI taxonomy): domain Eukaryota; kingdom Metazoa; phylum Arthropoda; class Insecta; order Coleoptera; family Scarabaeidae; genus Holotrichia; species Holotrichia oblita. Next base: position 108,119,718 of record CM043018.1, on the reverse strand, counting down.
TGACACGTCGAGTTGCCGTGACCTTCCTGGCGCCTCTCATCTAGTTTTGCTCATGAAGAAGCCACATGCATTAGTGGCGAAACGTCGAGTTTGAGGAAGTTGTATATATATATTTTTTTATTTTTCTTTTTTTTTTGTTTTATTTTATTTGTATTGTTGTAACAAACTTAAGTATGACGCGGTCTGAAACCCGGAAGCCCTTATAACAGAGAACAATAATATTATACATACATATCAATACGACTTATACACTCATAATTGAAGCTATAGTGCAGAGCTGAGAATCATCTTGCGCAGACATGACTTGAAACAATGGTGCGACAAAGTCTTGAGAATTTATGCAGGTAGATCATTATCAGTTTTCTTGACATGTCAATGAAGCAGTATGTTCAGTATATTACAAAAAGAACCATAAGTATCATTACTACGTCCAATAAGATTTCGTAAGTACTTGACAACTATGATTGTTCCGGAGTCTATAAGTTCGTTGTAAGTTGAAGTTTGAATTTGGCGCGTATTAACGTGACTGTAGCTAAAATGTATAATGTAACAACAAGTATAAGGAATAGGTCGTCATAATAAAGTTCGTTTCTCTTCAAAATAATCAACCCCAATCATTAAACAATTGTGAATAACGCAACCTTTTAAGGTTCACCATTTTGGTCCTTCGAGCCGCATTCTGACTACACGAGAAGAATTCAATAATTACCCGTAAGCAAACAAGGACTAACTCAAGCTAACCTCAAAAACAACTAAAAATTTCAAGAAGAAGCGTGCCAAGCAGATAACGAATTAAAAACGTAAGTCACCTTCCTTTAACTCCTCTGTATTATTTACTTAGTTTATTGTATGCATTGAAAATTCCTAATAAATCCAAAAATGCCGGAAACTGAGGAATTTACTCAATCTATTAACACTGAATTAAATGCGGTGAAACTAAAGCGCGGTCTAGTAAAAGGGCAACTTACTCGATTTAAAACGTTTTTAAGTAATATAAGCGAAGACTCTGACACCTTGAAATAGATACAAGATTTCAATCAATTGAACCAAACGTTTTAAATGGAATTTTAATGACATACAAGAGCAAATTGAGTTAATAGAGGGCCACGTGCAAGAAGCTGAACGCGCAAATTTCGAAAACTCGTATTACAAGCTTATAACAGACGCGAAAAACAAAATCAAATTCACTACATACGAATAATGAAAAAACCAGTCATGATTATGAAAGTATCCATTGAGGTATCTAGCGCAAATTATAGTATAGCATTCGAAATGCTGAAAGAACGTTATGAAAACAAAAAATTAATCATTCATACCCATGTGAAGGCAATATTTGATTTATATTCAGTAAAAGAGGAATCGTATGTATATTTACGAAAATTATTAGATAATTTCAATAAACATTTGAGGGCTTTAACGGCATTAGGGCAACCTACAGAAAATTGGGACACGCTCTTAATGCATTTATTAACGTCTAAGCTTGAACCCACCACAAAGAGAGAGTATGAAGAGACTGTAAGTAAAATTGAATGTCCGAAACTAGATGATTTAACTGATTTCATGAGCAAAAGATGCCAATTGCTTGAAACAATAGAAAATAAAGGAAAACCTCAAAGAAATAGACAGTATTCAAATGACAAGGCCTTGACGTGTGTTTCAACAGAGAAAATACGTTGTGCGTTTTGTTCTGGTACCCATTTTAATTACAAATGCGAAAAGTTTTTGAAAATGTCCATTGCAAATCGCTTACTCGAGGTAAAAAAGCATAAACTATGCAGAAATTGCTTACGTCCTGGTCATCAAAAAATAAATTGTAAATCTGGAAGTTGTAGACACTGTGGTGCTAAACATAATTCAGCGCTACATGAAGATGAAACAAAGGTTAAACCAATTGACACAAATCAGCTTGAAACTAATGAGCAGACGGATACAAGCAAGACTGTTTCGTCACAAATCGTAACATGTCATCAAACGGCGCAACCAATTTCGCAACAAATATTATTAGCCACTGCGAAAATATATTTACGAGATGCAACTGGTACATTAGTTGAATGTAGAGCACTTCTTGACAGCGGGTCAATGCCAAATTTTATTACTCACGAATTATCAAAAAATTTAAACATCAACGAGTCAGTATTCCAATTGCCGGAATAAATAATTGCAGGGGCAATATATCTAAGGCCATAGAAGCAAATATATTTTCGATTGACAAAAAATATCAAAACGCTAAGAGAGAGAGATTTTTAGTAGTGGATAAAATAACGAGCTTAATACCTACGACCAGCATCGAATTATCCAAAGTACACGTTCCAAACGGTATTTGTCTAGCCGATAGCGATTTTCACAAGGCCGAACCAGTCCAAGTGCTTTTGGGAGCTGGCGTATTTTTTGAAATCTTATGTATAGGACAAATCAAACTAGGACCTAATAGACCAATTTGGCAAAAAACTCGACTAGGTTGGGTCATCTCCGGTCCTTACTCAAATGACTCCAACTCGCAAGAAATTTTGTGCAATTTAAGTATCTCAAATGAAAATCTACACAAGCAAATTGAAAGGTTCTGGAGTCTGGAAGAAGTAAATGACAGTCCAAAATTTACGTCCGAAGAAACCGATTGTGAGCAACATTTTTTGAATACTTATAGACGTGATGAAAACGGACGGTTTGAAGTAAGCCTACCATTTCGTGAGAATTCGAATGAATTAGGCGATTCTGAATAGACTGCAATAACCCGATTTGAGCGATTAGAAAAAAATTACAAAAGGATCTAAAATTAAAGGACGATTACGGAAACTTCCTTAGTGAATACGAACGTCTTGGTCATATGACAGAGATCAACCTTACAAACGACACCATAATTGGAAAATATTACCTACCTCATCATGGAGTAGTGAAACTAGACAGTACTACGACTAAACTACGCGTCGTCTTTGACGCATCCGCTAAAACAACTTATGGTCTATCCTTAAACGATGTCTTGAAAGTATATACCTACGTATTAACTCTGTAGCTAAAATCTAATGTAACAACAAGTAAAGGAATAGGTCGTCATATAAAGTTCGTTTCTCGTCAAAATAATCAACCCCAATCATTACAATTGTGAATAACCGCAAGGTTCACCAATGATTCTGATCCATTTCAGAAGTTTTGCAATGTTTGGTAAAGGTTTGTTTAGTAAAACTAACACCTGCCTAGGGAAAAGTAGCCGTTACACATGCAGTAGTACGTTGTTACTATTTTTTCAGTGTGTTGTGTGTAGAAGAAAAATGTTAATCTTCTGCAGTCCTAAATTATCACCAGTCAAAGATAAAGACAAGAGATTACTAAAATTACTTATTCAATTTTAATGTTCTGTAATAGGTTGTTTCCATTTCAACATATCACACACATATGTAGATATTCAAGAAAAAGTGGGACCACAAAAAATGTGCATCGGAGATAATTTGGCTGAAGAAAATCATTGATATTATCTCAAACATTGGCTTCAATAACAGTGTATATGCATATTTTGGACAGACATGTAGAATTGCAGAAAACCGTTATAACCAATTATAACTCAACAGACTCGCGAATATTAAGAATAAATGGTAATCGGTAGATATATAAACGTGTGAACAGAACGCGTCTTCTCATTATCGACGACGTCTTAAGTGGTTCGAAAGTTCTAAGTTCATTTTACATTATTATTTCTACACCGCCGCTGGTGTACTACTTAGCTAACCTCTACAAATTACAGATATCTGAACCGCTGCGACAATACGTGATTTAAACGTTGTTATTTTATTATCGTAAATTTAAATTGAATTGAATTTTTCACAACAATATATTACGCAACCATGACACAAGCCAAACGCGGCAGCCTTCATAATAGTGACCCGAATCGTGGAAGCCTTCGATATGCTTTACACTG
>CM043018.1:108021364-108115308 GCA_023690525.1 Holotrichia oblita | reverse complement strand
ATTACATGTATCTCGAACACCACAAGAGTTCTTGAAGTGTGTGCATGAAGAATGTAAGGAAATTTTTACATAGTTGTACGGCATACGCGGTCGATTCTACCCAAGGTCGTTTTTAATTTGCTCTGCGCATAAGCTTGTTATTTTAATTATTCATTGCCAAAGTCATACCAAAAAGAAACTTTCCAAATATGCTGTTGTACTAAATTAAATTATATTAAAAAAAAAGTATCACCATCAAATTTGTTCCAAAACAATATCCATGCCAGGAAAACTCGCATCATTATTTTTATCCTTACCGTGATACAACCATCCATAGTTCCATAACATGTCCCGCAGAAACAATTTCCCAAATTGAGACCTCAGCAAATATAAGCTCCCGTATCTCCAAGAATGGTCGTTATACAAACGAAAGAAAAAAGGATGTAGGTTCACGACGAACAAGTTGAGGTAGGCGTTTTCCTGTGTTATCTGCCGGCTTCTTTCCTTTGTCCGTATTTCAGAACTTTATACCGCCGCAATCGCCTTCAGTATAACGTTGCGAGTCACGTATAAAAGAAAAGAGCAGTGGAGTTCATTGCGCCCTTTATTTAAAAGTCTCTCTCCTTTTGTTCAGAGAATGAATTTAGCTAGTTTATTGTGAAACGGGGCTCGGATAAAAAAAGAAGATGGAATGTTGGTCGTTTAAGATTGTATTACACGTGTATATTTTATAATATATGTTAGAATGTTGAGAGGTTTTCTGTTTGTGATCGTTTGAGTTTATAATACATAATTTAAAAATATATGCTTCTTGACTTTTAGTGTGATTTGCAACGTAATACTGTTTTACTGTTAGAAGAGTGAAGTTCTACGTGTTTGAACAAACAATATTCCACGAGTCCACAATAATTTTATAATGAGGATATTCATTATAAAATAATGTTGTGGGTCAATTGTCCCTGGATGCTCTGGATTAAACTTTTAACATCCTCTTCTTCGTTTGTTTTTTCAACGCACAAGAACAACCTTAGTAGGTTGTTCTTGTGCATTTTCTTTTTGCTTATGACCTTCTTGGTTTTCTCTGCTTCCTTGGCTAGCAAATATAAATTTCTTGATGGGGACTATATCAGGACTGCGTTAAAAGATTTCTATGCTCTTGTCTGTCGTCACCTGAGGTTAGCTCAAAAATTGATCTTTTAGACCGTGTTTTGTGGCACTAAAAGAATAGGTATTTCCGATCGAGTTTTGAGCATTCAGTATGGGAACTGAGGACAGTAATGATGGAAAGTATTGAAGCATTTCAGCCATATTGAAGACTTTTTGGCTTCCCAGAAAGTGATATTCTCAAAAGTCATCAGGTTTTTTATTTCTTTTTGAGTTCAAAATGCTTCACAAGCCTGAACTGTTGAAAAATGTGTCTTTGTACAGTTGGGACATATTATTTCTTTACTACATTCCTCTTCCTCAATTTGGTACATCTCTCTCTACATCGACAGCACCGTGCTTGTCCTTTAGAATTGGCTTTTGGTGTGACCAGATCTTAAACATTTAAAGCAGTGCATTATTCATCATTTGTATAAGAGAATGTGCCTCGGCATTTTTTTTTCCTGAGAAAATTACTACAACTTTCGTTGGCGCGTACGCAGTTATCTCATTTTCATTTATCCTTCTTTTGACTATGTGCACTTCTAATACGTCCTTCTCATCGCATCTCCTCGGTATTTTGATTCCTTCGTCTGACATATCCTCATGCACTCCACTGAGTACCTCCTTGAATGTTAGCAAATGCATTGAGATGAACACTATCGAATCATATTTAAATTTCAAGTTGTTCTCTACAAAATTATTTGCTCTGATGTAGTTGCAACGCAACCGTGGTTCTGTCTTTATTTGAAATTTTAACCATTCCGTGGACATTTTCTGAGTGAGTTATTCAACTTACCTTCAGTGGGTGAACACTGGCCTTATATTCTCCTTATATACCTCCTATATTTTCTAGGTATACGTATACAATACATGGTCCCAGGTTTATGTCCTTTCACTTGGTTTGCGGCCTTTTAACTTCTGAATACTTCGTCCAGTTGAGACTTGTGTGGAATTGGGATAATTATCGGTCATATCAATTGACTCATCTAACATTCTTTTCTTCTTGTTTTCATCTTTAAAACGATACCTTCGCAAATTACCTGTCACTCGTATATTACTGAAGTATAATATAACTTTTACGCATGTACCTACTTAATAAAGCTAGAAGTATTGAATATCCTTATATACATGTAGTTTCCATATCTTTATTCAAGTCATTTCGGAGATGTGCTGATAGCTGAAGTAACACTTCAGTCAACAGTCACCATTAAGTGGTTTCTTTACAGACCTATGCCTAATTGATATATGTACCTCGAAAACTACAACAGGTAGAAATAGTATACTTTCGGACACTTTTATAGAAGATGATCTTGCTCTATAAAAGCTCTTAACATTTTTGATATCTTGCTTCTTCTAAGCTGCGTTTACGAAAAAACGCAAAGATGTCGTTCACGAATGTCACGAATTTTGTTCGTCCCTGTTTTGGTGAATATATAGCGTTAGCCTGTTGCAAATATTACAGCTTTCGGGTTGTACTAATTAGAAAGGTGAGGCGATGTATATCTCTTACCAGGGTGGTCTGAAATATTTCCGACCTAACGTGAAGATAGCAGGGCTCGTCAATAGGAGCGGGGTAATGTGGTTGCGTCTCTATTAACAGGTTCTCACCAAAATTTCAGCCATTTTGGACGTGCAGTTGTTGTTCCGAAATCGTTTGAGTGAGTCAATGTGGGTGTTTTTGTGAAACTGGACAAAATCGAATATTGAGCCATTACTAAGTATTAACGCAAATTAAAGAGGAATTGGACGCCGTATACGGAGTACCACAGTGAAATGTTGAGCAGCAGAATTTAAACGTGTCGTATAAGCTTGGGAGACGATGAACGCTCGGAACGTCCAAAAACTGTAACCACTGACGATAACATCGCTAAAGTTTACCAAATAGCGCTAAACGACTGCGGAGCTGAAGTCAGAGAAATAGCAGAGTTTATGAACATGTCCAAAGAATATGTTTGTCACATATTGAATCAAGATTTATGCATGAGAAAGCATCTGCGCGCTGGGTGCCCCGCTTGCTCAGTTTAGACCAAAACATGTTCAAATGAACAATTCCAATGCTCTGCTGGCGCAGTTTTGGCGCCGATTAATTACTGTAAATGATATTTGGATACATCATTATATGTCTGAAACAAGAATGCAGTCAAAACAGTACAAAAAAGCAAAAACTGTTTTTTCACCTGGGAAAGGGATAGCGACTGTTTTTTGGGATAATCATGGAATTATCTTAATCGATTATCTTCAAACAAGAAAAGCCATTACAGGAGCATCATTTCTTGGCAAGCTAAAGTCAAAAATTGCTGAAACACGGCCATATTGATAGAAAAAAATTGGTTTACCAAAACAATGCGCTGCCTCACACCTCAGCGATTGCCATGGCGAAAATCCGCAAATTATGCTTTGAACTGCTTAACCCCCTCCCTTACTCTCCAAATCTAGCCCCAAGCGAAAGACGCCGAGTATTATTTAGATGGGTTGATGAGATGCGAGCATCGCTGGGAGAAGTGTGTACACTTACAAGTAGGCTATGTAGAAAAATAAAAATAAATTTTAGAAAAAAATGACTTGTGTCGTTGTCAGAGCGGAAACTTGTCACACCAGCCTCCTACATTGATGTCGCGTAGTTTGTTCTGATGCTAGTGCCAGACCTTTTCAGTGTTAAAGATGTAAATAAAATTAAATGAAACTTGCATGTTCATTTAAGCGAGATGAGAATAAAAATAGAATTGGTTAATACTCGCTTATTATTCTATATTGCTGTAAGTTACTAATGCAGTTTGCTTGCTAAAGCTCCTTGGGTTTTCCGTGACTTACATAATTCAGATGTCCTTGTATTCATGTATTTGTTAATTTATTGAACTTATTACATTGGCAATGAACTAGAATTAAATTGTGTTTATTACTTTGCAAATGAAATAATTTAATGCGCAAATTAATGTTTCGTTTAATAAATTACACAAATAAATACTGGTTTTTTTAGTAATTTGTATTTTTCATACGATCTTTTATTCATAAATGGCACGAATTTTTCTTTCTTAGTAATGTTGTATATGGTCGGTGATTAACTTTTAATGTTATTCCGTTTGGAAAATTGTGTTGTTAGTTGTGTCCGGAATGAATTAAAAAGCGTTAATTGGAAGAAGACGGGAACCTCAACACAGAATACTCCAAAGTAATCAGCAACCAAAACATATTTTTCTTAAGACAATGATATAGATATAGTTTTCCGCTAATTTGATCTATTCATAGAAGCCCCTAAGTGTGTTGGAGATAACAGTTTGAAAGCTATCTATCTTGACAATATGAAAGACGGTTATAAGAATATGAAATTGCGCCTAGGAAAAATTCAATACGAAAGATAACTAGGATGCTTTTTACTTGAATTATTTTGTGACTACAGCATTTTATGAAGTATTATACTGATACATACTTATTTGTATATAATATTTTCTTGCATTATATTTTTGTAATCTCTCACTCATTGTCACGCACAAAAATATATCCTTTATAAAAAAGGAAAAAGAACGCCTTTACACCTTAACTTTATATTGAAACGTTCAGAAAAGGAGCATCAACTAAAAATTACATAATCCACTTTAGGGTCGAACGCTGAAAGTTTTAACAACTGACAGACTACTGGTCGTGATAATAGAGGAAACGAAAATAAAGAATTTCTAGCGAGAGCATTTTATATCTTCTTCTTTGCCTATTTTTCATTCTTCATTCCCGGGTGCCAACAGAATTGCATCGCTGAACAGTGGTGTCGTAGTATAGAGGGAAACGGGTCGATTCTATCAGGAGTTTTCGTGGACACAAGTACGACAAACTATGAATACATTATTCAAGAACCGTTCTCGCGTCTAAATAAGCGAACTTGTTTGCGTTCACTTTATCCAGCTTCATTCAAAGCACACTAACGTCTTAGAGTTCCATACCTTAAAGCATTTCTGCAGTAAACTCGAAGCGGTGCTTACCTCTTTTGGTAAATATATTCGAGCTAGATGATATTTCGATTTAACGGTCTTCTATTCTATATGTGTTATTTTTTATTCAATCCAAACAATATCTAAGTAATTTGAAGCTTTACATAGCCTATAAGACAGACAACACAACTTGCTCTAATACAGACGAATCGGTATAGATTTAGGAAAACAGAGCGATAAAAAGAGAATAGTGTACCTTTTATTCATTCCATACAGCTTTGCAATGTCTTTTTTGACAAACTTCGTTTTGAAGACCCTGCTTTTTGACAAATAGAGATGACGGAAGAAAATGCAATCTTTATCCCTGAAAGATGGCTCAATATTAACGTTAAAAAAGTTATCTGACGATCTAGATGAACTAATTTACGATGATCGAGAAAAAATTTAGGTTGTTGGGTCTCACTTTGAAAGAGTTTAATAGGTCTTTCTCGATGATAAAAATTCTGATATGTTGCAAGAAATAGATCGAATACTCGGAAAGACGCCTGAGAACTTAGCCGAGACCATGATGGCCTCAGAGCACTGCTGGAAACAAAAGAAGAGGAAGAACGTAACCGGCAGGCAGGTGTAGCAAACCACCCGAACTCCTAATCCTGACAGCAATGCCAGGCAGGGGAGAAGTAGGGAGCAATTGAACGTAAAGACAGCCCAACATCCTGACGTATGCCATACATGGCGGTTCCAGGATGAAATTCTGATAGGGCGGTTCAGAGGGGCCACTTGTCAGCCTGCGGACTGACTACGCCCCAAAATAAAAAAAATACTCGGAAAGACAAAATAGCACGACATTTTTCGATATTAATTGTAATGCCTCGAGTTCACGTAGCCTCTAAAATTAATAATATTTTATATATTACACTGGTCAACAGGTTGTTTTCTTACACTCTGATACGTGTACGTTATGGACTTTTTCATTGTAATTCCGAAAATATTTTCAAAAATTCACGTCAGGTTTCTAAGAAATGTTTTTTTATACATATATGTATGTCTAAAGATATTTTTTATGAGTAGGTTAAAAGAAACTATCAAGTTATTATCATGCTAACGGGCATGTCTGAACAGGATTTAACATGTATGAGCTTCATTTGTACGTCATAGTCGTTAAACCACTCTCTTTTTTTCTCTCGAACCAATCAAATCAAGGAATTAATAGATCTTTGCATATGTGAGTATATATAAGACCCTACAGACACGTTATTCGCCTCAAATTGACTTAATGTATGGTAGTAACATTAGTTAAACGTTTTTTGAATTCGCAATGTCCCGTAAGTGTGTAAACATTCCTAACAATTTTTGTTATGTATGTGGAGAATTCACCGTTCAACAGCATATACGAAATATTACACCGTTAATAGAAAAATCGTATAACCTTTATTTTAAATTAAAAATTACAAATCAAGACAAATTGTGGACCCCTCACAATGTCTGTGCACGATGTTCCGTTACTTTGAGGAGCTGGATAAAAGGTAAGATGATACCTATGCCATTTGGTAGGCCTATGATTTGGCGAGAACAAAAGGATCATTCGACGACTCCATTTTTTTCTATACAAAGACCTTCGGGTTTTCCAGTAAAAATAAGGATAAAATTACCTATCCTAATTTACCTTCTGCCACTCGTCCAGTTCCTCATTCGGAAGCTTTGCCAGTATCAAGTCCTATGGATGTTTCGAACCAAAAACATGTTGAAACCGAGACAGAAGAATACATTTCAGAGTTGTCGGACATAGATGAAGAATATTTGCCATCTCAATAGGACACGCCTCATTTAATGAATCAATTGGAATTAAATGACCTAGTTCGAGATCTCAATCTATCAAAAACTCAGACAGAAATATTAGGATCAAGACTGCAAGGATGGAAGTTGTTAGCTCAGGGTAGGCGTATTTCTGTTTATCAAAATCGCCAGAAAAAACTGTCACAGTATTTTTCAACTGAAGAAGGTCTTTCATTTTGCAGAAATGTTGACGCTTTGAAGCGCGTCGATTTTATGTTGAGTGATTAGTGTTTCGTAGATGAATTTGTGGTTCTTGTCTTTAATTACCACAACAACAGATCTGGTGACAAACTTCGCTATGTGATGAAAAGACAAAGACAACCATCATCCTAAAGCAAAACTAGGTTAAATCAAAAAGCTATAGACACTGTTTTTCTAAATCTCTCTAAACAAGGACGTGGATATTTCTACAATTATCAACAGATAAATAATTAAGTTTTGCAATATTTTTAGAGAAACAAAGTAAATAAATAAATTGTATATTAACTTAGCGGAAGATGCGAGTTTGAGATTAACTATCCCAAAAATACTGTAGCAAGATAATTCTGTCCGCACATGCCTCTTTATCTAGCCGCACGATCTCAATAAAGTATTCATAGAATGTCCCGCCGAAAACTTTTTTCCTTACATATTCAATCTTATATAAAAGGAAAAAAAGGAAAATGTCAAACTAAAGTATGAGGCCACATGAGGCTATCTTCTTCTTACTCATAGTGTTATATCAGAATACTTTCTTACTCCGTAACACATTGAATTGGAAGATAGCAGGAATGCATATTCGGAGCATCTTTTTATATTGCCTCTCGCAACCTTCACTAGCCGCTAGCCTACTGTCCGCTAGGGTGAGATGGATTGGTCAATGACCGACGACTTCGAATCTATTCCGACTTGTTCTCAGAAAAGTTGCGGTACCTTCTCTTAGTTTTTCCGAACCGTGTTCTTTTATTGATTCCGTTTACGATCGCAGGATATTGGAAAAAATGGTCAGTAAAAGGGTCGTACTGAGACAGTTATGTCGTTTAAATTGGATTTATATGTTTATAGTCGTCACTGAATGTGTCATTCTTAATTGACACTGCGACATCATTAGCGAATTGAACACGCAAAAAATTAATATATCCACCAGGAAAATTTATCTCCTTCCATAAAATTTGATATCAACGGTAACTCCTAGCAGCCGACTTTATTAGATTCCCCAAAGTCGAGAAGACGTGAAAAAAGTGATCCTTTGGGCATTGCGAAAAGGGAAATAATAATCGTCAACGAGCGATAGCAATAAAGCGACTGATATTTCGAGATGTTTTACTGTTGTGTCGTATTACAGTCAAGAGCTACAGCCTCTAGTGAGCTGCTATCTGCGGCAGTACTTTTAGTAAATTTCTTCGATAACTTTCTGTGTGGAAGGTACACAGTGAGAATTAAAAAACGATTTCTATGTCTGCTGTATTTATAAGGAATCCATATTTTTCGCACGCAATTTATTTGTTGTATGTTTAAATTCTTTCCTCAGTTCTCATACTACTGTATACCTAAATAATTATATGTCGAAGTTCTAATACAATACTTCTAATACAATACTAAACTACATACCTTACACTGCAGCACTGCCGTATAATTGCGAGTAAAAGCAGTTTACGACAAACAATGAAATTACAATAGTACAAATAATCTAGTAATCATTTCTGGTCACTAGTATGAAGTTCTCTTTGAAGTATATGTATATTAATTTGGGATGGGTATTAATCTGTAATATTAACACCATTTTTATTACCATCTTTTTTTTATATGGAAAATTTGGAAAATTTTCGAGAACGCTCCTACTCGGTTGTCATTCGCAGGTTGTGTTGGATTTTTACCGACTAAAAATCTCCCCTTGTGCCCTTGCGCGCTGCATCGGAACCCGCTTCCGCATTATTTCAGTGCAGTGTGTGTCTAGACTACGGTGTTCCTTCTCGTCTTCTGAGTCTGTCGACTGCTTCTTTTCGTTCTACGATGGTTGCAAAGCACATAAGTACTAAATGGCCATATAGTGGGGAAACCAAGTAGTCTCTTGCGTTTTCAAGAGTGAAAGTTTTTCAGGTGTTTCTTCATGCTCGCGTCTGATGTCGGTCCAATGTGGGCAGATAAACAGGGTATGGTGGGCGTCGGACACTCGTCCGAAGCCACCTTTCCTCGTTGGTAAAGATATTTGCGGTGGCACAATAAGCCGAGGGCTGCGGTGCCTTACCGGTGACCATTGGTCGGACGGGTCTGGATTTAGGAGAGGGAACAAAAAAGATATTTCTGCCGTGACCTGTTAGCGCCTGTGTAGTGTGGTAGTCGGGGAATTTAAGGGAACCTTCCAACCAGTCTTTGGAATCAGATTTTGTGTGACCAGCAACCATAAATGCCTTCGCTCCATACAATCTGCCATCTTCTGACTAACTCGTCTCCCGCTTCCTGGTTCGGTGTCCCTGAATATCGAACGAATCGTTCCTAGGCGGTGAGTTCAATTGGAGGAAGCCTAGCGATTACTGCGACCGCCTCTGTTGAGGCTATTTTATATGAATTTTATTGCCATCTAGTCGCGGGAGTACCAATGTCTCGTGTGGTGAAGGTATTTTATTTTTAAATGAAAACGAAACCGATGAATTCCTGTACTATCAATTTGAAAACTGCTATTTCTAACATTTTCAAATGGTTCTTTTATAGTTTGCCGTCGACTTTTCAACACCATTAAAGTGTTTCTCCAGTCAAGTTAACCATGAAGTGACATTCAATCTTTCACTAAGATAACTGCAATAAGCAAAACGACGTCAAGCTGCCCGATCTTATGACCATAAACAGAATATTTAAAGCAGCTTGAACATTTTTTATCATTGTTTTACATTGTTCACTTCATACGAAAGTTAACAGTTGACAGTGACTAAATATGTACACAAGCTGCCAATGTAGAGCTCACACTAAATTCGCTTATGTTTCATTTGTAAATGTTGATTTTCTATGGCTTCCTACACTCTGCCGCAAATCCAGCATTTCAGCTAATAACACCTATTTGTACGTAATAATATTTGCTTTCTTAACTTCTGTCGGGCTTGTGCACTGTGGTGCGCAAAAAATGAATGTAATTAATTGCATTTGGTTTGAGACCATTCCGCATCTGTACGAAAGAGAACATACACTTTTTCCGATATTTAAAAAAATTGTCATTGCTTCCATTACGTGGAGTATGAGATTTTATAGGTTGACAATGTTATATGATACATTGGCTTGGAGCACACTTATTTAACAGATAGCAGAAAATCCATGCTATCTGCTAAATAAGTGTGCTCCATACTTTACTTGTTACCGTAACTACACAACGGCATTGTTGTTGTGAGAAAAACCATATTCGTATATGTGATGATCAAGAAATCCGAAAGAATAGGTACCCAATGACTAAGGCATATCACTCCCCAGGAATTGAGTGTCAACTAATTGAGCGGAGGACTCCAACAAACCCGCAGGACTTATAATAGCGGAATGTAAAGGTCTAACTTCATGTACCTTTTTTTTTATTTCTATTGCTTCTGTTATTAAAAATGAACCCTGGACATCCGACTTTGTTGTATGTTGAACGTAGTCTGTTTAACAGCAATTACACTCTTTTTCTGTTCTAATCTCGATAGCTATTGTCCCGTTGAGAAGTCACATAATCTAACAATACGATACATTAATTTTCAGGTCAACTGTTTTAAATGTTTGCCTAGCTTGCATTATATTTGCAACTCACAATTGCTACACAATTGTTCCCATTTTTGAACTTGAGAGAGATTTGCAGTAACGATTTAATTTTTTATTTTATAATTTTAAATATTCTGTTCTAGTGTATTGAAAATTGTTTATCAAATTACTTTATAGGTTCCAACATGAGATGGCACGAAAGCGTTGTAGTAAAAATGATAATCTTTGCGATCTTATATTTCCATTCTAACTTTATTTTTGTTAAATGTTATAACAATTTCAGAAAAGCTAAATATGTAGTTTCACTTAATTTGTGAATTGAATGTGATATGGAACACCCATACAAATCCTGTAGTAGACGTTATCCTGTAATATTATTACAAAGTTCGTAGTTAAATAGCTCAGTCACATATCGATATCACATATCCTTAATTGCGCTGGAAAATTACAAACTATGTTACCAGCTATGTTTGAATCCTATGGTAAATGTATTGTATAATTTCTTCTTCATATTATACTCTATGTACCTTTATTTTTTGCTCCGTTTGTATATATATAATTCAATTGCATTCATAATTTATGTGAAATAATTTACCTGAGTGAATCATCATTTCATTACCTCACTTTGTTCTTGTTTAATTATATGAACCCTGGCACAGACGAGGAATGTTAACATGTAAATAGAATTACGGCGTCTTAAATTGTAAGAAGGTGTTCTTATATTATTACCCGACTTCGTAGTACCGATAATTTAATTTTAATTTTGTCAAGACGTTATTGCACAAATTATTTTTTCGAAATTTCTCTTAATTAATTTAGAGAAGGTATTAAACTCGGCGAAGCAAGATCACATAAAAAAGTAACAGTACATTTTAAAAATATGTTCTATACACCAATTTTCAGTTACGTAAAGTAATAAAGAGTAATAAAGTAGTAAAAACAAACTTCAAACCTCTTGAACACAACTATATGGCGTTGAATTTTACGATAATTCTTATTGGATTGAAACACTTCTTTATACGACTTAACCATTTACAGTTCTTTCGAATCATAAAATCCATTTTTACGTTTTAAGATGAAGCGTGATAATAATACGGTTACGATACGGGATGGATTAATCCTATTATACGCCTAGATGGATATAAAGGGACAAGCGTTGGGCAGCTTACCGTAAGCCCTTTGTTCCTCATCTTGCTATCGTGGCGTTTGGTGATAAACGAAAGGAGTTGTAAAAAGTTAATTCTTAACGAAAATTGTGCCTGCAAGCGCTGTCGCGTTTATCAAGTTATTTTACTGAGGTCTTGTAAAAATATAAGTTTCGTGTGCATTCAATTTAGTGTCTCCACATTTAAGTCGTTGAAGATAAAGTTAAGATTCGGTTGAGAATTTAATTTTGAAATTCTACCGAGTGCCATTGCTTAAAATACATACAAAAATACATGTTGTAAGCTTACAGTAAAATACAATTTTATAAACCGCTAAGTAATAATTGTTTTCTGTGTGAAAATTATCTTTTTCATACATCGCAGCATCGGTCAAAAATCAGGTCTTTGAACGGTAGGTCACAAAAGTTTGCGGTGACCCACAATGAGTAACACAGGAAATCCAGTGTTGTGTGTGTTGTGTGTTTCTAAATACAATTGCTTGGAGCTTCATTTACAAGCTGTATTTATAATCTAAAGAATTGATGTTTAAGTTATTAAACAACGAAAATTGGACATGCTATATGTACCTGACTTTTCGTAGATGAGTAACTAATATAAGAATCTAACTTTTACTACTAAACAT
This sequence comes from Holotrichia oblita, assembly GCA_023690525.1. Classification (NCBI taxonomy): domain Eukaryota; kingdom Metazoa; phylum Arthropoda; class Insecta; order Coleoptera; family Scarabaeidae; genus Holotrichia; species Holotrichia oblita. The sequence goes on along the minus strand of CM043018.1, from coordinate 108,102,937 downwards.
TTTTATTGTCTCTCTAGTGTGCTGTAGTGGTAGTACAGTTAGTGTCAATTTTATTACACATTTACCAAACTATCAATTTTTATTCCTAAATGTTGCAATAAACACGTAGACCTAATTTAAATATTTTTCATCAATTAGAGTATCAGCAAATATGCATAATAGTTCAAACTTAAACTAGACACAAACTAGAGAAACTCTATTCTCACAAGCACTGATAAAACCTCACTGTTCGCACATTTCTTTTGCTTGGGACTATTTGACTATATTTTAAGCAGTACTTGTAACACGTAAACTGATATCTACAACTAATCTTTCTGAAATTACGAATATCTATTGTCTTATTAGCGATATAAGAAATCAATAATTTGTTGCTAACTATAGGCTGTTACTGCTCAGATATTATGAATTATTGTAATATTAATTTAAAAAACAAAATACAAAATTGCTTCGCTTTACACTAATTGCGAGAAAATTTCTACATCGCGTCTCTAACAGAAATTTTTCTCATTTTTATTTTCATTTTAACCGACAACGTGCTAAATTAACAGTCCCCAGCATTTTCCTGCGTAGCTCCATTTTGAATCTACAGTGTACAATAAAAATTCTACAAAACAGGGGTGCAAACGCTTATAAAAACTGCAAGAATTACATTCTCACGGTCCCGTGCTGACGCGCTATTTTAAGGGGAGAAAGGACAACTTTTTAACTGTTTAATTTAAGAGAAAGGCTAGCCACCCTTCTAGTTATGTTAATACAGTGTACTTCTTTATACAAAAGGGGAGACAAGCAAATGCATTTTTAAAAATGAAGAGGCGTTGAAATTCAAATGGGAATTGTTTCTGTATTTGATAAATTTTAAATACCGTATAAGGTACCTTTTGAAAATATTACAATAGTGAGGATTAAGATATGAAATTATATACAGTACGATTATTATACGACGCCGAAATAAAAGGGATGTGAAGATTAAAAATTTATTGCTTTCCAAACTGAAGAGAATTCTAACTTTCTTACTAAAATATGCATAAAATTTACATACAATATATTGATTGGAGCAAATATGGAAAATATATAATAAGGTAGCGCACAAATGCTAGAGAAATGCACGCGTTATCAGTACATTTTATATACCATAGGCGTATTTGAAATAGCAAGAGTAACAGCGATGTATCATCAGGTCACAATTCTCCGAGAAAAATCTCACCGTCTCCGTGGAGAATTGAACCGCAAACTCTAGCGATCTCTCACATCACCGAGCAGCCGTTTAGGCACTAAAGCTGTCGATCGGTTTTATATACCCATAACCTGTGATAATTAACCACAAAACGCGATTTTACCACATTTTGAAGACAAGCCCGGAGAAAATATTTTAATAAGGTAGTTCTATTTGGAGAAATTATATTAAATAATATTTAAATTTATACTATTTGAAGTTTCTACTCACTATTACAGTATATAAAGCTTCTGTACGAGGTAATAAACTCGTTTCTTATATTGCATGCATTATTTTTTCTATGAAATAGGTGGTACTTCGATGAACCTGTTTTAGGAAAGATTAATAACTAACAACATTTTTCTCCTTTTCAGGTAACACAATTCATTTCATTTCGATGAGTCTCTGTGAACTATTAGCTTAAAAGTAGGTAAGTTACATTCTAAAGATTATCTATTTATTTATATGTCAACAATATGTATGTATAGAAAAATATCAGTATCAAAAGATGTGCCAGTAGTAGAAAAATAGTGAAAAATGCTGCAAAACTTTTTTCTAGAAACAATAAATCACTAGATAATAAATAAAAATTGACATTTTCTAGATACAAAAAACAACAAACTAACGTCGGAAAGTGAAGGTTGCTTGGAAAAAGTGAGCAACCCTACATATCTTGGAACGATAACAACGATTCATGAAGGCAAAAATTAATAAACTTGATCTCAAAATCGAGCAGTTGAGCAATTAGTATTATTGCTATACGAGAGCAGCTCAGTATTTTTGTGTATAAGACTTATGATTCACAGGTACCTTGGTATAGCTAGTAGGTACCTGTGAATGTGCTGTATAAGTTTTAACTTGTTCAGTTGTTATGTTGTTTAACTTTTACTAGAAATACATATTGTTCTCACAATTTTTGCAAATTTATCTTTCGGGTCTGTTGAAGATTTGATTACGATTTCTTCTTTTTATTATATATTTTCATTTAGTTAGAACTTGCGGAAGATATTTTATACGTAATACATGCAGATGAGAAGTCGTTTCGGCAACAATGTATATATGTAGTGTCAAGGAAAAAAAAAATGCAAAAGGTATAAGACAGTAGATATATTGGCTGTACTACGGGGACAATCCGGAACTGCGGTCAATTAAAGAAAACACCACATCTAAGCTTTCGTTAATCTTTGATTAGCTTTTTCAGACAAAACTACAACATTAAAGTTTACAATAGTATTAGCTAACAGTTAAGTTTAATTACTTATAGCGAGAATAAGAAGGCAAGCATCCAATCCAAATATTAACAAATCCAAGTTAATTAACTTGTTCTTTGGCACTTTTACCTTTACAATGTATACCTTGAGTACAGCTATTTCTCATACTCATCATTATTATAATATTACAAAAGTATCTCGCTCTTTTGCAATGGTTAATCAATTTATACTATTATTAGTTTTCATAGACCTAGATATTATACGTATTCACTTATACATGCACTATTGTTCCGGTGTAAACATGCAAAATAAGTAGAATAGATATAACAGATAGCGTACGTATGTACTTGACTACGGATGATTTGCAGCGTTACATGGTGCATTGAAGTACCTTATGTCTTTGCCTTGTTAAGAACAAGAGGATGTCGATAAACCACGCACGTCATCCGTGGCAGTTGTACTTACCTTCTTTATTCCTCTCGCCTGAATACACGTCGGAATCAGCTATGGTATTCCGTGACAGTTCCGTTGCATTCACCTCTAGGGATCGGGAATGTGCAGCTTTACAAATGCTGTCGTATATAGGACACTGTATTATGTAAGGTGAATGCGGTATATTTTTAGTTCCTGTTTCAGTTTTACTCCTCTGTATTCAGATATGTACGAATTGAAAACCCGATGCATGAATATCGCATCCGTTAGAAAATAGCAATCCCTGAGCTAAGAGACGTACGGCCGTTTGCACTTAGAAATCAAGTGAATTAAATTAAATCTTAGTTAAATCGGAATTTTAGTTGCACGGAGATCTAAACAAAGATTAAAATGTAAATCAATAGTTAAATCTTTTGTTTAGTTTATGAATTAAAATATACATATGTATATCGTACCATGGCAATCGATTTACTTTAAAATATATGTGTTATACAAAAAGCAATTTATTAAGTAAATAGTGCAATGATACCAACTTATGTACAGATTTAGATATTTTAGAATTAATTTCGACTATTAGTATCAATGTAGGTCACTTGAGGGAAACTGAACTCAATGATTCAATCAAGCTTTAATAGTACTAAACTAAATCTAGATTAATAGGAGTATTACAAAACGATAGCAGCAAATGTATATACTGATATTTATATCGAACGTCACAGTTAAGTATTTAAATGAGACACAAATCTATTTCGCATAAGTATGATCACACACTCAGAGTTAAACTTACAAGATGAATACGTGATACTTCTAAAATGGATTTTTATTCTGCTATTAAATGGTATTGCAAATATTCAATATACCAGAATGGGAAATTTTGTTTCATGGAACTTCTACTGAGAAGGAAACACCACCAGGTGTCAACGATTGCAATGGAACTTTAGACTATAAGAACTACATATTGTTTTATCTTATTTATGACAAATGTATAGGTAGAAGAAACACGCGTAACTACCACGATGACACATTACAGACGGAAAGACTACTTGGGTATAAGAATTAAATGCGTCTGATATTTTATTATTTGCTTTATATCAATAGCCAAGTCTATTTATTCGATATTTCTATTATTTTATTATTATTGACAGCTTAAATTTGTTGCATATATATTCCGTCCTCCGTTCTTCTCATTTTGTGAGGACAAATTACGTCTTCCTTGAAACCATGTAATTAATGCATATTATGTTAGAAAAGAATTATTGTAATTCCAAATCTATTCTTGAAAACTGAAACCGTTGAAACTTCGAAGGGAGAAGGCGCCAAACTTGAGCCATTTCGTAACTAAAAATAGTGTAAGTTGTTTTTTATATGTATACCATTGTTTTTTATGTAAATACGATAAATAACAAAAAGAGAAATGATAAAAAATGAAAAGTATTATGTAGGTATTTATATATAATATTGTTAAAAGATGCAGTATATGTTATAATTGTATTAATAAAAATTGAAAATTTGAACAAACTTTGCAGTGATATGACCCAAAATATGACGATTTCACTTCTAAAAAAATACCTAGTTCCTATATCAAAGTGCTCTGTTGTGAGTAGAAAAGATATTAACACTTAAGACAAATATGTAAATACATATTTCCATATTTATATGTAGCTATCACAACATACATCAAGTTGGCATTATAGAATAATCAACGTGTAGACGCGTAGCTCTCTTTTTTATAGCCTCATCAGTACACGATGAGAAGAATTCTCTAATGCCAGATAAACCTTTTAGCACATCATATGATAAGTTGTTTGTTTAATACATATTGAGAGGGAAGCCCTCCTAGCACCATCTGTTAACTAAACAGACCTGCACAAGAGACGTCTACACGTTAAATGTACTATACTTCTCTTTAGCAAGCAGCGGCATGAGTGCATAGACAAGAGTCACAAAACATACAATGTCAGCGACAATATCACATAAGAGAAAAGTATCTATATTGTAATGTTATATTACATTTTATTCAATGTTTACAATTCCACTTGTCACTTGATAGATGATCATCCAGCTGTAGGTAATCTAAAAAGATAAAAAAACACTAAATTAATTTAATATTCATTAAACTGTAACCAACTATCTGATCTGTGTATTTCTTTAATTCAATTTAATTCTATTTTATAGAATATGTAACATTAACATGATTGCACACATGCGAGGTATTTGTTTAAATTTAATTCATTTAAATCCAATTCAACACTATCAAATGATAGAGGATGCGCAACTCTTCAAGTTGGCACCATCGACATTTTCTTCGCATATCTGCGAGTCGATGTCATGGTTTGGCTCAGTAGCCATCTGACGCAGAAGGGGGGTGTTGCTCAGCAGAGATCTTAAGTTACGTCCAGCCAGCGACAAAGACAGAAAGATGTTAAATACACCACAATATTATCACTCATATTTTATAAGGTAATTAATAAATTTTATATCATTTAATTTGTACACAAACACACATAAATATTATAACCAAATCACACCATTAAATTCCACACACACAAGAAGAAAGACCAGCCAGTTAGGGGCATTTTAAGAAGAAAAAGTAGGTGGTAATTAAAATCTACAACTTTTCGGTGACCCTGTATACAACAAATTTTCGACCGGACGTGCATAAATTAATCCATCAACGATCGTTGATTGCCGTGATTGACAGATGACTATCAAAAGGTATTTCTGATGAAATTTAGAGACAATTGCGAATCACCTATAAAAAGCCGTGCGAGAGCAACAAACTTCCGCTTTTTGCATAGATCGTCGAACAGAGCGTTTAATTTTCTACGTAAAATTTATTAAAATTACCCCGGTGCACCGTGGGCCCAAATCAACGATTATCTTCGAGAAAGTACTTTAAACATAAAAATTTTCCGCCTAATTTAAATTTAATTACCCCTACGAAGAGGACGTCGTCCATCCAACATCCGTCTAGGCGCGCGAAGACAGAAGCTTCCAAAGTCACACACATACACACTCACACGTAAAATAAGGTAATTTAATTTTTAAGTAATTTTAAGTTTGGAAAGTTGTAAAAATTTAAGAAAAATATTTTGTTTTGAAAATTAAAACTTAGTAAATTTTTCTAAGTACAAAAATAATATTTGAAAAATCAAAAATTTTTTTTTTTTTAGAAATAATTTTTTTTTAGTAAATTGAGTTAAAAGGGTAAAATTTATTTATTTTAATTAAAAAAATAAAAATTTCAAAGTTAATTTTTTTTTATACAGAAATTCTATGAAGTGTTGAAACGATTACTGTTAGACCTCCAGTAATCGTTTCAACATTTCATAGATCAACTTCCTGATAATTGAATTATGCGAAACTTACTAGATAGTGCGGTTGAGAACGATTCTTTTATCTTATCCCACATAACATTGATAAGGTTTGTATTAGTGAACTTTTGTCAGTTAACTATGTATTTGTTATTCCTTTTTAACTGCTGCTAAAATATCTTTCTAATACATATTACTACATATTAATTAGTGATATAATTAATTGCTAATAAAATTTTAAGCCTAAATAACGCCATCGTAAAATTTCGAGACGATATTATAATTATAAATGTTCCGCTTAATTGCACTTCCGGTTTAAAATAAAAATAGTTCAGTGTAGTATATTATTTTCAAGGCAGCCTCGTCTACACTTAACTAAAATAGACGCATATCGTATCCAAGTTCAAGTAGGTCTAATATTAATCAGACACTTGACTGATCAACAAGAACCGTTCATATGCTATGCACACCCACGCTTCACTTCTTATAGTCCATTATGAAAGCTTTCCTATTGTTCAAAACACCGAAAAGGAATTTCGATCGAATTTCAAACAAAGCGAAACAACAAGTTCCTAATCGCAAACGTGCCTCGATTTCCTTTCAGCTATCGCTACGGACCAAACATATCGAAAAAGACTAAACAAAAGACGAGACGCGAAGTGTTAGTCATCCAGTGTAATGAGTACATGAGCTCGCTGAGTTCGAATAGTCGTACAAGATGATGCATCTACTCTATTCGTATGCTAAATCATCTGTATAGTTCACGTAGAAACGAAAGGAACGATAAAGGTAAAAGAATAAAGGGACCGCGCAAGTACGTACTTACGACACAGCGGCACAAGAAGTAATTCCATGCTTACAGTAAGAAGGCATCGTTTAAAGGAAGTGGGATTTTTGTAGTAAATGAGAGGTATTACCTCGGGTTGGATAATTTAAGTAAAAAGCGGAAAAAAACCTGCAAAGTAGATGTTTCCGCCCTACTTTCAAGGTGGTCTTGTTTCATGTTAATTTAATACATAAGCAAATCTAAAGAGTATACTACAAACCTAATCATGAATTTGGCTTTTTAAGTCGATTTAGTTTGAATATCAAATTAAAGTAAAAACAGCTTTTAATGTATACATCGCATTTAGTGGGATATTGTAGATTCTTAAGTAAATTTACCTGAAAAGTCGTTTTAACTCAGTTATATCATGTGTACAGCGAGTACTGCATGTCACTCACTCACTTTGTTGCTTCAGTATGAAGAGATAGATAATGCAATTTCGCCTGAGTTTGATGTTACTAGTAATAAAGGTTTGGTCAGTGATGTTTCGATTACAAACAAAATAACTATTTATCAAATAATAGCTAATAACTGCCCTACATTTTTAACACGTTTGCATTAAAGATTTTCTGAATTTAATAAAATATGTGTACTGATTCATATCTCATGTTATGTCAGACGATTTGGTAGCAAGTGATGTAAGTTCAAATACTATAATAGAAACTTTCTTGTAAAGAAATGCTTAGAGACCTACTGATTTGTTTACCCTTCTATACATACATAGCTAATTATTGCAATCATCTGATTTTATTTCAGCTAAGAGTTTGTGGAAAATCTGCAAGTGCGAAATCATAGATAGCAAAGCCTAGCGTAGTAAAACAGAATTACAGTCAATAGAATTAATTTTATTCAACGTATTTCTAGTAATTTTACCACAATAATCTGATGTGGAACTTCAGTAAGAAAATATGAAACATCCCAAATGTCTGAATTTGATCAAACTTCAGAAAAACCTCTCTCGACCTTGGCGCACATATTATATTTATATTAGTTTTGAATTAAAATACGTTCAACATATTTTAGCCGGCACCTATACATATAACAACACAACTACAATATCAAGGTAGAACAATATCTATGGAATAAAATTATTATACGAAAGCTATTTATTATAATTAAACCTTAACGGAAGTGTATTACATTATCGTCATAACTGTTAATTTGTACCTGTATTTGTAAAACTGGGATTTTACTAAACCGTACAGCATCATAACTCTATTTGAACCCTTTTATCATCATCTGTGAATTAAAATTAATTACGGAATTATCTACATTTATCTGGAAACCAACTGAATCACCTAAATGAATTGTTTTAGTAAATCCACAGTAACCTTATTCTTATTAACACCTACTCTCCAGAATAACGATGAAGAACGAAAATTCAAGAACTTGGTATCGCTTTACTGTGAAAATTTATCCCAATCTCATAAAATTTTGTGGTATAGATCAAGTATCCATATTTTTTATACTAATTATTAGCAAAATTACAGGTGTTAAAATACACCACGTTCTTTTTTATTGTGAAAGTTTAATTGGAGTTCTATTAGCAAGATAAAGAATACAATTCCATTGTGCTAAGTCTAAAATTTCCTTTGTTTGTTTGGAATGGTTTCAAAGTTATGGATTGTTAAAGATATGTAGACCGTCAATCGAGTGTTATTGTTTTGTATCAGTATGGGTTCTAATATCTATAATTTGCATAAAAATTCTTTATCTTTCCTAGCATAATCGTTGTATGTTATTCTTATGGATAGCGTAGAGCGCAAGTTTAACGAGAGACATCAAAACTAAAACAAATTTATATTTAAGACAACAAATTTGGTATTAACTTTCGGTTGCACCAGCCAGAAGTGAAACATGTTATTACCATTACTACATAAGTGGTAGTATATGGTTTTTTATGTGTGGTGGGTGCTTAGTTTCAGTGACTCCGTAAGCTGTATTACTTGTCTGGCTATCACTGCAACTCTCACGGTGTAGTTTTCTGTGTGTAGATTGTGTTCAAATGGCTTTGTCACAGCATCATATCGACTTTTACATATAATGCCGCGCTGTTAATCACTTTACACCCAACAGCGAATGGTAAGTGGATCCGGACTTCAACCCTCTGAAAAAATGTTACCGCCCCTCCAGAGACTTGAAATCCACCTTCTATCGTCCCGCCACAAAAATAGTAAGGCCTCTAATCACTGTGCCTATCGACCCGTTGAAAACAACATTTTGGATGCACGGTATATCTCGTTTCCATAGCTCTTTAATTACATTTTCTTTCGAATTTTACATTTTTTTATTATCTTATCTAACTACCTCCCATTTGATGCTAGGACAAAAACTTACCTAGAAACTATCTCTAAATACACCCAATTGATCTGTATCTATGTGACATAACACATTAATAGATCTATTTTTAATATAAATTAAAGAAACTTTCGGTGGTTGCATAAAGTCTATTTATACCGAGTATCCTGTTGTGCAAGCCAGGATTCATAAAAAAGTTAGAACGCAACAGAATCAGTAATAAATTGAATTATTATTAAATCAAATGGTATTTCAAACATTCAAAATTCAAACATATAACAGAAAGTAAGAAAATAACCGACATATATAAAATTGAACATGTAGTGTATGAAAGCATCCTGGAAGATAGCTTGCCAAGTTACAAATTGGAACAGATATCTGAAAGCTGTATGATGCAATGGAACAACGTGATTAAAATCAGTTTGCTCCACGTCACCTGGTAAGCAATTTATAATTAATTATAAGCGCTGTGAGCGATTTAAGGATAGCTTTAGCCCATTCGTTAACACTGTGAGGCACTTAAGCAATCAGCTAAAAGAACTAGAGTATTTAGACCATTAAATGATCGCTTTAAAAGTCAGATAAGGTTTTTTAGACAACAAGGTAGTCACGAATAAAGCGATTGACCATTTGGAGGTCATGAAAAGCGACTGGGATTCATAAATCATTCAGTGGACATGATGAAGATCATAAATCAACCAGTAATAAGGAAAAATTCTATCAATCAGCTACCGTTACAATTTGTATGTACAAATTGACAAATTAAAAATGATTTAATAATAGGTATATTACAACACAAAACCGTATTGGAAGCCTGCGATTATTGGCTTTGTCATTGTGCTTATATTAACAGTATGGAAGTACGTATCATATTGCAAAAACGGAAAGTAAAAGTTGGAAACATACGCGCGTCAACTTTTATAAATGTTTTTATTTGTTTCTCAGTTGATTTTTTTTTTAATATACAGTAGTACCCCGTTATCCGCTGAATCCGTATCCGCGGTTTCAGTCATCCGCGATTTACCTATCATGTGCAGAAAATGCGTTATATCAATAAGTATAGAAACGAATAGAGACATTCGAGCCTTATTAAAAATTATAAGAGCATTTGTCGATATATCGTCGTATATATGCGTCATCCCCCCAATTCAGCGCTCTCATGATGTGTTAAACAAGTTGGAACGGGCTTAAGGTGCCACTCGCTATTACTTGTATAAACGCTTCTGTTAACTATGAGTTTAGTACTATTCGAATTGTCAGACAAGACAGTGCTTGCAATAGCTTTTAAATAAAGCAAGTAAATTTGAAAATCATTTTAAAATGGCTTCTAAACCAAAAAGAAAACGTGAAATGCTCACTATTAGTGAAAAAATAAAAATCATTAATATGATTGAAATAGAAAAAAAACCTGTTGCAACTGTTGCTAAAATATACAATAAAAACGAATCTTCGATACGAGAAGTGTTAAAAAACAAAGATAAGATTCGAGCAAGTTTTTCTAGTGCACCCGAAACTGCAAAAGTTGCAACCACAATACGCAATAAAGTGTTACTTAAGGTAGAAAATGCCTTAAATTTATGGGTGGAAGATATGACGAGAAAACACATTCCTATCGATGGCAAAGTGCTACAACAAAAGGCGTTGGTTTTATATGAAGATATGCAGACCCAAGATTATACTGAAGAGAAAGGAAAATCATTCACCGCAAGTAGGGGGTGGCTGCATAGATTTAAAACTCGGTTTAATCTAAAAAATATAAAAATGACGGGGGAATCTGCGTCTGCTGATCATGTAGCTGCTGCCTCGTTTCCAGAAAAATTTAAACAAATTATTGCAGAAAGGAATTATCATCCTAAGCAAGTTTTTAACTGCGATGAGACTGGTCTTATGTGGAAAAAAATGCCTCAACGGACTTACATTCATAAAACTGCAAAGAGTGCACCAGGCTTTAAAGCAATTAAGGATAGACTTACCTTGATATTTTGTACAAATGCAGCTGGTCATATGATTAAACCTGGACTTGTTTACCGATCGCAGAATCCACGTGCTCTTAAAAACAAGGATAAAGCTTGCCTGCCTGTGTTTTGGCAATCTAATCGAAAGGCGTGGGTTACGGCTGTTCTATTTACACAATGGTTTCATCAATGCTTTATTCCGGAAGTGAAAAGATATTTGGAAAAGGAAGAATTACCATTTAAAGTGCTGCTGATACTAGACAATGCTCCTGGGCATCCTGTCTCACTAAGCACAGAAGATAAAAATGTTGAAGTGGTTTTTCTACCACCTAACACGACCTCATTGCTTCAGCCGCTTGATCAAGGTGTCATTAGATGCTTTAAAGCCATATATATTCGACAGGTTTCCGAAATGCTGTACACAATGGCTAACGAATGCTCTGATATCGGGCTCATGGAATGCTGGAAGGCGTTTACAATTGCTGACGCAATTCTATTTATCAAAGGAGCGATAGAGGAATTAAAGTCAGAAATGATAATAGCATGTTGGAAAAATCTGTGGAATGACATCGTTCTTAGTTCTGAAGACACACATAATATTAATTCACAGCTAACAACAATATTTAACATAGCGCAGAAAATAGATGGAGAAGGATTTAATGATATAACCAAAGAGGAACTCAGTGATTACATAAACGAAGAGGATCAAGTATTCACCAACGAGGAATTGAAAGACCTTGTGAAATCTTCTCCAGAAGTCAGTGACGATGAGGATGAGGGTCAACAAGAACCGCCAGCATTGACGCTTGAAAAATTGTCTGCGATATTTCGAACTGCTCAAACATTAAAAGAACAGATAGTAGAATATGATCCAATAATGGAACGCAGTATAAAAATTACTCGCACTATAACAGAAGCTTTGAAACCTTTGGAGGATTTGTTTATTGAAATGAAAAGACAAAAACGACAACTACCAATAACAATGTTCTTTGAAAAGGTCAACAAAACTATCGATAATGCACAGCCATCACCATCGTTTGCTTCGGATCTAAGTAAACAATCGACTGCTAACTTGGAATTAGAGGAAGATGAATGAATATGTAGCTAACGATGATAAAGTTTTTCTTGTTGTATACTTTCTTGTTGTGTATGTAAATGCATACGTACTATATGTACTAAAAATGTATGTACAAATTTAAATAAATGTACATATTTATTAAACTTAAATTCTATTTGTGCCACAGCACAAGAATATTTATTTATTTATTTATTGTTTATTTATTTTAAATAAATATTATATAACTTATTTCTTCTTGTTTCATTGTTTTAACTTTGCTTCATATTTCATGTTGTACTCGAAAATAAAGCGTTCGCTACTATCCGCGGTTTTCAGTATCCGCGGAGGCCCACAGAACCAAACCCCCGCGGATATGGGGGTACTACTGTATACGCACCGTGTAATGTCAAAACCTAGAAAATTAAACAGATGAATAAGTTGGGTAAGTAGTTTTTATTGATTTGTTGGATTAGCTACTATGCTTTATGTTATGCTTTCTTGTGAAGCCAACCAACCATCTATATTTACAGACATGTGCACTTTTAATCCGTGGCGAATGCTATGAAGCTAATTATTAGATAGATAATTGCTATTTTTGTTAACACCATAACCATAAGTTATGCAGTTTCGAAATGTTTTTTGTTAATAAATTTACTACACCTCTTTGACGTAGAGAGAATGTGTGAGGAACACCCGGAATCGGTAAACTATCAAGTCACATTCTGTTGAAATTTAGTAGCGATTCAAAATGAAAATATTTGCGATAATTGATAAATGTATACTTTAATCTAATAGTACTTATATACCTAAACAAGTGCACGAGAGAAACGCTTTTAGCAACATAAATTGCAACCAACGATGTTCTTCATACATTAACCAAGTTTATCCGAATGTATGCTTTTAAGCATTCCGGACTTGTTAGCTCCATCTGAATCTAAGTGGACGCGTATTTTCGTCTACAACGACACCACTTTACCGCACGCAAGATACATATCAATAATGTACTCTTTAGTAGATACACTGCTACATATCCGCTTGTCGCATATACAGACCGAGCTATGATGTGAAATGGCTTAATGAAAAATTAATTTCCGAATGTAATTAAAGATTAAACTCCGCCAGGTAATCCGAAAATAAACACAGCGCTGTAAAAGTTTAATCATTTCCATGCGAGAACTCCAGTTGTAAGTTAAATGTTGGTACTATGATTATGCCTGGGTATTTTACATACCATGTAGTATAATAGTGCCGATTATGAGGAAGGCATGTGTAAAATAATATCCGCTGTTATATGAATAATAATATATGTTTATAATAAACGGGATTTTTTTTTAATCCCGAGTATGTTTCCACTTGTAGGTCAAATAAAACAACAATTAATTAAATATCGATTTCTTCCAGAACGTTACCTTTCCGTTTGAAATACTTCTTCAATGGAAGAAACTGACATTTAATATGTTTAATATCGACAGAGATATCTAAAAAACAAAGAAATCATTGATATATCGAATTGTAGTTACATTCTCAAATAATGTTACAGCATATATTAATGTAAATTTAATATAACTATAAAAATAAAATTGGTTTGAAATATTCGTATATCAATATATTTTTTGTCTAGCTCAAATAATTCTGTTCAAGGACTAGGGAAAAATATGGCAAAAAAAAGAAACGAAAACATAATACATATTATATGTTCTGAAATAATTGGTATTAAATTAATTTGCTGTTTCACTGACCTAAAAGTGGAAATACTTCAGGAATTAAAAGATTACTTACAGGTCATAACACAGATACGTATATTAATTTTACATAAATAAACGTATAGCTTATATCATACGCTTGAGTTTAAAACACTGCCGCAGTCTTTAATATGCAATTATGTAAACAAATATATCTGCATAGAATCTACACGATCATTGTTTCCAATTTCATTAGTAGCAATCTGTGTACCATGTGAAGCTGGAGCTTTAGAAAATTAGCGGAAGTAACAAAGATGGTAGAACATTATATAGTTGTCTGTGCTTTTAACAGATTAAAAACAAAATTAGGTAATTTATCTTGTTACGTCTTATACAGCAATGGGTTCATTTTTGGCAGATTTTGATTTGCTGAAATATAATGAGCAAACAAACTTCTTACGGTGGCAGATTTCTAAATATTTTATAAGTTCATGCCGTAAGTTATTTTATAAAATATCGTCAAGTTAGTATCGCACGCTACCGAAATCTCTACTGTTTATTAATTATTAATTTCGTATTGTGGATTTTCGTCATGTTCTGCGGTTTCGGTTCGTGGTTGCTTTATACATTACATGAAAATTAATGACAAACCGAAGAGAAATTTTCGTAACGTAAGAGTAAATATAAACTAAAGTTAATAATATACGCGTGTATTTCCTGAATTTCTAACGAGAGAAATCTGCTTTTCAATCAGTGACACATTACTTGTGAGATATCTCTAAGCATAAGTTTCATATGCTAAGATAAATTATTGTATGTTATAATAAGTTTAATTTGTACTAATCAGCCAACACATATGATAAGAAAGCAAATGCGACTTAGATATGATTTATAATCTAAAATTATACTAGAATTATATACTAGAATTAATTACTCCGAAGAGGTTTATTAAAACAGTAAATATTTTCAAAGAAATAAAATTCGCTTTAAAGTGTTATACAGCGCTTATAAACAACACATTTTCCAAAAATGTATGTGCAGAATTCATATTTGCAGAAATCTTTGTTTTTAAATTCAAATCGCAACATTTCTAATTAATCATTAACAGCAACATTAGATACACAAGTCTTGTGACAGCTGGAGCTTAAATCCGCACTAGTATGTATTTGTAATCGAAATGTCACACCTAGTGCCGTGCTTCTCCGCTCAATAATTTTCCCTCACATCCCAGGAGTTGTCAGCTAGACTATAACTACAAGAACATTGTTAATCACAAGTAATAGAAATTTCACTTGTTTCTATGTATTTATGGTAACTTAGGCTCGACTAGGTAATTTTATAAAATACAATTTATTACATTTTTTAAGACAACTCTATAACATTTAGTTATACGGTAGTAAATACATACTATCCCTAATTTTAAACGTACTCTACAATAAGACTAACAAAAATATTAGTTGCTATTTGGGAAATAATAAGACATCGATATATTCTGTATAAAAAGTCTAGATTTTTTTTCTGAACACATGATATCGTTCTGTAAAGTTTATGATACTACGTTAATGCAACACATTCTCCTACATAATTACCTAAAATTGTTAAATCGGTATATGCATTAATTTCTTAGAAATATAGTTGTTTGTAATAGCCCGCAGCTGTCACATTTTAGGGAAATTGATATAAAGTTTATTAGACAAAGTAGTCGTAGATTTGTCGTGGCAATACAAATCAACAAAAAGAAATATATACGCATTTGTGGTGTAACCGTAAGAAGCAGAATTCTAAAATTATTTTAAATTGATAGCCTGTAGCATAAAATTATTACTCGTGACGTGACATATAACATACATTTACTCTGAATATATGTTTGACCGCGTCATAGTAAAGTAAATATACGATTCAAAAATAAAACAAAAGTAATACTTAACAATAAAAATACAAAAAATATGTAGGTACAACAACTTACTCAAACTCGACGTTTCGCCACTACATAAGGTGACACACAGAACGTTTGCACCTCTAGCGCGGTTGCCACATCGAGTTATCGTAATCTCTTGGGGCCCTTCACCCATTTTTTACACCTGTTAGGTTTTCACCTCTAGCGTGGTTTACACGTCGAGTTACTGTCACCTTTTGGGGTCCCTTACCTAGTTCTGCTACTGAAGAAGCAATTTACATTAGTAGCGAGACGTCGAGTTTGAGTAAGTTGTTGTATATATTTTTTTGTATTTTTATTTTTAATTTTACTAATGTTTTTGTTTTGTATTGAATATATTTACTTTTGTATGACGCGCTCAAAATCCGGAAGCGCCCATAACAGAAACTTGGACCGTAGAAACCTTCGATATCATCAGTATCTAAATTTTCTATTAGATAATGAATCAATTATAAGATTTCCTACTACAACCAACACATTTTTCAGAACGGAGACTGACAAAGCTATTTTGTCAGTGTATTTTGAAAACTTATACATTATTGTTTTACTAATACTGTTCTTGAAAGCTTATTCTGCCACTTCTTTTAAATGCTTTTTCAATTATTCGTAAATCAAACTAGTGTGAAATTTATAGAGCCCTGGCAAAAGTAACTTTTGTAGAAAATTTTATGTTTTATAAAAAAATATGGTGTTATTTTAACACAACAAGGTATCAAAAAGATTATGAAACATTTTCTACAAAAAATGTTTGGAAGAGCATTATTCTCACTGCAATTGTTTTCGAATTGTACCAATTAGAAACGTGTGACAAATATTAATTTTGCACTACTTTGTGATTAATTAAACAGAGCATGGACCATACTCTGCGGTTAGTACTCTATATAACATATTCACCGAGTAGTCAAACCGAAACTTAATTATACCGTTCTTCAAGACTATTCCTTGTAGCGATTCTGTATAATTTAGATGAATAATTTCCAGCAAACGAAAGGAACAATAAATTATGAAATACGAACGGTATATAGTGTTTCCGTCTAAAACATCCACCCCTTTACTGGGTGGCCAGGGAATCTCCTTTCAACCGGTTGCGTCTGTCTGCCCGTTGTTAGTTTAATATGACCTCCTCGCCATACCACGCTATCCGACGTTATTTATTTATTTTATACGGCGAGTGGGGTCCTGCTTAACGCAATGTCAACGCTAAAATTTACGACGTACAAATGACCTCTAATCGAGAACGAAAGCGGGTAGAGCTCCCGGTCCGATGTCCGCCTCTAATTTGTTTATTATTCGAGATGCAATGAATGGCTCAAATGGGAAAAATATTTTTACATAATCTGTTTGGGTTGATGGCATAAATATATGACTAAACACTATATATGGTCCAGAGCATGTATAATTATATGTAATGTGAACTTGCACAACTACAATTTTCTCAGGCGAATACTGATTAATAAACTACTCTAGAGATTATTGCTTATTAAGTGTTACATATCAAACAGATTGATTAATTTTTCGAAAAATATAAAATATCGATCATGGACAATTTTATACATTCAATTATTATTTATGCCATTTTAAGGTTACAGTATATCTTATTAAGTGCTCGTAAATTACAGGCTTACCGTCCTAATCTATTCTTCATTTAAATTTACCTTTGTTTTGGCAAAGACCTCGGGATATACATAAATTAAGCTCACAAATAAAATTATTACTTCCATATGCTTCTTTTAACCTAGATTTGCTCACTTAAAACCAAATTAATTTACAATTCACCGGTACACACGCAACTTCGTTCCGGAAATGATTCCTAACGTTGAATGAAATAGCTTACGTCAAGATTATGTTATTAAGGAATATACAGATCCAACAAAAAGTTGTGAACAGAGTAATGTTTTCTATTTCAGACCAGTTTTATTTGTGACGTCTGTAGAAGTTTAGTGTTGTCTTGATAGAGAATACTAGCCAAATATTAATGTAGGTTTAATGAATAAACACAACAATTAAAGTAAAAGGAAAACATTTAATGAGATCTATGACAAAATGTTAAGTTACTTCACTACTTCAAAAAAACTCGAACGTGCTTGTTACCGCCATAACGCGTCTCGTATCGTTTCTTCTCGCTCTCTCCCGTACTATTTTCAGCATCATCCTCCGCTGGCGCCACCAACTCGTCATTTTGAAATCCCACAACTCGGCCATTCCTGCTTGTTTCGTCCTCGAATACAGTTTCAGTCTCGTTGGAAGAATCGTCGTAGTGATCAAGGGGTGCTGCCCAGGGCTTCATGAAGTCAGCTGCTGTGGACGTTGCATATGGACCCTCAACGTTCCCTAGTTTTTCAACATCATAGCGATCATGTGCTCTTACCGCTGTTATCTTATAAGGTCCCAAAAACTTGGATCTAAGTTTTCCTTGAGTGGCAAATTGTGTCCTCTTAATGGCTACCACGTCTCCTATTTTGTACTTACGGGCCTCTTTACGCTTGCTATTAAAATTTTTCCTATTTTCCTTCTGAATTTTTAGAATATCTTGTTTAGCTGCTAGTCGCGTTTTTTCTCTTTCGTCCTTATATGTATTGATATATTCTGATTCTATAATTTCTTTGAGTCTCAAGTCAGCTGGTAATCGTAAGTTCACTCCAAATAACAATTCAGCAGGTGTAGTATTAATTGCCCTTTGGTATGTTTTGTTCAAATACAGCTGCACATTATCAACGTATTTATACCAACTAGTCTCATCACTCAAAGACAGTTTAGTTAAAACTGGTATGATTATTTGGTTAATTCTTTCTACCTGTCCATTAGCGCGTGCTACTCCAGTTGTAATATGCATTAGTTCAATATTCTCTTTCTCGCAGTATACTTTAAATTGTCCTGACGTAAAAGCCGTTCCTCTATCTGCAATAATTCTTAGCGGATTGCCAAAATTTTTCTGTTGAACCTTCATTTTAGATATTACTTCTTCTGCTGTAACGGATTTTGTTGGATATATCCAGACAAATTTTGTAAAGCCATCGACTACAACCAAAAGGTATTTGTAGCCCTTCTTAGTTGGCACAAGAGGACCTAAGTGGTCAATATGGTACGTTCGTAAAGGAAGATCCTCTTTAAAGATAGGATTGAGCAAGCACTCTTGTTTGCCTCGTTTACGCTCTGCTAAGATACACGGAATACAGTTACGTATAAAACTTTCAATTTTACTTCTTAACTTTGGAATCCAATACTCGCGTAATATGAAGTTTTCAGTCTTTCTAACAGCAAAATGACCATTTTCTTCGTGTGCTCTTCGTATAATATCGTAGCTCATTTGGTTAGGTACAGCCAGTAGGTCTCTACCATCGTAAACCTTGTGCAGTAAATCATTTCGGAGAAAATAGTCTTTATGTTCATGTCCAGCCTCTATTAACTTTCGAATTGTATTTAAATTTTGATCTTCCTCCTGCGCTACTTTAAGGTTTTGCAAGAATTCCGAATTTACTGTGAGCATCACTGGATTTCTTGACAGTGAATCTACGTGTTTCATTTTCTGTCCACTTCTATGTTCTATCTGGTAATTAAATTCATCTAGTAAGAGTGCCCATCTAGCCACTCTTGTAACTAAATCTTTCTTCTTCATCGTCATTGTAAAAGCGGAGCAGTCGGTTACTATTTTAAAAGGAATGCCAAGGAGATAAACTCTAAACTTTTGAAGAGCTACTACTATTGCCACTACTACTACTACTTCCAATTCGTAACTACTATAGTTTTGTTCTGCTGTAGTTGTCTTTCTACTCATGTAATGCACTGGGTGGAATTTATTATCATCTCCTTTTTGAAGTAATATGGCACCGTAACCAAATTTGCTTGCATCTGTATGTAACTCTGTCTCTTTTTCGGGGTCATATATTGCTAACACTGGCCGATTCGTTAACAATTCTTTTAGCTGATTAAAAGCTAACTCCTGTGCTTCTGCAAACACAAATTTTGCATCTTTCTTCAGTAAGTCGCTTAACGGCTTAGCTATTAGCGCATAACCGGGAATGAATTTTCGAAAGTACCCTGTCAATCCAAGAAAACTTTGGACTTGTTTCGTATTAGTGAGTTTAGGGAATTTACCTACAGCTTTGGTTTTGTCTATTGAGGGTTGAATCATGTTATATTTCACATGGTGACCAACATAATCAACACTATCTTGCAAAAACTGACATTTTTTCCACTGGATACGCAAACCATATTCTTCTGCAGTTTTTAAGACATTTCTTAACCGGGTTAGGCCTTCTTCTTCATTCTTCGCAACGATGATAAGATCGTCCAAATATGTGAACACTTCACCCTTTTGAATGTGGCTTCGGAAAACATCGTTTATAAAGCGTTGAAATACCGCTGGTGACAAGCATAGACCAAATGGTGTTTTCAAGAATTCATACTGAGCAGTGGGGGTAACAAATGAAGTATATTTTCGACTTTCTTCGTCCATTGGGACATGAAAGAAACCATTCTTTAAGTCAAGGGTAGTAAAAAGTTTGGCATTCTTCAGGTGATCAAGTTGATCCTCTATTAAAGGGAGGGGGTACCTGTCTTTCACTATCCGTTCGTTTATTCGTCGAAAATCCACACATAATCTAGTGTCACCGCCCTTTTTCTTGACTAAGACAATAGGACTAGTAAATTCCGACAACTAGGCTGTATTACCTTGTCCCGTAACCATTCTTTAATTTGCCTATCAACCTCTTCTTTTTCTTTCTGCGCCAATCGCCTTGGTCGTTGATATATGGGTTCCTCATTCTTCATTATAATCTTGGTTTTGATCTTTGTCTCCTTTCTGGGCACTGGGTCATAGTTTCTAATTATTTTCAAAACTTCATTCTTAGTATCTCGGCTTCTTATATGTAATAAATTTACATTTTCTATTGGGTCATACGTTTCTTCAATCATCATGATTTGATGCACTGCGCAGTTGTCTTCGTCTTCCTCTTGTAGCAGAACTTCTTCCATCTTCACTATTTCTCCTTCATGTTCTTTTGAAATTACTTCTATCTTTTCTTCACAATCTTTCATTATTTCTTCCACGTTTTCATCGTCTTTCAACAACGCTTCTTCTATATCTTTATTAACTTGGGTATTGATTCTATTCAGCTTTAATTCTGTAGCAGTTATTGTTACCTGAGCTTGATTTAACAATTCGGTACCTAGGAGGAATTTCATCTCCATTGCTTGTTCAGGTACAATATGAACAATTGTCGTGTATTTATTGTTATCAATATCCATTTCCACCTTTATGCTTCCTAAAGTCGATACTTCTGCGCCGCCCAAACCACTTAATCGAGTCTTGTTCGAATTTACCTTTGGAGCTCCTATGCGGAAGTACTCATCTGACCTGATTAGGTTTAGGTTACTCCCAGTATCAATCAAAGCTTCTGTTCTTACACCATTTACTTCGACATGCTTAAACATTCTTTTTAATCCACAAGCTTTCTTAATTTGCATGGATTTGTTGGCATGTTCTTTTTTATTAGGACATTTGGAAGCAATATGTCCGAAATCGTTACAAGAAAAGCATTTTGTGCCTTTTTCTTTAAATCGACATTCTTTCATTTTGTGGTCTGCTGCTCCACAATTGAAACAGTGTGGTCCCTTAACAGTAGCCTTTGCATCTTTTGGAAATTTCTTCGTCCGATCTTCTCCATCATTGGTACGCATCTTCGACTTCATTGCTTCATATGTTTCGAACAACTTTTTAAGATCGTTGATAGTCTTTGCCCCATATAAGATGACTTTATTGTACTCGGAATCCGGTATTCCAGCGATAATGTGTTCAATAAGAGCTGCTTCTTCCACATTTCCTTGGTTAGCAATGGTTGTCATATTAAGCACATATTCTTGATATGATTCTTCCTTCGTCTTCTTTCGCTGCGTTAACTGTCGATGTACCTTTGCGCTGTTAAATTTATGGCCAAATTCAGCTGTGATGTTTTTCTTAAATTCTTGCCACGACTTTATAGTTGGTTGCGCTTCTAACCAAATTTTAGCTGTTCCACGTAATAATGTTTTAGCACATACCAACATTTGTAATGACGTCCAACCAAATAAAGTAAAATTCTCTTCCAAATTTTCAATCCATTTCGCAACTTGATAATTTTTGTTTTCGCCAAATACTGGTAAACTACTTCGCAAATCCTGCATATTAAATCCAACTTTTGGTACACACTGTTCGCGCAATAAGAGGGCATTTTCCCGTTTTAACAGCTCCATTTCTTTCTTTAACAACATCACTTCCATGTCTGCACAGTGTGATGGTGATTGACCAAGTTCCACATCGGTTTGCATTGATTGTTCAGGTTCATTGCCGTCGGCCATTATTATTTTGAAAATATTGTTCGTTCACCCGTTTAACCACTTTGAATTATTTACAACTTTGATTAATGTTTAATCAATCTATCTGGTTACAAAACAACTTCAACGGACATCGATAGTGTCTCCAAATTTATACAGTCTTAATTTCTTTATTAACTTTATCACAAAAGTTTCTTAATAAATTTTACCACTTTTGTCCTTTTCAATGTTAAGAGTGTAATTTATTTTTACAGTGTAGCTTGATATTTCACAACATAACCACTTTTGTTAGTTAGTTTAGTTTTTTTTTTAACACTTCAACAATTCAGTCTCTACTGCTTCCATTTGAAATATAGTTAACAACTTACCCGACTTTTCAACGTTTTTCTTTCAGATAACAACACGAAAATGTTCATAAACAACGTATACAAATTTTACTTCTTTTTAGGTTAGTTATTTCTCATAGTTTTTACGCCACATAACCACTTTATTTTAACACAACTTTGTCTTTTCAACTTTCACTACTTTGTTTGAACAATTTCATTCAAAGAAAACGACACTTTTCTATTCTTTTTACGACATTTTACTACTTTTATACCACTTTAATAACGTCACACCATGCCATGATTTCACTATTGTTTCCCTTTTTTTCAAAACATCCCGGACGAGCCCCCAAATTTTGTAGGTTTAATGAATAAACACAACAATTAAAGTAAAAGGAAAACATTTAATGAGATCTATGACAAAATGTTAAGTTACTTCACTACTTCAAAAAAACTCGAACGTGCTTCTTACCGCCATAACGCGTCTCGTATCGTTTCTTCTCGCTCTCTCCCGTACTATTTTCAGCATCATCCTCCGCTGGCGCCACCAACTCGTCATTTTGAAATCCCACATTAATATACATATATCACATTTTTATATTGTACAAAAAGTAAATAAAATAATGTTCCCTTTACAAACGGAACTAATTGTTTGCGAAACAAAATTGAATAATAATAATTGATAATTCATTGTATTTCAATACATACAATTCATGCCTGGAACGTCTAATTCGTTTACATCTTGAGTTTTAAAGTTGAATTAGAGTAAAGGTTTTCTCATTTAAGATTTCAACCATAGATTTCAACCATATCTGCTTCGAACGCTAGGAATATTTACCATATGCTTATATGTCTGAAAATTGCGAGGATAGTACAAAGGAATTGCTTGTTCGGTTTGTTTGCAGTCAGTATGTGTTTGTTGCCATTCACACTGTTCGTAATGTTTCCTAGTATATACTGCTATGACATTGGTCTATATTTTTATATTAAACTTTATGGAATAATAGATGTCGATGTAGATAACATTTAACATACTGTGAACATTTAAAGTAAGTTTTTGATGATGTTTTTTTCGTGGATGAACCTAGTTCGTTCTCTTTATTAATATTGCTCTTTTGCGATTTAGCAAATATTTTCAACATACAACATATTTTATGAACCTAAATTTATTCTAGAACGGGGCTAATAGCAAAAAGAACTATTTTGGAGCATATTTAATGTGTTAAGCATCTGCAACCTCTACGTGAGCTCTCTCTAAACAACCACCTATTTTTTTAAATCTGAAACATTAATCCTTCGGTGGTAAAGTGCTTACTTGTATCTATCGAGAAATCGGTTTCATAAACTGAAATTTTTAATTTGCGTTAAAATAAAACTAATGTTTCTGTTTGAAAGTAAATTAAACAAAATCTATTTTTTTAACAAATTGAAAGAAAGAAAGCTATGTAGTCGTAAAATCGACCAAGCAATCGTTTACAGCGCTCCCTTGATAAAATAAGTAAAAATACACGTCACAAACGAATTTAAACAAAGATAATGCTATAAGTTCATACAAAGATAAACAAAGTTATTGCAGAGTTTTACTTGAATATAGAATAAAATGTAGTAAAACAAATGAGAAACTAAAGTCGCTCAAAATAGTCAAAATAATAATTTATCTGGTAAGCTGATTCGATCGATTAGCTGTTTGATAAACGTTGAACTCAGAAGAAGTTTTAACAATGAAAATTTAATTCAAGAGAAGTTAAAATATGAGAAGACAAGGTGTCGTAAACTTAATTAAAGATAATAAAGGTTGCGACTCTTAAGAAGACAGTAACGTAATTATAATTTACATATTACAAAATTTACGTTATCAAAATTTAGACAAACAGTACAAAACTCTAGAAAATTACTACAATAGAATAGCATAGTTGGAACTTTAAAATACCGGCGAGGTAAACGGTCATATCCCTCTTTCCTTTTCTCAAGTGAAACTGATTATATCTCTGAAACCAGTGTGGTACAAAATGATTGGTACAAAACTAGTACAGTACGACAGCATACTTAAGATCGATTATATCTCAAAATCTAACGAAGTACAAAATGTTTGGTTTGTGGTACAAAACTAGTACAATACGATAGCATTACTGAAATTTTGAAATTCCGGTGGGGGAGGGGGAAGCTAGCACTCTACTTAACATCGATTATACCAAAAACTAATGAGGTACAAAATGTTTGGTCTGTGATACAAAACGGTACAAAACTAGTACAATACGATGGCATAAGTGCAATTTTGAAATTCCGACATGGAGGGGCTGGCATGTCCCTGGCCCTCCCATCTAAAATTGATTATACCTTCGAAACGGGCGAGGTACAAAATGTTTAATGTTTGGTACAAAATGGTACAAAACGGGTACAAAACTTTAGTGCAGAGAGAATTTTAAAATTCGGTTATGGGGGAGGGAGAGGACAGGGGCTGGCGACATGCAGTCATAGTTTAGTACAACTTGTATTTTCCAAAAATAAGTGAACGATTTAGAAATAAAAATGTATCATCCTCAAAAAACTGTCTAAAAAGGAAGAATACCCAAAATCATTAATGTACCTATTAATAGCTAATTATTTAATTAACAATAGAGTGAGAACAAACGGCTTACTGAAATTGCTGCGAGGTATGCATGTATGTACGTATGTACTATAACAGACAAAAGAGCTGAATCACCTATTTTGCGGTAACGATTTAATCTCTGATTTACTATTTGTTTGGTCAACTGTATGTCTCAGGTATACGGCTTTACATATGTATAAAATACGCTACAGTATATATCTGCATATACATATAAGCATATATATACTTTTAAGCCCTAACGTATCACTTACAACCCTCTTGCATTTGCACAACAATTAGTATACATATTTAAAATTAATTATTATTATTAATAACCAAATTTTTATTTAATAAGTCAATATATTTTATATTATTATATATAATTTTGTCCATTAATATTCGATATTAACATCACAATCTCTATTCCCGTTTACCTTGATAGGTGAGTAGAGATTACTCAATTAATTTTTAGATTTAATTATTAAAATTTGCTATGAGCATGTTAAATACATCTACACATGTGTATATCAAGCCCAATTTTAAAATACGTTTTAAATAAATTATAAAAACATATTAATAAAAAATTTAACTGTGGCAACATCGCCAACTGTTAAAAGGTAGTCGGGCGCCTCTTAATAATTCAGAAACATATTTTCTATCTATTGTGTTTTGAATGTTGTAATTAAACCTAGAATAGCAATAAACGGTAAAGGAACAGTCCCTGGCCACAATATTAGGGCCACCTACTGATAAGACGGTTTTATTGAAATATTTGAACAAATGAAAAATTTAAACAGATAAATTTATTGCAATAGTCTAGGAAAATAATATTTCCATGCATTGTATTAACAACTAGTAATTCCACCCCTATTCTTGATCACATCCCTGATCCTTTTCGGCATACTGTTTGATTTTTTGGTAATTTTGCCACACATCTTCAATGTTTGCTTTTAATCGTGCAATAGTATTGTTTTGTCTTGAACAAACAATTGATTTTAAAACATTCCACACTAACAATAATCTTCGATATCTTTCACAAATAAACTGGTTATTTTTACAGTAACAGCCGGAACAATACTGAACCCACTTGTTAAGACACCGGCGAAGGGGCACATGGCAGGTATAAAGTTATTAAGCAGCACTCTAGAGATTTATTAGGCAGAAATGTACTTAGAATATGTCTAATAAATACCAAGTATTAATATTATTCATTTTAGTACACATCTCGTAATTATATTAGCTCGGAGATAGAAAATAATAAGGTGGCCCTAATATTATGGCCAGGGACATACTGCAAATAAGTATACAGGGTGACTTGTAATGGTCATACTTTACTGCGTGTTATTAAAGACCATTTCCAATACGTATAGCCCAATTTGCCTTATCCAAAAGTAGCCCGTTTTTAACATATTGTGTTCTTTTGTTTTTTTTCGAAGTTCACTAATTATTATTAAAATTTACGAAAATAATAAAGCTTTTCCTCAATTTTTCAGTTTGTCTGCCTAGAGGATATTTCAACACACATTATTTATCGGTGACAATTACATTAAATACTTGGAAAAATTAAAAGAAAAAAAAATTAAAACTTCCGCTTTTGATGAAACTGTAGACACAATATATACCTTTGTGACTATTTATTTAGCGATTGTGTCATTCGTTATACCTTATTATACATACCGCTGGATTCTTTTTTAATGTTTAGGGTTCATACAGAGAAGTCACATCTCACAAGAGTATTTAATTTTTCTATTCTTCTTTGAGTCACACACCTTCCCAGCAAGTTTCTGGTTCTTTAGACGAGTGCTTTCATTACTTGTACTTTAGGTTACCCACCAATTGTCAAGCCCAAGGATCACACCAAATATTTGAGGGATACATATATGTATTTCCGTATACCATCATAGCGTATATCCATCTACCAAACAACCACCACGTTTGAGAAAATGTCATCTACGTACATTTTTATTAGGATTATTACATAGTACTTACATGATTTGAGTGTTTATGCTTGGAATGCTCAGAACATTATACAAATGATCATTCTTAATCAATTTTACCATCACCATACCACTTTAGAATCAATCATGTTACAGCTTATTAGAGAATTTATATCTGTATATCAAGCAAAATAAGACGGGACGTAACGTATGACCACCATTGTAGATACCAACGTATCTAACATTCGTGCGCTTTTATAATGCAAACGTCACTTTAGTGTCAGTTGCGCGAATATAAAGGTAAATCTAGAAAATTTATACGTTAAATGATTAAGATCTATTCGCGAAACCGCTACCTCGTGATGCTATTCAACGAGTAAAATAAACGCGTTCCACTTAAATTTAGGGGCAAATATTGATCGCTCTACTACACTTTTACTTTATGTTTCTGAAATACCGTGAAGGTGTGTATGTATTGCCTTATTGCGTAACTCTTATAGATGATAAAGATCTTTATTAATTGTAACTATGAAAAAAAATCGTGATATGTGTATTTCTTTTTAATGTGTTAATATAAATTTACTATTACGAAATGGCCGCCTACAGAGAAAAAACATTAAATAAAATAAGCCAAGTAAACATATTATAATACATAAAGCTTACAAAGTTCATTGAATTTAGTTACAGTCGATAAAATAATTGATAACCTAAAGCATTACTATTATTATACGCGAAAACTCTCGATGAAAATAGCCATTCTATTGTATGATATGTACAAAAAAGAAGTATTATTTGCAGCTTCTACCTTAGCTCGTATTAGTTTGATGATTTTGGCGGAGGTAGAGATAAATTCTGTGTCATTCTCTGGAATTTCCAAAGTGGATTGTGGCAAGGATTTTCCCGGCGATACAATGGAGACGTAAACCGAAACCTGTCAAGTGTATAGTAGTCCCTTTTCTCTTATTATGGTCGCATTATACCAGTGCTAAAAGCATAGCATAGCGTAATGTAATACCTATAGCAAACTCATAGAGTTTTCCGTTTTGTTAGTATAAAGGCTGTTGCTATATTATGATAGTAGCAATGTTTTTCTCTTTTCGTTTCACGCTTGCTTTATTTGTCCGAAAAGATTTATTAGGCGTTTTTACTGTCCTAACGTATATATGTGTTGTTTTTACTGAATTTAAAGGTAGAATGATTTTAAGTTTGTTATGTTTTGTTCACATGGAAATACAAATTTAATTAAATGCTTTAGGCAAGAGTAACGTACGCAGGTCTAAAATATGCTTATATCTGAGAATATGGTTGGTGTTTATATTAGAATTTAATACACGTTTGGCGCAAAAGGTACATTAATGCCGGATTAAAGTCTGAAGTCTTTATTTCTTGTAATACACCAAACAATAGACAATTTTGCGACATTTTTATTTTTATTATAGTAGTGACGCAGAGACCTCTATAATATAATAAAAGGAAATAGCCTTTGACAACATTTTCATCATCCTGTATGTACTTTGAGCAAACTGGGACTCAGAATTATCAATTTTTTATAGCAACTAAAGAATTAATACAGACTAGAGAGCAGTCTACAGTGTTGAGCGAGTGAGCGTATATGTGACGTGAACAAATTAAATTCCTAGAATGTGACTTTACAAAAATTCTCCTCTAACTACACAACAGTGACTGCTACGTATCTTCAAATGAATCATTTCATACTCCTTTTCTTACAATTTTTAAAATCGCAATAAACTCACATTACGTTATCATGAGACACAAATATATCTCGTTTAGCTCTAAGTAAAGCACCTTTGCATGTCTAAAGATGTAAATTATGTCAGAACGAAAATGACTATAAATACAATTCGATGTTGAAACTTCTTCGGGTTTCTGAATTGGATCAACATGAATTTTAAGAAAAAGAATGCAACGAACCTGGAATCGCTCAGCTTACCTGTGCTTAGGGAAGTTTGTCGACATTCTGGATAACTTCTTGCACAACAAAATGATATTTCTTAGTCTTTTTATCTCTATTAATGCAGCATTTACTAATTGCGAGATGGTGAGAGAATTGACGGAAATAACATAGCATCTGGGGCAATTGCTGCCTTTAGGGGGACGTACTGATGGAGAAAGAGAACTTCCAGGTGTCAGCATATATCGAGATTCCAGATATACCAAGGAATACGCGTTATTAACCCCAAAATCGTTTTGTTGTGTCTCAAGTCTGTTGTGTATCTTGGCTATGCATGAACGTGACAGGGCTCCGTACGTGACAGTATGTTGTAGAAATACAAAAAAATATCCTTAAAGTTACTTTTAATGAAAGGCGACTATTTGCGCTCTCACCTACAGAATTACGTAATGTAAATAGCTTGTCCAGCGTCATGCTCACCTATGCCCATAACAGACTATAGTCACCGACTTACAGATAACCATGGGGAAGTCTAAGATGTTTCGTGTATAGCAACCCACTTGATTTCATTCGTTTCATGCCATCTATTATTCCAGTGAAACTGAAGGCGGTGATAAACAGAAATTTTGCTCAGCAAGCAAGTAAGGATCGCCGTATTACCAAAAATTATGGAAAGCAGAAATTCCAAAAGTGAGCCATGTGACACAAGACACAGAATGTACATTTCACCGGTGATAAAACTTTTTACTGCCTATAGGTCAAGCCTTGAGTGCGTTTTCCCCTTAAGACCGGGGAAGTTGTTCATAACGTTATTTACCGGATTCATCGTCTTATTATCACAGTTTTCGTTAATATGAATATTATGTCCTGACTGGGGTGATCTGCCAGAATTTTGGCTTTGGAATCTAAATTGTAATTGAGAAGAGAGGCCGACATTTTCACCTACTACTTCTCTTCATTGTAATTTTTAAGTGCAGTCTTTAATTTGCTGGAAAGATCTTGGGATACTTTTCCTTTGGTCGCTTTTTGTACGAACTAGAATCTTAAACTCCGAGGGCAGCCGCCTGTCGAGCTCAGAGAGTTGGTGGAAGATTTGAATCTTCGGTACGAAGAGTGATCGGGAGTGTTCAACCAAAAGATGGAGTTTAAAGGACAATCTTTACCCACAAGCGTTGATAGAATCATGATTTACCGAGAACTCAGAAATGTTTATATACCAAATATAAAAGTTAGGGTTGTAGTTGTAGATAGAAAATGTTGACAGTTATACAATCAGATCAATTTTGTAAACCAGCTTACGCAGCGATCAACTGTTCCAATCTGGAATTTGGAGGTAGCGTAATACTCTGTTTCAAATTGCTTATACTTTATCTCGTCTATAGTTTTTTATTACCCAAACAAAAAATGAATGATCCTTACCAGCATCATATTGTATATCTACACGTATGTATTTACGGATAAAACTGCAAGAAAAGTCTAGTAAAAGAAAATTAAATTCTTTGCTAAATATAGAGTTCTAAGAAATTCAATTCTTTTCTTTTCTTGGTGTAATAATATTCAAATTATCACATAAATGTCTAATTTTAGTTTACAAGCACATCCTCCGTTTTAAAGCAGCATATGAATTTTAAACAGTGCTTTTAATTCTAGCAATCATACAGAAACTTTACAACTGACATAACTACGCGGTGGTCTCTAACTTGTTAATTGTCCAATAAATCACAATTAAAACTGAGCATGTATGCATCAGTACACAAGTGCGTGTTTATAGGAATGGGTGTACAGTTTAGTAGGAATGAAACTTTTAACACTGACGGATAGACTGCCAACAACCTTCTAAATTGCTGGCAGGACGTAAGCGACATTTAGCTATTAATTTCAATTAAGTAAGGGTAGCAACGAAGGCAAAAGTGGTATTTTAATTACTATGTTTTCTAGAAAGCTGCACGCATAGCTTTTGTCACGATATCAATTACATCATCTATACGCGAAACATTACAACTCTCTCAATCTAATGCAGTAAAGCAAAATATTTTAAAGTTTTCCCTGATATATAGATATAAAAACTATCGTTATTTATATATAATAATAATTTAATATACAATAATAACGATAGTATTGAACTCTAAGCTGTAGCAAAGAGGTCAGGACACAACGAAAAAATCGATATGTGTACATATGTAGCTATGATATATAATTACATATCTAATAGTTATGAGTCGTTCGGTTTTGATAATAAAGTGCAAGTTAGCAGGCGCGATATTCTGAATTTGATTTAGAAAACTAATTGATCGTTATTGAGGTCCTAACAGAGAATTAAAGGTAATATTGCAAAAATGGTTAGAAATGGCATAGTTCCATTAGAAGATTAATTTCTTACGAAATCAGAACAGAAGTAAAAAGTTGCTTAGAGATGGTATGACCCCTACATGAAAGGTTTCAATAGAAACTAGTTAGCCAAATTATCCACATACAATAATCCAGAGCCATTTAAACTGACTGAAAAAAAAATATGCAACAACACAATTCGTGAAACAAGAGGCGACTATGGCAATTTTCTGCAAACAATCTAAAAGTCGTAGCCCGACTTGGTATTCCATCTCCAAAAGCTGCAGGTAAGTGTTGCAGGCATTCATCTTCGTTAAGACCCACTTTAAAATCATTATAGTCTTAAAATGCTCTCGGCTTAGCTCCATGACTACATGTATTTAAAATGTCACTATTAATACTGTAGTAGTAGTGTGGCATACTTTGCCATACAAGTGTATTAATGTTTGACGTTTAAGACACGCGCAATAAATATTAGTAAAATTGAATGATGGCGTCATATCTCACTGATTTCAATGTCATATTAGTTCGAAGCTTTTTAATGTACTGAGTACTAAAATAATTTTACAACGTGCAAGTGCATCAAACAGAATTTATGTAATTTCGATGCAAGTAGGATAACATTATTATATAGTAACACGAAATAAGCGATGCTGTCGGTTCGTTTAGTGTTACGATACATAAACAGGTATACATCTTTGAAAAGCTATTAATAGCTTAACCTGTAGTCAGTGTATAGGATACGTCTTAATTCAACGTCTTAATTCAAAACAACTAAATAAAATTTTAATTACTAATCAATAAACAGGGCTCATCGAGATCAGTAATAAAGACTTTCCCAGCACTCTCGCACACAAACTTCTACCCCTGTCACCTTTCTAATGATTTTCTCCCTTCGAGTTTCAAGAAATGACTGTACATAACAATGAAACGGAGGAAAAACCAAGCGAATCGTTGCTAGGTGGACTAGGCTAAGAAGATATGGAGGGTCGTAAGTAATACGAATAACGTTGCCATAAAGTACAATTATAGGGGGAAAAAGACAGATTGGTGAGGCGACCGCCTTCCTTGTTGCCGTGTGACGATAGGCAAAAACTCGAAACGGATGGACGGTCAGTTTGATAAGTTATTGCAGGGCCCTCGGATGATGTACGAATATACGTCATGCCAGGCTAGTTTGTCATAATACGTCTGGTGGAGAGGGTGAGTCTTTTAGATTATTTTGGGAAAAATGTGATATATGTAGGTATGTCAAGTAAGATGATCTAAACTTTAATAATACGATCTAAGAAATATAATGCATTGCAGCAATTTACTTTTGAAAATATCTCAAATATTCTTAAAATTTAAAATCAGTTCAAGTTATATAGTTAAGGTTTAAACATAGAAATGGAAAATTAAACAATAAAAGTAAGCTTCACTAGAAAGATAGACACAAAATGTACATACAACTGTGCATTGTGGTCGCAATAGCTTAAGACTGAGCCTGTATTTATAGGAAAATTCTTCCATACGATAAAATGCTAAGAAAGATCAAAAAAGACTAGGTGGATAAAAAAATAACTATGGAAAATATGTGTGCTCTATTCACATTATCTACCAATAATGTGGATTAATTTGATTATCGTGAATTTTTTATATATCGAGTGTAGACAGGTGTGAGAAAATAGTCAATACTTCATATATACCTGCTGGCAATTCAGGAGCACGCGAATTCATGACGGCCACGGAATCATAAATTAATTTGGCAGCTATGTTTTACATACCGGAATATATCCCGCAGACTCTTCCATAATTTAATTGTTCACTGCCGTGCATTCACCGTAACAACAGAATATTCTTCATCGATGTGAACTGATTTTAAATCCGTACAAATTATACGGCAGTTGCTTTGTTACATTTTAGGTTTATCACCCTCTCCGGTGCGATGATTGTATTCAGTC
This sequence comes from Holotrichia oblita, assembly GCA_023690525.1. Taxonomy (NCBI): domain Eukaryota; kingdom Metazoa; phylum Arthropoda; class Insecta; order Coleoptera; family Scarabaeidae; genus Holotrichia; species Holotrichia oblita. The sequence goes on along the minus strand of CM043018.1, from coordinate 108,069,668 downwards.
TAATGCATATTTAACCAACACAAACAGTCCGCTAATGCATTGTTCAAACGAATTAACGTACGCTGTCCAATAGAATTATTTGTCGTGAGCGCACGACCTCCAACACAAAAACCTAACAGTACAGTTTCGTTTATACGTGAATACTAAATTCATCAGATAATATCGGGCGCGTTTGGCATACTTTTGATGGTTAGATTGTTAAGCAAAATACAGATAACATTAATTAATATAGCGTTTGAATTTTAATATGATAGGAATTGAAAAGTGTTATAAAAATGGATTGTATGCATTGTGCTTAGCTCCGAGATATTTAAAGTTATTTTATATTTTGCTATAATATAGACCTTTGTAGTTTTTGGGTCTGGACGTACACTGCTCCTCAAAAGTAATGTCTCTTTAGTAGAAATGACGTCTTTTTAAGCGCTGTCATACATTGGAACCTCTTTGCACATATACTTATAGACATATATACTGCTACTAATTCCTACAATAAAATCAATTCTAAAGAACAAGAAACAAGTGTGTTTGGGGGATATTAAAGAAGAAAAATAGCCAAGAAAAAGTGTCGATATGGACGTCGAGATTTAAACATTACTGTATGTAGTGAATTTTGGCTGAACCTGGATAAATCAAAAGGCTAATTATTGACCAAAGAATATCACTAACGTATTTAGAAAATTAGAAGACAATTACAAATCAAATGATTCTAAGCACTGTGATTAGCAACACAAAGGTCTTGTAGAATAGCAACTCCTACAGAGAGCGACGTAAGTTGTAAACTTTTATAATATATAGTTTATAATCTGCGGCAGCAATATAAAAAAAATCTATCTAACACCTATATTTAAAGAATAATATTGCGAGGAACAACACAACAATTCACACACAGTAAATCAATTATTCTTATAAATTTTGTCTAATTTCAAGAAATTTTCAATATTCAATTTAAAAAATTTTAGCTTATGGCGCTATCTTAGAATTAAGGGCAGAAGCTATACAGTAGAGTAACTATAATTATAGTTACTCTACTGTATTGCTTCTGGGCAATTGCCCAGGTTCGATTGCTTATTACATAATTATCTTCTTGATATAAATAAAACTATGATTTTTTGTAAAAAGGGTTTTCCTACGTGCTGACTTCGTGTATTAATTGTGTGATTTGTATGTTGATTCAGATCATTCAAACTTTGCATTTTTGCACAGGCTGGAGATTAAAGAAATTAGGAACCCTGAGATAAAATGGCAGTGTTTTGTTTGTTTTTATTTATAGGTATATATTTTTGGCTATATTCGAATAGGATTTCTTTTCCTGAAGTCAACAATGTATAACATTCTATTTTTGAAAAACGTTTATTGAAAAAAAATTACATTTATAAATTTCATCTTTGTTTTTTACTATCTATAAATTTTCGAGTGTGCCATGAAGTAACAAAAATGCAATAAATGTCAAACGTCAAACAAAAAACGTATTTTCGTAAAAACGAATAACAATGAGCTAACGGACATGTTACAAGTGCTTTTCGAATGTAATAAAAATCGTCTTCAACCGGTTCGTCATTAGTGTTCGTTTTTCGGACAAAGAAATACCAGATTCGAAAATATTTCAGAATATTGAAACGAATTTAAAAAATTATGGATCATTTAATAAAACATAATTTTAAAAAACGTAAATTGTCGTAAGATAAGGATGTTGAAGATATTCGTTTCGCAGTACAAGAAAATTCACTCGCGAAATTGCACATAATATTGGGGTATGAAAAACTACAGTTTGGTATTTTAAGAAAATACAAACTTATTTGGACTGATAAATGCACTTTTATCAACAATGGTATTTTTAATATAAACATGCATTGATAATGAAACCAAGACAATCCCCTATTTGTCATTGAAAATAGTCTTCATAGACAGGTCCGCGAAGTTGGTACCACAAAGTGGTCAAAAATCAACAAAAATGCTAGAAATGATTGATCATTTATTGACCACTATTGACCATCAGCGATTTCGATTGATCACATTTTGTTTAGGCTACAGCCACTATACCCATATTTTGGCGTTTAATGGAGAAAATGCTAAAACTAGGCAATATAGACATTTTGTTCATCGGGTACGATTGATCATCGTTTGACCGTTTTTAAAAATTTTCAAAAAGGAATTGTTTCGAAATTTTATTTTTACTACAAATACTAAAATTTTGTTGCAGGATAGGATTGACTAACGTCTGACCATAATTGACCACCAAACAATTTTTTCGAAAACTTAACAATAGCCGAAACAAATGAACAAAACAACGTCGTATCTCCAATGAAATTACATCACACCCAGAAAATATAACAATCTCTTGCTCCATATCACTTAATCATAGCAAATCTCAAATCGTCGTTTAACCACCCACCGCTTAATTTTTATCCGATCTTGAAGTAACATGTAAGAGTTTCAAAGTTAGTACCTATTTGTAGTAAAAAAAAAATTCGAAACAAATTTTTTTTTTTATTTTGAAAATGTGAAAGGTGGTCAAAAATGGTCAAACGATGGTCAATCGTATGCAATGAATAAAATGTCTATATTGTCTAGTTTTAGTAATATGGTCAATCGAAATCGCTGATGGTCAATAGTGGTCAATAAATGATCAATCCTTTCTAGCACCATTTTGTGGTATCAACTTTGCGGACTTTTCAAAGACATTTCAGTGTAAATGTTTGGTGTGAAATTGTAGGTAATCAGTTAATTAAGCTATTGTTCATAGGTGGTTGCTTCAATCAAAAAAGTATCACACTTTGTTAAACGAAAATCTCATTAACTTTGGAAGATTGCAATAGAATATTTTATCAACAAGATGGGGCTTCCGCGCACAATGGCAAAGTAAATACTGGACCTGGGTCGTATCGACTGATCTACGTGTTCACCGGATCTTACGCCCTCGATTTTTGGTTGTGGACTTGTCTACAAAATCGAGTTTATTTAAAAAATTCAGCAAATGTTGACATTTTTGGACAAAGAATTATTAACACTTGTCAAGGAGTACCTGCCGTTTGTTGTCTCCAAATTATTTTGGATACCTATATTTCCTTCTTTTTGTATAACTAGCTTTCAGTCGTGAAGCTATCCTTACTGTATACAAAAAGCAACATTTTGGAAATCTTTAAAAAGTTACTGAATATATGTATATATATAAAAGCAAAAATTCTCGGAATATCGGTGTGTAAATCTTAAAAACTAAAAAAACGCACTTTTAACATAAACCTAATATTACAATGTTTTGTGATAGATATATTGATACCATTGAAAAATGTTTTAAAACAAATTTTCTTCCCGTTTAATTGTATTATCAAAGTGCTCAACGTACTTTAAAGCTCCTCTCAGCTCATCCGAAATATCTCTTACCTTGAATTGTGTTGAATCTACACAGTTAGGAATTAGTCGTTACGAGTTACAAAATCCATTATAATCCTATAATATCTATAAACTGCTACGATATTTCTGCACAAACGGTCATCTTTGCCAAACAGATCCTTCGTAATACTGAAATGGGATTCGCACGTACCTCAAAACTATAAAGTTTCAGCGTAGACAAGGTTGATTTCAACGACACAATAAGTCAGACTTGTGAAGTAATACTAGCTATTTTCGCGGAAAATATAGATAAACACTTATCAATTAACTGAACTTTTTCTTCAAATATGTAATGTTTGCATTTAGTCCTATCTAATGTAAAATAATATATCAATCTGTTGTTACAGACTTTCCTTGAATTTTAGAGAGAAATGTTTACAGTTCGTTTATCTCAATATCCAGCTTATCCTAGTTCCTGATTATTCAGAAAATGTACGCTACGAATAAAACATATTTTAATTTGCCTATATGTAACGATTCATAATGTTTTCTGCGTATGCACATCACCCGTTGTTATTTATCAGATACGTTCCCAGCATTCATAACTCAAAATTTACCCCTCAATGAAACAACTCTAAATCTCAATTAAAATCAATATAGGGGCAATTAATTTTAATTTTCGCCTTGCTGCGTTATTTATTTCTATTCAATAAATTACACGTATAAATCCACGATAGAACTACGCTCTCTAGAACGAAGGGATCATTTACAGAAAATGTGTAACTCATAATTGCATAGATCATGCAAAGTTTCGAACTATGTATGGTATATTCGCCTAGCGCGTTTACACTGCCAGCATAAAAGAGAAAATGTTTCAACGTAAAAGTATTTTAAGTTTCGTCAGTGTTTACTTAATTATAAAATATTTCGCAAAGCAAAGAGATACGGCCTAGTTCTTTAAGTGGGTTATTAAAATTCTTTTTATTAGACTATTCCCAGCGTCAAGGGTATACATATTTATGTGAAGAGAACATGTGTATGGCATTAAAATCTGTCTTCGATTAGGAGTAATGTTTATCTCGAAAAGATATTATCCTTTCAGCGTTTTATTGGTATGTGTTCCACGAGTATTATTTTTAATTTTGTAAACGTTACCAATTTTCTCATATGAAGTGGTCATTGTGAAGTAATCTTGTACACTGCAGTAAATATACAGTTGCAGTATTGAAATTGTTGTAGCACGATATATTCAAATATCTGGGTACAATTATAAAGGAATCCGGCAATATCGATAGCAAAATAAATGATAAAGTTACACAGCTATTTGACAGAAAAACTAGAGTTATAGAACCTTCGAAATACAGGAATACTATATGAGTATTACTCAGTAAATAGTGTGGGACTTCGAGTAGTGAATGTTTAGATCAAAGCATTGTTCATAATGCAAGAAGTACTCTACTCAATAGATAGCAAATAAATTGAAGGCGAAATTACAACGTTTGAATTTTAATATCATCCTGAAGAACAGGAATTAATAGAACTTACAAGAATTGCGTCTTGTTATTGGAAGATGTCGCTAAATAAACAGGTAGAAATATGAACCTCTCCGCATTTATCGCAGTAGCTGTATAATTTCTGAAGCTTTTATAATTATTAGCTAATATATTATCTTTCAAGGAACATTAACATGTTAATGTTATCAGTATTCCACGGTGAGGCTTTCCCATAGAATGTGGCAGTTAAAATAGAAAGAAAATTCAAATTATTATTTGAGAGCAACGGGTCAAGACAACAATTATTAAAATATCAATAAAGTTCAGACATCATCAGATGAACTAACAAAAATTAAAGGTATCGTTATACAAATTGATACTAAAATTTCTAATACAGACTAAAACATCCTAGGCAGGAATAAAGCAGACAGCAAGAGATGCAATGAAATAGGGAAAAATCAATTTCATAATAATAATATATCTTAACAATCTCATGAGTTATTATTACACCCGCGGCTTGGATAACAACAGAACACCAAAACTTTTACATGCCTTACATTTTTGTGTGTAAGCCAGACAGGATAGAGGGAACCAAGCGACACGTAGTAAATCCAACAGTAAGAGAAAAGGGGAAATAGCACGGATATATGTATACTACATATGTATGTATGTGATGTTAGCAAATCTCAATGAAACTAAGCAAATTAATTGGAGCAGCAAGCCATGTCCACGAACTCGTTCTTTATTAGGTTCCGTAGCAAAGTTAATGCTGTCAATCATCAAGTACAAAAGAATCCTGAACATAAATGTTTGAATTAATGGTTTATCTACATTTAGAAAAGTATCAATATCAGCGTATAGAGGCCCGAAGTACAAATCCAGATGCATTGCTGTTTTATCAATATACTACTGGATCTTAAGGTCAATATCTATCTATTTGCTGGTCTTAAATTATTTCGATCAGATATTGTCAGAAAATGATTCTAATCGTTACATTTGCCTCGCCACTTATCTACTTTCAATATATCATAATTTGTTAAAAATAATGTGGCAAACCCTACTGAGTTAAGTCAATGCTGGTCTTTTTCTTGAAACGAAAAGGGTGATACAGATATTGACAAGTTTTTATTGTCATGGTATTTATTTCTCTTTAAATTACTTTTATTGCATCGACTGCAATTGGATCTGAACCTGCGTTTACGAAATAGATCAATTTTGATATTATTGGGTAAAAGTACTGACCTAATCTTTTTCTCACAACCTCAGCAAAAGCATGTAGAATTGTCACATTGTTAGATTATTTATTTGTAACGATATTTAATTTATGATAGTTTTGAGCTACGAGTTTCATAATATATAAATGTCATAGACAGAGCTTGTCCAATAAATAATCAAACGGAAACTTATACATACTGTTACTGGTATGGTTTTAATTAAAATTAAATACTGGAAAGAATATGAAAAAGTTGGTATGGCAATAGAAAGGGGACTTTTAAATTCTCACTGACTTGTTTAATAATTCATTTTAAAAGAAGTTTCTTGCACCATTAAACAACCTACATTTCACAATAATTACGTCTTCTTTTTACCACTCCCTTCCTTTAAATGTGTATATCTGTGTACCGAACGATAGTAGTAAATTACAATGGAGGCCTTAATATGAAACCGCGTCGGGAGCAATTTTAATAAGGGTACGGCGGCGAGAAATTTATGCGACAGGTTTCATGCAAGAATTCAAGCGGAAGAATTTCTTCTCCATACCACCACAGCTTACTCTACGCGCCCTAGAAAGAAGCACCGAACTGTGGTTGCATAAACCGAGGAAGTTTACCTCTTGCTACCGGGTTCGTTTCTACATCTAAGGTTCTTAGAGAGCGGCTAGCGATGTGATTTATATCGGCCAGAATCGTAACCGTAATGGGTGATAATTTTTAACTTACGCCTTGGTGAATAATTTTCAAATTATTTTGCCCGAGCCGAGGTAAGTACATATGCGTTCGTCCAAGTTAAATCTCTAAATTACACTACTTAATTACGGTCTTAGTTTCGCCAAATGTTGCTTGGTAGAATTCGCTGCAAATACCGTTCCAATTAGAAGTAAACAAAGCAGAAATAATCATAATAAGCAAAATATTGCATGCGTCTAGTGAGCTATGCGATGTATATATATAAAGTGTTGCTTATGAATGTAAGATCCGCATCTTTTGACAATTAATAACGTATTTAAAAACAAATCTAATCATTAACATGAATCAGTTTACCTATCAATAAAATCCTAACATTTAGTTTGCTGTGGAGACTTAATTTTTGTTGAATTAGTATTGGAAAACATCTGTCTCTATCGATAATTTGATATTATTGAACAAATGAACAATGTCACATTTTCAAATGTTTTCAATGGAATCATTATAACATTACTTTCCAAGTAGTCAGCCTAGATTGTCTGGAATTCATTTTAACCAATATAAGACTCCCAATCTACATTTTCTTGAGGAGGAGGATGAAATCACTTCATCTGGAATGTTCTCTTTCTTATCAAAAGAATGTAGTACAATTATTGGGTATTTATTTAGGTATGAATTTATTTAGGTATGAATTTATTTAGGTATGAAAATAGGTATTTATTTAGGTATGAAAAACGGGACTTGCAAACGCCTCTATTAGGTAGAATACTTTCACATCAGCATTCTCAATTCTGAACATGGTTTATAGTAATACATCCTCTTATATTCTATATACAGTAAAACCTCTCAGTATATAAAAATTCGCCTTTCGCTCTACTACGCACGACAGCAAAATATTGATAACGTAAATCGCTAAAGTGGAATATAATTCTGAAAATAAGCTGGTTCTCGTTGGAATCAGATGCCTTCGAATTCCAATTCTTTCAGCCTAGGCGTGATACTCTCTTCTATCATCGTCTTATAGCCCTGTCCAATAACTATTACTCCCTACTATTTTCAAAAAATCTACTCTTGCCACGATTTTTACTAACGTATAAATCAAACTTATCTTGTAACTTTTAGTTTTAGTGGTACTCCAAGCTAGAGCAAAAATCTTATATGTACGAGGGCGATATAAAATGTTTTCTGAATCAACAAGATAAACACGGTATTGGTGTGGTTTTTTATTTTTATTTTTCGATGTAGTCTCCACGAAGATCAATACACTTTTTCAAGCGGTGCTCCAGTCTCTTCACGCCATCGGAAAAGTAAGATGTTTCAATGTCTGCAAAATAATCATCTGTAGCGGCGATGACCTCCTCATTTGAATCAAATCTCTTTTCTGCCAGGGATTTTTTCAGGTTTGGGAAAAGCCGCCAGGAGGAGGATAAGAGACTCGATGAGATTCGTAGCGGAACTCGTTCAATTTGGATATGACGATGCGGGATGAATGAACCAGTGCATTATGGTGGTGGAAAAGCAGTTGTTTCCGATGCAAAAAAGGCCGCTTCTCCTTCAATACTGCATCGAATAGGGTCCATAAATCGCTGTAGTATTTCCCCGTGATCGTCTTTCCGGTCTGCAGATAGTCGATGAGGGTCACACCTTCGGAATCCCAAAAAATGATCGCCGGCCGATGGAATGGTCGTTGCTTTCTTCGGAGCTCATTCGCCTGGAAAAGTTCACTGCTTCGGCTGTTCCTTGATCTCCGGTATGTAGTGGTGGATCCAGGTCTCATCCACGTTTACGCAACGTATGAAGAAATCCTTTGGATTGCGTTGAATCCTGGCCAGACACTCCTCCGAAATGACCACCTGATTTCGTTTTTGGTCCGGTGTGGGTAAACGCGATGCCCATCGCGCTCAATACTTTTTCATGCCCCAAATTTGGTGTAGGATATGGCCAACGCGTTCCTCTGAGATGCCTGTTTTCTCTGCTCTTTCAGCTTCAATCGGCGATCGGCTAACACGACATCATGAATCTTGTCGATCATTTCATCGTTGGTAACGGTTTTTGGGCATTCACTGCGTGGTTCGATGGAGTAGATCCGCCATGAACCTCTAGCAAAAGATTTCGAATTTTCGTGGGCAGTTTTTGCAGCCACCTAGAAGTGTTTTATTACTGCATGAAATTCGATTTTATCAATTTTTGCGAAATCGCTTGACTTGCTACACAAAACACACTCTTAAACAACAACTATTGACAGTAGACGTCTAAAATTTTGACAGTTGCTATAAAGAAGGTTGCTCTTGGCGACCAATGACCGCACCATCGTGCACCATCTCTTGCCGATTCCGGAAACATTTCAGGTCGCCTTCGTACGTCTTAAAATATATGCAACTCGTTCACTAAAATTCATTGATAAAACCATATTGTAGGTAACGTTCTGACAAGCTTTTGGCAACAGTATTGCATTGCAGTAATTTTTCTTCGCTTCTATTCTAACACTTAATTACCTGTGCAATCAATAAATTTAGAAACTTCTCAGACACATAGTCGCAACGAAATATGTCGTAATATCATATTTGTTGTTAAGATGATCATATATTGAAATATGGAAAGATAGGTTACCATTATCTCATTCTGTAGCTGGAGTAGTTTTTAACAACATTACAGCGATTGCTAACTCGTATACATACCTAGCCATAAAGACATTCTGGCGGACATAATGTCTCTTCAATAGGGAACACAACCTAGTCTATCTTGTCACGTTGCTATATTCCCTACAGTGACGAGCTTTCAATTCTATATCTAACTAGAATTGATACTTGACCAACGCAATTCGACCCGTGTTATAAATGGAAAATGCGTAATATCACGCCTGAATTTCTCTAATTTATCATTAATATGCATAAATTCTGTTATAACGTACAACACATTATGTCGATCTCTTTGTATCGCCGACGGGAATTATTTGTGAAGTATAATAGGGATGGTAGTCTAAACCCACGTTTTGCAGACAAACGCAGACAATTTCTTTTTCTTCGTGATACAACGTTATGATCGCAGAGCTTGTAGCGTTGAATTTTCGCAAACAATGAATATTAATGACAACAACATATTTCAATATCCGTTTCGTTTAAATTTTTATTATCTACACAAACATTTCCAATTCAAGTTAGGTACAGCAGGAGAAAAAAGTATCCGGACAGTGCGCGAAAGAAGGAGGCTTCTTACTCAAACCCTACGGGAGCTTTATTGTCCTAGAGTGCATACAAATAATGTATGTGCCACAGACAGTCCATGTAGGTATACTAAGTCAATAAAGTACCCGTGCATTTTGAGTGAAGGGCGTCTTTCTTACATGCACTGGCAGAATACTTTTTCTCCTGCTGTACGTGTTTATGTATGTGTGTTTTAGTATACCAATCACAACATAAAAAGTATGTACTTCAGACAACAGAGACAAAAACTTAATTCATTTGGTGGTACACAAAAATAACCCATATAAAATGTATGTGCGTATGTAAGAAATCTTTGGCAAAGTTAGATGTACTGTAGAAAAACGCTTTTCATGTTAGCTTCCCAGTGGTGGATGGTCATATACAGGTAGAAACCAAGAGCTTTGAGTAATACCTAAACCATTAAGTAAGTTTTATTAGCTACTACTCTACAAACATTCAAATGAATACTATGTAGGTAGGAGGTCGCAAACATCAACGAACGCGATTTTCTCACTATCGAATTTTCTCATTCCCAACCGCCGCTTTATCTACTTGAGTAAACTCTTAAAAAATTCCCGATCAGTGCGTCAGCTTTGAAAGAGTTAATCCCAGAGGAGGGAACTGTGGTATAATATATGCAATATAACAGTACAATTAAAAAATATCATGGTGATAATCATTATCTTTAAAATAAACTTGCAAGAAATAGTAACACTGCCTTCGACTAGAATATCAAGTGAATATTGTATATTGTTGGGATTACATAGGGTGCGTGAAGTTGACACCGTAACTTGTGGCATAAATTTTTATTTCCATGCAAAAAAATTGTGCTAGTGGAAACCGAAATCAACACGTCGACGCATTTATTTTTGAAAATCTTATAAAACCATTCAATTTTTATGGTATCAACTTCGCACCATCACAACTTACGGTGCAAATTTAGGTTACAACGCTAAGAAATTACGTCCAATTTGCCCCGTTTAAATACGAAGAAAAACAATAATGCTATTTAAAAACTTTTAAGGGATTCGATTTTTGTTCTAGTATCGTGCAAAGAGCAAAGTATTCGTTGTAAATTATTATTTTAGTACCAAAAATGTATATATGGGATTTTCTTCAAAAAGCTACAAATAAACCGCGGTTTCAATGTAAGGTATTATCTGCACCTAAGTAAAAACTTTTAGAAATGGAAGTGACAGCTTGAGCGCTTTTTCCTAAAACCATGTAGGCTGTTCATTATAATATTGCTTTTTCTATGTGGGGCAAAAGCCCCCTGGCAAGCACAGTGTATTCAAAAGTTTTAGAGAAACTACAAGTCAATGACATTAGTCAAATCAGTGTGCGAGTCTTGAATAGATGGACTATTGTCGATTTCGGTATGAATCAAAATGTTTACGTAATCTAAGATTTACCTAAAAATCTAAATGCGTGATTATATAGAATGATGGCAATTTAATTAATTTTCATGATACGCTTATATTAAGCTAACGTATGGCATATGGCATCGGATGGAATGAAGTTTCACCCATATTGTGACTGGTGTAAAACTGAATTATTAAGTTCTGCATCCGATTACATAACTTTTATAAAAGGAGAATATGGATTATGGACTGAAACTGTGAAGAAAGTGCTGTTGCCAAACGAAAAGTTTATTATAAAAGTAGAATAAGGAAGGTATGTTCTAGAGAGCAATATATAATGTACGACATTGAGAAATGAACTATCAACTAACTAATTGGCAATTTACTTTCTCCATAACGAAACAAGGGAAGTAATAGTGTACTTAAACAAATTATTAAGCTTATTAGACAGAACGACCTTTTACGGCAACATTAATAAAAATATTCCAGTAGTTTACTTCGGCAAAATGTGAAATTCTTTGAGGTAGATAAGCTTCAGGATGTGAAGACTTTTACATATACTTATACGACCAACGGTCTTTCTAAAGGCGCGGAGTCTCGATTCATTGTACCAGAGCCATTCTGCGACCTTATCAAAAGCCGCATAAAGGTTCCCAACAGTGGGAGCTTGATCAAAAAAATCTCGTACTAGACTAATATTCCAAAATTAAGAAAAAAAAGTTTGACGTGAAAGCCATAGCCCCCAAGGAATTAAAGGTTAAGGGTATCTATAATTTGTCGTATCGGTCACAGTGAAAAGAGTGCCTAATCACACCAATATTAATCGAATCTAACCTAATCCACACTTGTAAGAAGTACGGGTGGAGAAAAGACATTGTATGTATGCTCATGGATGCTATTATTCAAAGCAAAATATGAATTATCGCTAAAACAGGTTCTAAAACAAAATTCCAATTAGTCCAGTGATAAATAAGGTACAGTCGTTATGTTTCTTACACCTCAGTGCTTTTGTAGAATTTGAGGTGACTCTGTGTGTATTACTTGCTGGGGAGTAAAAAAAAGTGCAAGTATTTCTTATAAATAAGTAAAGTAAGTAAACGAACTGTCCATATGATTGTAGATTGTAGATTTGAAATGAGGGTGATATTGCGCTGCGACCTATTGATCTATTGTGCCCCCTTGCGTGAGTTGTAAGCTGCTGGGGGTATGCCCGCTCCTACAGCTCCCCATCCAGTCCAAGAGCTTTGATAAACTGCATTAGCTGTGATGGTTTCAGGGAAGGTATGTCTTCTTCGTCTATAACGTCTTTACCGAGATGGCTGGCTCGGGTTTCTATGATGGCGGTGCAGTAAGATGTCAGGTGTTCCGGATTTTCATCCTCAGCCCCGCAGAACCTGCAGTCGCTATTCTGTTTTAGACCTATCCTTGCCATGTGTTCACCAAGGTGACAGTGCCCTGTAAGGAACCCTGTGAGGATGCGCAATCTATTCCTGCTAAGTTCCAGCAAAGTTTTTGCTCTATGCTTATTGTAGTTTCCAAGGAAGATCTTGGAGTGTCTCAGACCGGAAAGATTCTCCCAGGGGGATGCTCTGAGGCTCTCTTCCCGATCTTTAAGTTCTTTTTTGTAGGTGCTCGTCCCTATACCACAAAACGGTTCAGGTCCCACAAACGGAGTTGTAGCTGCCTTTCTTGCTAGTGAATTAGCGTCTTCGTTGCCTCTGATTCCAGTGTGTCCTGGTACCCAGTATAGTGCAACTCTATTATTCTTGCCCAGGTTGTTTAATCCATCAAGACATTCCCAGACTAATTTCGAGCTGACCGTGTTAGAGCTCAGCGCCATTAGGGCTGCTTGACTGTCGGAAAAAATTGCAATGCTCTGCTTCCGATAGTTCCTGTCAAGCTTCAGTTGAGCACATCTTCCAATTGCATTGATCTCCGCTTGGAAGACGCTGGGGTATGTCCCTATTGGCTCGGAATATTTGGTTCCTGGCCCAAATATGCCTGCACCTGTTCCTTCATCGGTTTTAGACCCGTCCACATACCACTTGATAGTGTTTTCCTTTAGGGAGTACGTGGAGTGTTCTCCTACCCACTCTCTCTTATTACTTAGCTTGGTGAGGAAATTCCTTTCAAAGCTATATTTCTTGACCATTTCATCATTTGGTAGACTTAGAAGTGGGGAGAGCCCGGCTTGAGATGTCCATGCTCTCTGGTGCGGAGTCTCGCCCCTTCCAGTCCCCGCCCTGGTCAGTCTGTGCATAGCCGCAAGGGCCGCTCCCTCCACCACTATGTGTAAGGGGGAGAGGTCTAAAATTACCTCTAGGGCCGCAGTTGGGCATGTTCTCATGGCTCCGGTGATGCATACACATGCCAGCCGTTGCAACTTGTCAAGGGTATTCCTGATTGTAACTTTAGTGACCTTCTGGAACCAGGTTATTGCCCCGTACGTTACCATAGGTCTTACTATACTGACGTACAGCCATCGTAGTATACTTGGGTTGCAGCCTCAAGTTTTACCTGCTAGGTTCCGGCATATCATTAAGGCTCTTGTTGCCTTATTCATTGTCAGTTCTATGTGTCTGTTCCACAGAAGTTTTGAATCTAGGGTTATTCCTAAGTATTTAACTTCTGATTTGCGTTCGATCACTGTTCCATCCAAGTGGATGTCTTTCATGTTCGAAATGTTTCTCTTCCTAGTGAAAGGTACAATCGTGGTTTTTGCGGAGTTGATGCTCAGCCCCACTGATCGACACCATTCACTTGTGATTTTAAGGCTTGTTTGTACCAGGTCACAAAGAATCCCCTCATACTTGCCTTTTGATATTATTACAATGTCATCGGCATATCCTACACAATGCATGCCGAAGGCTGTCAGCCTGTTGAGCAGTTCATCTGCCACCAGGCTCCACATTAAAGGCGAACAGTCATCTCATCTGTCCTCGTGGAGAGCACTTTACTTAACCATCGTGTTACTGTTTTACTGACTCCCCTTGCTTCAAGTGCTCGTTCAATCGCGTCATGTGACGCGCAGATCGCTGTTTCTTTATCATCCAGGGTTTTCTGAATGATTCCTACTAGCTCATGCAGAGCAGTCTCTGTCGATCTGCCCGCTCTGTATGCATGCTGACTCCTGTGAAGTGGAGCTTTCTCCATTACCTCCATTCTAATATAGTTATCTACTAGTTTTTCCATCGCTTTCAATAGAAAGGATGTCAGACTAATGGGTCTGAAGGATTTGGGGTTGGTCCCATCTTCCTTCCCAATTTTTGGTATGAAGGTGACTTTAGCCCTTCTCCAGCTTTTGGGTATGTATCCCAACGCTAGACTGCTTCTCGTTATGTTCACTAAGTGTTGTATTACCTCTTCCTGGCCTTCTTGCAGGAGTGCGGGAGAATCCCGTCCACTCCCGGCGATTTGTATGGCTGGAAGGTGTTTATCGCCCACTCCATGCGCTGTCTTGTACAGATGCGCTTGGCAATTTCCCAGTCCTCCCGTTTGGGCTTCCTGGTATGTGTATTTGCCTCTTCCCGGTCTGTTTCGTTGCTACCTGGGAAGTGTGTTTTAAGTAGCAGGCTAGCCCGCTCCTTTTCCCCTTCCGTATAGCTACCATCTGGTTTTCTCAGGGCCATCACAGGTCTTGTTCCGCCTTTTGCCATGGCCCTATGAAGCCTTGCTGCCACCGGAGTGGAAGTGATGTTTTCGCAAAAGTTCATAAAGCTTTGCCTTTTAGCCATCCTTATCTCCTTGTTGTATTCAGTCAACTTCTCTCTATACCTCTGCCAGTCCCCGTCAACCTTCGCTCTATTGAACAGGTGACGGACTACAGATCTGAGGTTTGCTAGAGTTCTGTTCCACCAAGGACTGTCCTTAGTTGGCTTCCTCGCAGTTAGCGGACAACTAGCTTCAAAAGCTTTCATTATCGCCTCGCTAAAGTGTTCTACATCTTGTTCCAGCTTCAGGCGGTGTGTAGTCCCGCCTGTATGTAGCTGGTCCAGGTTATCCTTTAGACATGTTCTATACATATCCCAGTCTGTCTTCCTGGGGTTTCTGTCAAGGTAGGTTGAGGGGTCATGTCCCTCTAGAGTGAACTCTATAATCCTGTGGTCTGACAGGGAGGGTTCATCTGAGACCTTCCAGTTCTTGATCATACTACTCAAGCCAAAGCTGCTAAATGTTATATCTAGTACCTCTCTCCTTACCTTCGTTACGAACGTTGGTTCTTTGCCCACATTAAGGATTTGGAGATTACAGGATAATAGAAATTCTAAAAGGGACTTACCTCCTTCATTTACGTCCGTGCTTCCCCACATGACATGGTGTGCATTGGCGTCGCAGCCTACTATCAACGGCAGGTTATTCCTACTACAGTGCCTGACTAGCTCCCTCACTTCCGAAGGCGGTGTTGTTGTCCCGTCGGCGAAGTAAGCAGAGGCAATGACAATGGCTCGGTTTGTGCCCTCAAAGTCGAGGTGTATCAAGACTGCTGTCAAGTCCCGAGTCATAAATTCTGAAACACACATATATTTAATGTTATTTCTTATTAGGATACAGGCTCTAGGGTGTTCCTGCCTGCGATCCCATACTACCTGTGAGTTTTTACACGACAGTCCTTTGATCTGCCCTCCATTGATCCAAGGTCCATATGATACTCGGAGGTTAAGCTTTTATTTGAAAACATGTTCATGATTATTCAATCTTTATGCAGTTAATGTTATATCACATGTTAATGTGAAAACAACACCAATTGCTAGCACAAACATTACAAAAAACAATTGAGAAATATATTACCGCAAATGTTCCTAAAAATAGAATACTTTCGTCGTCAAAACCACATCTTTACATGCTTCATAAAAATTCAACCACTTAAAACACAATCCAATATCCTACTTCTTCATATGAACGTTGAGATATAAACAACACTTCTAGTACTCTCCCATCAACGGTATTCCATTAAACATTTTTACGGTAATAACACCCTTCGTAGCGGCATTAGTTCAGTAATACCTCAGCCTAGAAGTGCCGAATATACGAGCTACCGTAATAGCGAAATTATACCGCCCGAAACGGCATTTCATTTATAATCACACGCGCAGACATATACACGCACGAAAAAAAAGGAACCAAGAATGAGAGACAATAGACGAAGAATAAGACGAGAGAAGAGCGCAAACCTCAGGACAATATCCACTTACTAAGGAGATCGATGACGATATTAGAGGCGGATAGGGATTACGTGATCCGTTTTTAAAAGTAAGTGCGAATAAAGGGTCCCAAGGAAGTGGTGATGGAAGGCGACGTTAAAAGACAAAAGCGGCGTGTGTGTGTATATGTCCATGCTGCGGTATCCCATCGAAGCAAAGGGTGACAAATCGATGGACTATCGATGATGAGGGACGGGATCTTTCTGATATTGGAGCAAAAATGTATCCGACGAATTTGTAAGGATGAATATATCAAAGTATGTATGATTTCTCATTGTCAGTTGCGCTTAGAAGTATCTACAAATAACGGGACATTGGTTAAAAGAAACGTCCCCAAAAGTATTGATACTTTTACTTCAATTATCCTTCTACTGTATTCAAATTAGGATTGCGTACGCCTAAAATATTTTCATGTGCAACTGACAAGTGAGAGAGTACATACCAAATTTAGAAAAGCAAAACAAAAGCAGGGCTATACCGCATTTCCTAGCCTTAGCTTTATACTCTTCCTAATTTCACTTTATGAAGAATTTAGAAAAAAGTGTTTAGTTAATTATGGTCTCCCTTTTCTTATGAAAGATTGAAGACGTTTGATATATACAGGATGTGCTCGTGATTTCTGTCCAACAGTGTATGTCTAATGTCTAAGAAGCATGTGTAATAATTGTTATCATTGTAGTTACTCTAAAATTAATTAGAAACTACTACTAGGACTAAGGACTCGAATAGAATTTGCATGTGAATGCTGAATTTATAATGAACATTGTAACAAAGAAAATACTGCTTTAAAAAAATAAAACACTAAAGATATATTTTATTTAAATCAACAATAACTTCACATACACCACCTTCACGGTGCAAACGTCAAAATGCAAAAACGCTGTACGATAGCAATAAAGTATTTTCTGACTTTCTCAAAATCACGTAACTTGTTTATTTCCTCGTCCTAGAAGACAAGGATTCTATAGTCATCGTAAACCGAGACGGGTGTCTGTCGAGATACTAGCATCGCAACCTGGTGGTTATCAATAATGTAATGGGTGTACGCCACTAGATATTCTTTACGTGTTAGTCGCCTGCACGAAGTTACGGTAGTTCGCTAAGGTCGCACCAATTCATACCTCTTGTACTCCTATTTTTCACTTTTATTTGTTTCCATCCGAATGGTGTACAGGTTCAGCTGTCAAGGTTCCGACGTACTACGATTGATAGTCCCCGACACAAGAGGAACTCTATCTGTATGCGTGTATCATAAAAGAGACGTTGAGTTATTACCCGAAATGGCTGCCGTACATCAAGCGTAGGCGTCACGTTCGAGTGGTCCGGCGGGGAGGGATGTCCGATTTGGTGGCCCCTATATACATAGGGACGGATTGAAACTGTAAAGACATTACAATAAATCTCTCTATGGTTAATGGTATGTAACGATGTAAATGTAAAATAAATTATCATTTAAAAGGCAAAGTATCTAAGCTTTTCAAGGTTAAATGAACAAAATTAATTAATTAAAATTAAAAACAAAGAAAATTAGAGGTAAGGCTAGTGCTTTAACAACGTGTTTCTTAGCGTATAGATATAATGTATATAATGTAATGGCTTTTTCTACAGGCACCAGTATTATATTTGCAAATACATTTATGTCAGAAATCGAACCTGAAACCTTCACAAGCCAGATAAACGTGCAGATCACCTCGTTAAAGACATACAAATTCGAATACGTTTAATTGTCACAAATGCATATGAATAGATCAATCTATTCTTTAGTGCGGTGTTTAGTTAGTGGTAGTACGTTTACCCGGCTACTAAAAGTTCCATGATTGATTCTTGGGATACAATGAATATATATATGTTACGACCTTTATGTACTTATCTTTCAATTCTTGGAGTATTTCCACTTGTAGGTCAATGAAACAGCAAATTAATTAAATAGCTAGATCATATAAAATTATGTTTTCGTTAATAAGACTTCTTCAGTAGCAGAAATTCACATTTAATATTTGTCAAAATACAAATAAGCTAATAATAATTCTTGGGACCGTCATTACAATTATTAGGAAAAACGTTGTCTACTTTTTGGGAATGGTACTCCTTGCCATTCAAAGGATATTAGCAACAGTTCAAGATTCCTTGTCATACAATTCCTTTAGACTCCTAAAATTGGTAATATGATAATCTTTGAGAAGCTAATCGGATTATGTAGTAATAATTATTGAATTTTATCTATGCAGATACGTTATTCCCTGATATCGTTTAATCATTGCTTAAAATTACAAACGATTACATTACAACAGTTACAATTCTAACAGCTCCTCAAGCTATTACGGGTATGAAAATTACTACATTTCTCATATTCTTTATGGACTAGCTTATTCTTTATGCTGATTGTTAATAAATTATATTTCTGTAACCCAAGAAAGATTGCTTTAGATTTGATCTAACATTTATTATAATAAAACTAAAACGATTTATAAATCTTTATTGTTCACTTGAACTAAATAAACAATCTTTATCGTGGACGGCTCACGAAATGCTTATCAGTATAGTTGTTCTTTGCAAATAGTACATAAATGCACAAGTGGAGCAGCGTTGCATGGTAAATCTACATTTTCTAATTAAGTAATATTTGCATCGCATTCTAAAGTGTTCATCTGGTGATCCTGTGGTAATAATATTTGGAGAAGTACTAATAGTGACGACCATTTTTCTTCGAAGTATCAGCGATAATGAAGGAATTAATGGGCAGCGTACTAAGTGATGAAGTCTTATTTGATTCATACTTCAGTAGGTCTACTACATCCCAGGTACATTTAGTCAAGTTATAAAACGCGGTAACTTCAGGTTTATTTATTTCATGGAAGGTTGAAAGCATTAAAACGTTCTTTTTTGTATGAAATGCATGAAATGAGAAAATAATTCTTTTGATCTTTACCGTAAGCAAATACACCAAAATTTACTGGTCAGTGTATTGTATTGACAAATCCTGATGCAATTTCACGTTCACTTTTGCGCAGTGTGTCTACTAATGTATTGTAAGTTTATGATTGACCAACATATTATTGGGAAGGGATATTGAACTAAAATATTTATCTATAGTCATATTCCCAGCTGATTTACCAATAGTGCATATTAGCCGACACTAGCAGTATTAACAATTATTTACCAGGATAGATTTTCATGTTGTGTGACTAGAAAGTTATCGGAGCACCCTCTAACAAAGTCAAATTATCATAATTTAGTCCTTTCCCTTATTGCAGTTGCATCATCAAGCGGCAAACTTTTTGATTAGATGGTGTTCCTTCAGTAGACCATAGGTCAGTAGTATTAATATATATTGGCTCTTCATAACTTGCACGTACAATAATCAAGTGCATTCCCATAAAATCTATTGGTTGAGGACAAAATAAATTTGTAGTAAAAATGTTGTGGAAATAATCACCACAGTTGTTATTCATGGAACAAATACGAATGTTACTAAAATAAAAGTCCTGTGCACAAACTTTTTGTAGTTGTGTGTGGTAAAAAACGCGTGCTTAGAAATGTATATGTACTTATATTTAACGTGGTTAAATATATCGTTTTCCAAAAATAGAAGTAAATTTTTTGCAGATGGTGATATTTTCTTTACTGTAGTTTTGTGGTATTATTACAACCTGTGATAACGATTACCACAATTTTGTGGTATTGGTTTTACTACAATATGGTGTACCCAGTACTATTTGAAGAAACTACAATAATATTGTATGAAATAATGATAATTAAGCTTTTTTTTTCGTTAGTTTCGTTAGTTTACATAAATTAAACCTGACAGTTCTGGGGAAATGTTTAAAACTTCGGAAATTCACTTACGAAACATTTTTGGTAAAGTGCAAGTGTCACAACGCGATACAAGGAAACGAAAAGCTTTGCAAATCAAAACAAAGTGACGCAAGATCGCAATCATTATCTAGAACAACAATGTTGTATTCCAAATTGATATTTAATATGACAAAAGCACATCAGCGTGTATAGAGCGCAAACAAAATTCTGTACTCATTCTAAAAGCATTTATCATTGCGAACGAAAACCACTTTCAACGATGATGTTTGTTCGGCTGCCACAGTATGACGAACACAACAAATTTATAGTTATTTGCATGATAGTAACGTTTATCACATATTTACCCGAAAACCTATATTTTATTTGAAGTATCATTCAATATAAGACCAACAAATTACTGTAGTTTGCCCTTCTTTAGTTACGTCTTTATCTTGTGTTTTATAAATCCCCAGAGACTTGTTTCACGAAAAAGCAAAAATACTTTCAGGATTATGTCGACAAAAAAAACGTCTAACATTACGGTAACTCAATTGTATATCTTTTAATTAAACTTCACGTTCGCAACAATATCCCATAATTGTCATTAGAGTCTCATCTCTAGAATTTCCGGCCTTGTCGCGTCTATCGTCGTCGGTGATTTAACATTCTGTGCCAAATAAAACAGGAGGCACGGAGAGACAATTACGAGAATCCGTCGCAGCCTGTATTTCGGCGATTCATTCTTTAATTACGTTCAGCGTGAAGGAACATCTAGCAAGACGAAAGTCGAGAGAAACCGTATTTGTGCTCCTTCTTCACGTTGTAGATGATTGTACGATTGTGGACAACTTAATATAAATCATGGTTGACGTAAATCTTAAAGACAAGAACGTTAGGAAAATCAAAGCTGGTGAGTAATAGTAGTCGTATTTTCCCTAGTTATTGCAGTAGATACCTTACCATGCTAATGTTGCTTTACGTAAATGTACAGCAGTTTTCGCCGATAAATTTCAACAAGTTCTATATGATTAAATTGATTAAAATGGATACCACAATACATTATCCTTCATTCTTATTGCAAACGATTAAAAATCTAATTTCGTTGTACATATATTCCAAGTTGGTTCCTCTTACCATGTCCAGAATAGTATATGTTTGAAGATACCTAACGAGTGCAATTTTTATCCTTAAGAGATAGCATTTGTACGGACCCTTTGGTCGGCAGCGCACGTCAATATTTCCCTCTCAATGTCTATCTGTCAGTAATCGTTTTACCCATCTCAAACTCGCGAACTGGATTTATTTACATTGACAGCGCGGACAAGTGCATCAAGATTAATCAAGTAATGTAAACACGTCATTAACGAGGTGTTTTTTCTTCTGTTTGTTCACGCCGCTCTCGTCTTTCTCTCTTCTTGTTCATTCGTCGACGATTTTTTGCCCTCCGTCACAAGGCGATTGTTATTTTAGAGAGATTTTGTGTTTGGCGTTGGAAAGAAAATGCTGTTTATGGGAAGATATATCGGGGTTCATTTACGGTACGCTTATTTTTCGACAGAAAAAAATCGAATACCTATAAATGATGAAAAGAGACGAGTAACTGATGATTTTTATTTCCGTTTTTAGAGAGTATTATATATGAGTACGGTTGCGAACGTATACCTTGTGTAATAGCTCGCAATTCCCTTTTCCTGTTTTTGTTTGGCAACTTAGATAAACTTGCTTGTGCTTGTTGGTTGAAAATCAGAAAAATGCAAATAGGAAATACGATCAGTCGGTGTAATTATCTCTCATGTGGAAAGAATTGTTGAAGTGAATACTTTTCAAGTAATAACTCTTCTATTATATCAATAGCTTGAATGAATGATTTTTCAAATCCTTTTACAAAAACATACTATTTATATATTCTTGCAATTGTTCTTCGGTCCTTTTTTTAATTTGAGGCGTTCTATATAAAAATACTGGTCTTATTAAAAAACAAATGAAAATAAACCTTATATCAACAAAAATAGGTTCGCTGAAACCCTTGAAAACATACGAAAATGACTCCCTCTATACATAAACTACTTTACGAAGCACAAATTTTCATTTATGCCGTGCAAATACACCGTACCGACAAGAATTATTGAAATTCTTAAAATATAGTGTGCAAATTTACAACGTGCAACGCATATAGTCTGCAGTAAGTACACCAAACAGTCGAGTATCCTCAACTACAAACCAGTACGGTACATGTAGATGTTACATTTTTAGCAAACTGGAATATCTAAAGGAGTAATTAAATTTGTACGGCAATCATACTGTGAGTATGCATCCAAATTGAAAACTCCAATTCCTGCTAATTTGCTAATTGAAGTCTACGAGACTGAGAACTACATCTAATTTGGAATTGCACTCCGCTCAAACTTTAATTTACAGAGTAATAGAACCAATGTTGTTTTATTTACAATTAATACATACTTAATATATTCGAAAATGTTGTTGCGTCTATCATATACGCTGTAATCAAAATAATTTATTACAAATCGTAAATTGATAAAATATTATTATTAGGTAATAATATATCAATATGCTATCCGTAAAATATTAATCAGAATTATGTTTAGTTTGAAAACCTGGCAGGCGTTCATCCACCTGTCAATCGGTGATTGGCCCTGACCATCCTGCCACCTTCTTCTTTTATAGTGAAGTTTTGAGGTTTAGATTTAGATTCACCATTTCACGTAGTTAAAAAGGAAATTTGTACAACGGTTTCCACAGTTATAGTCAGTAGTTGGAGAACGTTTTCCTGAATTATGCCGATGAAAAGTAAAGAAATGAAAATCAAATTCAATGAACAACGAAGTACTAACGTACAATATCATAAAGCTGGTGCCACATAATATCGTAATGATACATAAATGATGCATTAACAATTTCAGTACTTTTGCGGTAATCTAGTCTATTTCATTATTGAATTTCGCCAAAATTTGGAAAGAAAATGTTTTAAACCAGATTACCTCTATCAGTCGGTGTTAATTATTTTTCTGCCGGACTTGTCATTTTCAAGATATGACGTATATCAATAGTTGGCTATGACTTTATTAAAAGGAGCTTAGTTTCCCTGTTACTTCTCAGCCAGTTATATGAAGAAGCACTCTCATATTGAAACCATTTTAATATGTTAATATGCAAATTCAATTCATGATTATGTACTCAGTTTCTGGGAAATAGAAATACCAGTCACCAGTTAATCTTCTATCCAAAATATAGGGCCTGAGCATCTTGTTCCGAGTCCATCGCACCAAACCTTGTAACCGAAATTTATTTGATAACTTTTTTGTTTGAGATTCTGAAGATTTTATTGCATCCATAAATGTTCATTGTCCTATTTCACAGTTTATTACACAGATTTCATCCATAGCACTTTAAACGGAAATTAAGGGTCAGTGCTTCGCATCTTTCTATACCATATACAACAGGCCATGCGTTTTTTCCTTGTCCCTGAGATATAAAATTTAACCTACGGATATTTTATATGCCCAAAATGTTCCAGTCTTTTGGGAAACGGCAACCTTGTCTACAATGTTACGGATTGAAGTTGATGGATCGGTAAGGGTATAAGCAATACATGATTTGGCTTGTGGTTTTGTAAATGTCCCATATTCTCTTAATTTGTCAAATAGATCTTTAAATGTACGCTATAGAGATTCAAGTCGATTATAAAATTTCTGAAAATAGCGTTCTGCAGCTAACAGGAATTTTATTACATTCAATATATTAAACGCTTATGTGACATTTCTTTACATGAAAGAAATTCAGAAAAATTAACACAAAGCTATAGAGGCTATAGCTACTTTAGAACTTTTCCTTTGTCAATTTGAATGTAGTTATACATAATTAAAGAAACCTGACTTGCTTGGTTTTTGCACATATCTAGTAAACTGTGATACAAAACATTAAGCTAAAGCTTCATTTAATTCCCCATTTAACAAAATCTATAACTATTGCAGTTTCCAATATATCTATACCAAAAAGATTAAAAAAACACTCACCCTGTATATGTATAACATCAATGTATAAGATGATGATCGTTATTATGAAGACTCTCTGAGATACCAGACTTTACCCAGTAGTTTGCCAACCCAGGTTGCAAAACTATTAAAATAGAACCATGTAGCTTAGGAAGAAGTCTTCTAATATTATATCTGCATAGTTTACAAAGCAAGATCGAGTGGTTAACACAAAAAATATATCTTCATTATATCAATAATGAAGATATAGATAGATATATTAGTACTTCTTATCAACAGAAGAAATAACCTATTCTAGGTCAATAAATGCCTAGTTGATCTATCTATGTAATTAGATAATCAAAAAAATACCATCATATCATCGCAAAATAAGCTGTAGGCATCAAAAAAAATTACTCCAGCCGAATAAGAAAGACATCAATTTCCATAAACAACCTCATACTGTAAAGAATTCATAACCAATCAACTCATAAAAGAAAATTGTCTCATTTATTTAAACATTACTGACTCAATTCTCTATAAAAACTGTTGTTGAATTTTACTTTGAACTACTTATACAGCTCCCCCCAAATAAGAATCCCCCGAGATATACGACACCTATCTTGCAGTATTTTTAAAATGCATGAAACACATTGAGGATCTTAAATCTAACGGTAGATCGTCGCGCGGATTAAAAAAAATGAAATAAGTTAATAAAACACTATCTGTGATTTATCTACTAATCAATCAACAAAATGAGCTAAGAATCGTCTTCAACTTTTGAAAATACGTATACCATTTAATATCCTGGTTGAACCTAAGATAAGCGTTTTTGTATTAACAATATAGACACAAGTAAGCACTTCTAATTGTTCTACTTTTCGAAAATATTCGTTTACAAAAAGTAGATTCGTAGTAGACGCAAGCAGATTTAGTATACAAAGGTTTGAAAGTTTCGCTCATAGCCCTTTCTAGTCTCAGCCCATTTGCAATTGCATGACAAACTTCACTCAATGCCTCATTATCCACAGTTAGATATTTGATATTACGTTCACAATATACGCATTTTAGAGACTACATAATTCTTTTAATATCCTATTCCATTGAGAAATTCAACTTTCTTCAAATAATGCCATTTCTAAAGTAAAACGTTTTATATACCTGTATAGAGTAATAGTTCGTTCCTTTGTAGTTTTTTGCTGTACGTACTTCCATCCTGTACGCCTCTGAAATATGACTTTAGCGTGCTTCAGACGTGAGCGATGAAAGGCGAAAGCATCAGAGGTTCAGGACACAAATAGAAATCAGAGAAGATGTAAAAGGAGCCTGTACGATAAGAGAAAACAAGACGAGTAAGCGAAAGATCGAATAGAAGTAGAAGAAGCGCGTGCTCTAGTGGAGGGACGTGCGAGAAGCATCAGCCTTTTGCCTAACAATAGGTTGGAAACGTATTGTTAAAGATACACAATGACTAAACTACAATATTTAGTCTCGTCTCTCGCTTTATCGATCACCGCTTAGTTCAGGTTAGTCATTGTAGTGCATGTGTATACAAAGGAAGCTTTACAGTCTTGATGACGGGACATAACGTCCATCATGCATAACATCAGAAGAAAATATAACAAGCACTTACGCAAGGTGCACATTTTATAACATAGTAATGCCTTTGCTGCGGTACATTAACCACATTCTTAAAATTTTATTAGAAAAACTATGTAAAATGTAATAAGTGCTGTTGTATAAGTCCCAAAAACTCACCTATCTGAAATAGTCGGAAATTATAAAATGATGATTCATGGTCTGATTTGCCTTTGTTCCTAGAATGTCGACAAAAGTCTACTACAGTCAAACAAATCGTAAAGATAATAGAAGGTATCATTTTGTGGGAAAAGAAAAACAAAAAAATAAAATATTTTTGTTATGGACTTTTGGTCATGAAAAAGAAGCAAACTTTATTGAAAGTGCACTTTTGTTACTGTTTTGCTATACATGACGATGATTCTATTTAATTTATAATTTGCATTGGCAATATTAGATTCAATTAATAGTGAATTGTTCAGGCACTTAGCTCTCTCTCTCTCTCTCTCACTGCTACGTGAAAAACCTGTTGTGACTACAGTTAGTTTTTTAGTTGTAATCGATTTCTAGAATTGTATAGAAGTTTTGGAGCTTCCTCCATAATCCCGACACTGGCCGTTAAGGTCCGAACAAAACCGGCATTTGTCGTTATCCATATTGCCTATGTTCTTTAACTGATCTTTTGCACTGCAATGGCAGTGCTCATATTCCGCGATTGTAGCTGAGCAAGTGATAAAATTGTTGGTTTGTCTTACATTTGATGTATTAATTCTACACGAAGTTTACTCTTGGTTTCTCTACTATTGGCAGTATGCTATTACGCGACTTTTTATAGAAATACAGAAGTTGGTTCAAGAAATTATGACTCCACACCTTTCTTTGCAAAACTTCCTACAGGTTCGTGCTCTGATGTTATTCTATCTACAACGTCAGTGTAAACATATTTTTTATGCTCTAGATGTCTGTAGACTGTAGACAGTCTTATTTCGGCATAAAGTCCAATGATCTTAGCATCCGAATTGTACTTGTGCATACTAGTTGCCTGAATAGATATACTATTGTGAGAAATTAATCGCATTGAGGTTAATTTATTAGCGTTAGAATCTACTTACTTAGTATTATGAAAAATATATTTGAATTTTAAATTTTCAATAATGCAGGCTTAACTTTCATTTTGCACCTTATATGACGCTTACATTTAAAAGTTATATTAAATTAAATTTTTTAATTTTGAATTTTCCTTAACTAAATTTATTTCTACATTTTTAAGCAAATTATCGCGAAAAAAATTGTTTTATGTATGAGGTTTCTTTGCTAGAAGACTTGACCTTGGCTTTTCTGTCCAACCTTCGGTCCTTCTTTTTCAAGGTTGACTAAGGGAACAGTTAGAACGTGTTACAGTTTCAAATAGATGGTATTTTCTGAAACTCCACTGATTGATGTATTAATTTAAATTGACTTAGCTTCGATGCGCTATGAACGCTGTCGAAAGTCGGATGAAAGATAATTAAACATGGCAAATTCGGTACACATGCCAGCAGCGTGCTCATGCAATTTTGCATTTAATTTAAATTATAAGAAAAAATCCACATGGGACGGTTAAGCAAGCTCACCGACCGTGAAATATTCATACACGACACAGCTGTATACTAATTTGCAGTTCAAGATTGCTATCATACGTACGGTTTTACAATTTTACACGATTATAGTGGTATCGACAGTATTGACTTTACCTTCAGATTAACTCATTGTATATTTTTAGAGCCAAATCCCTTAACAGTGCTAGATATTTTCTAATTAATATTAAGTTATTGTACATGCTTAGTTAGCAGAATCAGTAATACGTAAAATCGTAAATTTAAATAAATCGTAAAATCGTAATTTTATTCCTTTTCTTTCTATTCACCTCTATATGTATTATTTTCCACGATTATCTAAAGAAAAAGTGGGCGAGTATGTCGATATATCTTTAGGATTACTAAATTAAAGAATATATAAAAATATACAGGGTTCTTTCTGCAATTCCGTCAAATATATGCATATACACTGTTGTCCAAAAGTCTCTACTCGAAATAATGCCAATGCATGGGTGAGATGTGTTGAAATATTGCAATTTATTAAATAAATCCTTGCCTTTAGTTCTGACCTCACAAGCAAATAAGAAAAAGTTTCAACAATCTGCTATTACATATGTAACTGTTACCTTTCTCCAGACAAGCCAACCTGAGTAAGCACACAATCGACAGTACATTCCACTACATAAATTTATAAATTTGGTTTTATATCAATCACATATCTGTACACGCTAATGATATCGATCCAGATCCAGTAAGGTAAGTATTAATTTAGGCTTAGTACGAACTACACTTATCATACTGGTATAATCGAGCTGTTAAGAAAATGCAGGTTTACATAATAAGAAAAATAAACTTATGTTTCCAAAAAAGAGGAAAAAGATATCTAAAACATTACATTATATATTCGCGCCATTTCAAAGCGTTTTTCACACATTTTTGAGCACACAAGTTGATAGCATGAATATCTTCCGAAGAATAATTGGAAACGTGGTTAAAGCCTCAAAGGGTCGGCTTATTAGTAATTCTACCTCCCCTTGTTTCTGTTTTAAATTCATTTAGACATGAACATATAGACAAGTCATTTAATGTGTATGTCGATGTAACTTCCAAATTTGATAATCGTAGGATATCATTTCAAACAGTTTATCAAAATTAAACCTTATTACATCTCCTATTCTTTGTAAATAGCTAAAATTGATACTCAAATTTTCTTCTTTCGGAATTGTAATACATTTATTCAAGTCTTCAACCCACATTGTGTTCAAACGTAATCGACACACTTGATAAATTTTACCTAATGTAGTTTTCTATGAGAGGAGTTATTTATTTCGCAGCCACCGTACGTTCTTTACATTTTCGCAGTATAGTAGACTAGAACTTCATTAATAATCACCGCACGTAAGCAATAAACACCATACGTTGCCTTATATATTACACATTTCCACCCCGTGCTACGCTTAGACTTGATGAAACATTACACATTTTGGGTATTATCCATGCCCATATACATACACTCCATATGTATAAATCACTTTTCTGTAGCTTTTTGTATATTTTTTAATACCAATAAAGTACTGAAGCATCAGGCAACATCATTAATATTTATACTAAAGCTTTACATGCTGTAGGCGTAATACCAGTCCCCCGTAACGTGGTAATCGCATTGATAGTACTGTTGTCGTAAAATTGTCACACAATGGTTGGTCAGACCAATGAATAATGTTCGTCGACATTATCCGTATAATACATGTGATACATACCAGAACAGACCACTTATTTCCGAATACTCTAACCGCGCAGTTATCCTGTCGTGTTTTTTAATAACATACTGATTTTTATTTTTATGCCAATGGTAAATATTAAGTTTATGTCTAAACGTATTGTGTTAGTGCACTATATAATTCTATATAAATAGAAGCAATGAAAATAGATAAAATAGAATGCTAGCAGACTAACTGTTCAAATGAAAATATTAAAATGACAAAGATAAGCACATAAATTTGTTAATCTTACTAGAGCGTTCTGTACTATAACTTGTACGCCAAGAAAGCCACCTCCCGTATTTTACACCCTTTATACCAGTATCACTGTATCGATAAATCATTTTTACTTATTTGCTTATTGAAACTTCAACTACTAGAAGTGATAAAAGTATTAATTTTACGTCACTTCATTTCTGAGAGAAATTTTACTTATGAAAGGTACCGGTTTTTGTGCACCACATGCCTTTTACTGACAGGATTACTTTGATATCATGGTAGATGTAACAGGGAGAAGAGGAACGTTTAACAGTTTCATTATCAAGAGTTTAGTTTAGTTTCCTACACACAGATACATAATTTTCTAGCTTTAATGGAAATTGCAGCCCTCAGTGTGCTTATGTATCTTTTTTTTTATGGTAATCGTATGCGTGGAATGCGTGGTTCCTATTATTGATAAGCAAGCAAGGTATAATAGTCCTCTTAACTTGTCTTGGAGCTTCAGTTTACAATACCATTGAGTAATGTGGCATCTGAAATGTTAAGCGTCGTATACATTCAGTACATATAGTTGCTTTAGCAGCGCTTCACTTGTGAAAATTCGCTTAACACATTCCGTCTGTCTCCTAGTCACTGACTTTGAATTTGATTCTACATTATCTCTTGCCTTCATAGTTATTACTTTATTTTGAATTTCTTGTATAATTTTATAATGTAACATTAGATCATTTTTAGAAACATTATTATTATTATATTATTATTATTTCCTTTGTTATTATTTTGCATTGATTATCATCATAAGTAACAGGAATCGCAATCTGGGTATAAGAATACACATCCAAGAACTCCATTCACTGGCTTGTGTCAAATTAATAAAAATTTAGTTTTTGTATAGGTACTTTATTTAAATTGTCTTAAATGTGTACAAATCTGGATTTCTTTCAATAATTCAATTCGTCCATAACATTCAACAACTGTAATTCTTTGAAAACGTAGAGAATAATACTACGTTCGCATTGCTTGAAATCTAGAAATAAATTGCAAACCAGTGTATGATACTATGGATACAGATTTTCCTATATACAGGGTGTGATACTCTATAAATTTAATATGTTGGTATTATGACCTGTAAACACTTGAACACCGTGACGCTACATTTACTTTTTTTCAAAGCTATCTTCAATTGCTAACGAGTGGCAAGTTGTTTTTTAAATTACTCGGTATTTGTTTTTGCGTGAATGAATACTTTTTTCTGAATCCATTTATGTACAATATATCTATTTTAGTTGTGAATTTAGAAGACAAAAAATTAATTAAAATACTTTCTGAACAGTATCTTAAACTCACTTGTGTTATACTGTAGTGTGCCATAGAAAACTAAATAACGCATTGGCATCTTTCACGTGTCTTTACTAAACATATTTCAAAGAGATGAATTTTAATCAACTTACTGACGCGCTAGAATGACTCAGAATGAGAGACTTGAACGTAATAAAAACTCTAATCAGGCGCTGCGAATTTGCTTGAAACGTTTTCTAGAGAAACGGAGTTCCGAAGCGTCGTAAGTTTAGCCAACTTGAAGAAAATTTGGAATTTCAAGAAACTGAAACTAGTACACAGAAAATTTTCTGAAAACTTAGTACTGAACAGGTTTTTTAACTGTTGAAGAAAATGCCAAAGTCTTGATTCGTGAAGTTGCAAACGTAGTTAATACGTCTCAAAGTACTTAGAAAACACGAGTTTAAACCATATAATGTCCTGTTTCGAAGAATACAATTCTGTAAATCTTATTTAACAATTTTACAACAAGACCCGTTGTTTTATCACAAAGTTATCTAAATAGATCAATGTATACTTTCGCTAATTATGGAATTTTTAATCACTTCAAATTACTAATTTGTCGTCGACCTTAATTTCCAGCGTTTTTTAGCTGCAATGTTTGATGTGGGTTACTTGGCGACTGCTTGATTTTTTCACGGTACACTACAATATAAAGCTAGTGACTGAACGTGTTCGGATAATGCTCTAAATATATTTTCTTTTCTAAATTTACAACTAAAACAGATGTATTGTACAACAATGGTCTGAGCAAAAAAATCACTGTCTAGTGAAGAAAATAACTACCGAGATGTTTGAAAGGAAAAAGTCGACAATTGCTAAAGATTAAAGATGGCGTTGGAAAAAGTAAATGTAGCCTTAAACACAGTACTCATCAAACCATTTCATTTATTACCTGACTAGTGAAAATCGAAATGTAAACAATATTGTATAATATGTAAAATAACCACAAAAAAATCTCAATTCTCAAAGCGTTTTACATGCATTTAACTCGAATTTGCCAGCTGCATTCATCATTTGCTGTTTGCTGATAACACTTAACGTCCATTCGTATTGATTTTATTTAATATAGTAGCCCCCGGAGATATCCTTCCTTGCAACTGACCAAGAGCAAATCAGATTATTATACGATTTAATTTTATACATTGCAACCTTAGGTTCTTTCCAACAACGCTTAGAACCAGTTCAGAATTAGCCAGCGCATGCGCAAAATGAAATGCATATTCGGACTAGTAAAGAACTGGAATCAGGATAGAAAAATCACTATTCCTACAGATTACGAACTGGTACCAGAACGAATTCAAGAACGGTGAAACCAGTACTTGATTCAAGGTAGGAATTACTAGAATCGACATGCGTACAACGCATGTTGTAGGTATTTGTACTGTCAGATTTGAAGTTTTGTTTTTTAAATAAATACTAAAATGAGCGATTTTGAGGACGATAACATTTACTTTGACTCAGATACAAGCGAAGAGGACGCATTAGAATTATTAATAGGAAAAACTCGTGTAAAAAATGAAAATTTTTTAGGTAGTGTACAACATTCATGTATTCGCAGGTTTTAGTTATTAATTATGCAGAAGTCTCAAAATAATATTTACCTGCCATGTTGATACCTTATTCTTTAGGTTAAGCTATCTGTCAATATTTGAAACAGCTGAGTGTAAGTCCTAATTTGTGTTCCAATGAACGCTTATTTAGAATTAGTTCTGAACCGGTAGAGAAATCGCGCTTGCGCACTTTGCAGTTATGACCGGATTCTGGAATTAGTTCTATAATGGTATTGTTGGAAAGAACCTCTTGTCAGTCTTATATGAACGGGCTTGCGTTCAATAGAAAAGGTAGCAAAAATGATTACCGCAACAGAAAACTTTCAAAATGGGAATAAAAATATATATACATATAAATATGTATATTCTAAAGAAAGACAACTGTTGTCTTTCTAAATATGTATTACTGCGTTGTGTGGTTTGTCTGTTATACTCTGTTGAAATTATTTTCTTCGTCTGAACTTATCTAATGATTTTGGTCATTTACATTCATTTTTAACATAAATTGTAATTTCTAATAACTTCAGTTTTTCAATTGTTAATTTTAAAAGTATGATTAGTAATAGTAATTTTCACATTTTAATACGTTTGGTTTAGCTAATTTGAATATACAAAGTTTTCCTACATTTATATGTGTTGAGTATTACTGAACTCTACTTCTGCAACTTTTAATATTTAAGGTACTCAATTGAATTTGTAACGAATTTTGTTAGGACCGAGTTTGATCATACGAGCGCTTGTGCACTTTATTTATTACCTATATTTACGTTGATGTTACTCTGACTGTTAGTTAGTAGTTGTTTGTTTAAATTTAATATCAAATTGCCGAAGAGATTCGAAAGAGATTTGTTAAGTTTTAATTTTAAGATTTATTTTTATATTGTGCCTCGCACCAATAAATCTCAAAAATACACTTCACGTAATGATTGTCTCAATTACTAAATTAAATTAAAAATTTTCATCTTTATCGAATAAAATGCCTGCATATTACAAATTGAGATATCTTCGTGAAGCAATAACATTTCAATATTATCAAATATAATATAATATATTTCAATGAAGGCACTGTTTAGTTTCAGGTGTTAATAATTGCGTACTTGTTTTACATACTGACACTGCCGGATTATTATTATTCATCAGAGGTGGGTTAGAACTTATACTTGAAAGTTTTCAACTTTGTTCACATATTCATATCACTGGTCACAAAGTTATTTAATATATAACTTCACAATATATTCTTTGAATCATTTCTCCAGTTGCTGTCTCTGAAACCGTTAGTATGTTGTTAAGAAACTCATATGATATGTTATTGCAAAGTAGAGGAGTATTTATTACTAGGCCATCGAGTTTTTTTTCGAGTATTTAATTTGACGCCGTTTCTATCGTTTTTCTTCAAACATAAACTACTACATAGATTACCTCTTAATGAATTAATGGAGTGATGTATACATGGTATACTTAAGTACTGCAGTTATTTGTTTTAAAGTTAGTGTTATGTACTCTAGAACGACATGATGTTGGTCGTTAAATAGGCAGGCTTTATTTATTAAGGTGCTCATAAAATATCCCTTATAAGCTAAATAAAGCTAGGCTTTGGAGGGAGATACAACTTTAATTGGAAAAGATGCTATTAATATTAATTGATCGCTTAATACGATAACGTTAATGAATATCTGATGGTGCCCACTAACAATCTTTTGTACTAATTATGTGTACATACATATATACGTTACAATCGAGTAACTTGTTGGAAGTGATTCGACAATCAATATCTCCGGTTTAGAGTAATCCAGTAGGATTTTAAGTACTCAAAGATTCAGAAGTGGATAGCTCAGCTATCTGTAATTGCAAATTTAAAATAAATTACTAGTTGCCAAGGTATCGTGCAATTACAAGTGTTATATTTTCCTTTAGTAAGGAACGACACAAGACGTCGACAGTTTTTCTTTTTTGTATCGTTATATACCTTGTTTTCTTGTTATTTCCCTGTCTCGGCGATGTTATTATCTGGATCTGGGCATATACTTGTTGCGATTTAACATTCTTATCCGTATATGACATTACTTTTGTGTTTTCTTAAGACTGTTGGTTGATGCAAAAGAGGTTACCTGTCGTTGCTATTAGTGCGGTAGACTCTTTGCATTAGGTTGTTACACTGTCTCCTGTTGGCCTCGATATCTTCGGTTCAACATTTCGGCACTGGTAGTTTGTATCAGTGCCTCAATTATTGGTCATGTTTCTTAGTTTTTCAGCGTATAACAGCAGCTTCCTAATATCCATGTTTTTGAAATAAATCTCTTGATGGTAGGTCAGTACTACCCTTCTAGAACCTCCCATTTTACCAGTCTTCTGGTGAATATTTTTGAGCAGTATATAACATCTAAATAGGAAAAAACCCTCATCTCTTATAAAATTAGAGTTATTATCTTTGTCACGAACTATCAAATTCAGTTCCGAAAGTAATTCTCATCAATACAAATTTTGGTTATCTATGGGAGAACTTCATTGTTCCTTAGTTGTTTTATTGTAATGTTCATGGAGCGGTAACAACAGAATCCTAAAATCCTTAAGCTGAAAAGTTAGACCTTCTTCTTTATGTGATGGACTTGACCTCAATTATAATCAGTACTGCAAAAACAAATCACCCACGTCCCGAAGTTATCATTTTTGTATTTCGTGAATCAATCTGCTTCTACCTGAATTAAGACCCCACTCACCGGTTTTTCTTTCTCATACACTAGCCTCTAAAAATACTGACATTTTGTTTGATCCAATATATGCCCTTCTTGCAGTTTATACAGGAATGTTACATTGTATGCAGATTCTGGATTTTTCTGTGCCCTTACACTTCTGTGAACGATGTTGTAAGTTTAGGCACTTCAAGCTTTTAGCTCAATTAGACTCTATCTTTCTTGTCAACGTTTTCAGTCATAATTGTCCGAATGTTTATTGTTGTCGCTTGGTTTCTACACTTCATAATTCTTAATGACAGGATCTATTGACCATCTTTTTCCTTATCTCTTTTTTTTTCGACCTTCTACAGATACAGTGGCTCCAACTGTGTCAATTTTCTGTTCTTTCATTGTTTTTTCATTATTATTCTATGCATTTATACCTTTCGCCGCTTTTACATGTTTTTTTCTCGACTTTACCCTCCTGCGTTGCACACAACTCAATTCTACTTGACGCTTTATTAAGTTATCCTCAGACAGGGTGTTTGCTACCGATAACCTGAGAAGTAGTGGTTATAGATTTTGACCACGTTAGCGTTTGATTGTTCTTTGTTTTACGCCACCTATATGTTTTATTCCCATTCTTTATATAATAGACTCATTACGATGGCAATAAAACCACCTCTTATATACTTGTTGCAAATAGATCGTAAAATTCTACGCACACTTAACCATGCATTCTTAATTGTATTCTAACATTCCAACCTAAAAGTCCGTAAACTTTGGTACTTGCACGAATCGTTCTGTATACGTTTATTTTGAAATTTCAAGAAAGAATTTGATCACGTGACAACGCTCGGTACTATACTCGCTTCGTTGGGTTACAAGAAATACTCCGGGATCTATCGTATTACGCAGCAACGCCCCTTGTGCACTGAATTTATTACCCCCAAGTCCGAACAGAATCCTCTGGAGCGACTAGCGAAGGTTGAAACTCACTTGCAAAAGTAGTTAGTGAAAAGTTTCCATCTATATATCATCGTTTAAATATGCAGAAGACAAGAATGCTTGAGCTTTCTTTGGTTTCCCAGTACTCCTAACAGTATGTTTTAACTGCGGTTTTGCAATATAACACGAATTGTAAATTTAGTAAATATAATAATAATCACTTATATCTATACCAACATTGAGTTTTCCAGCAAATGAAATGCGATTAATTCATGCAGACAATACATATTAACTTAAGTAATTTACCCTCTAATGCCGTAGCAACATAAGTTTACATATGTATCAAAGCTATATATTGATCACGCTAATTTCGAATAATTCATTATACCATAGATACCATAGACCATTATTATAGATTTCGCTGATATTGATAATAGCCTACGGGTTCTTGCTTCAATATACCAATGTAATAACCGAATCTTAGACAAACATATGTGATTATCTTGAATGCATTGTGTTGTAAATTGCGCTACTCTATCTTATGCTAATAATTTGATGTACATATATACTAAGTTTTCTTGTTGTAGTGACGATATTTATACTATATATGCAAATACAAAGCAAGCTGAATGCAATTAAGACGATAAGAAAATGCAATATGACATTGCATGTGCTACAAGTTTTATGCAGTGTTTAAGTAACATTTACTTGATTTTCGTTCAGCACAGAACAGTAATACGTTGTGTTTTTTAGTGTTGACGTATTAGTAGTTTCGAATATCCTTAAATTAATACTTGTTCAAAAAGAAAGTATTAATCGAAATCTTCACACATTTTGTAGTTATATATGTAGACTCGATAAAGAGGAGCAAGTTTCAGTGCAGTGCGGACAACAATGTGGAGGCGCCGAGCAGCTGTATCAAAACGAGCGTTCAGTAACGTTTACGTACCCGCATTGTTTATGCTCGTGACGTTGATGAGTGACCATAGGCGATACGGCCGCATGAATGTTTACACATAAAATAATGACAAAAACTACATTATAAAACGTGCTGAAACACTTACCGTTTTAAGAAGCTTTCATGTAATCACAAACTGGGTGGCATCTATTAAATATTTGAATCATTAAATGTGTTTCCACACTTGTTTCAGTCAAATGAGTACGACGTGCCGAATAAATATTTTTTAATGATGAAAACGACCGTTCTACATCGAGTGATGTTGCAGATGCAAATTTAAAGCAATCCTTACAACTTAATTGATCTTTCGACGCACCTTCGCAAATGTGTCTTGTTAGTACGAGAAAATCTGAATCCTTATCAATATCACTTTCAAATAACACCCAACAACAATTTTTTATCTTTCAATTCTGCTAATTCATCTTTCAACGTAGTCACCTGCAGATGGCATAACGTTTCTTATCGAGGTTCGACCTGGTAATATATAATCCGAATACTTACTCCAGAAGGAGGCAATTGCTTCTTGGTCTAGTAAAGTGACCAGTAGACTACATAGAATAAAACAAACACCTATAACAAATGTTAGTTGTTCGCTGTATCGTTTGCCACGAATTGCAGAACAATGTTTTATATTTTTTAGGTGGCGTTCACACTGCCACCTGCTGGTACACGTCAAATAGTTGTCGCACCTTACACCTTTAATTCTATCACCTTCATATTCTAAATCCGGCATACTCGCTATTACGATTGCTAATTTCATGGAAATACGCCGTTTTTGAAGATAGATTTCATTCTTTTCTTCAATGAAGGTATACCAATTAGTAGTCCTAAATTGAACATTTTTGATATGATTAGAAATTTTTTGGGAAATACTATTTGTTTAAATGTGTTTTGACACAGAAATGTCTGATATGAAATTTTAAAGTCACCACTTTGAAAATCTCTGTTTTAATAGGTAGAGTGCATTCACAAAACAAAAGATAAAAACCAGTAAAAAATTTAAGTCCGAGGTATAAATCATAAATGAAATAAATAATTTATTATATAAATATATTATTAATTTATTTATTCTCATACATTGCAAATTTTTCTGCATTGCAAGAATTCAATGTATGAAGAAATGTGTATCTACATTTATTAAAATTTTTCTCTTTATGTTGTGGAATGCTGCTTAAGATGCTATGTCATTTTATATTGCGTAGCAGGTGTTAAATTTTTCTAATCCAATGTAGATTTTAAACAGGATAATAATGTATTATGTTTACAGTTCCGTTACTGCGAAATATTCTGAAATACAGTCACCTACTGCTATTTCTTAATGCGGAATTCATCTTTCAACTTTAATTATTAAAGCCTTCAGTCTTTCGATTGCGTACAACTTCTTTGAATAGATAATGTTTCCTATCGTATCGAAACGTTCTCGAAGATCTTTAAGAGACAGCCTTTGTAGAAGCCATACCTATCATTTATTTAGTAAACGCGTTCCTTCTTCTGGTGTTACTATAAGTACAATTTTAATTTAAGAATACGTTGACAGTCAGATGTTAATTTATTTTATTATGAATTGCAAAGGCCAATTGGCGGACAAACATACTCTACTAATTTGTAAAAATCTATGAAGAAAATCTGTCTGTATCTGTCTCATCAACTACAAAAATTGGATATAGGAAGTTTGATATCAGGCAAAGTAGTTACATTTTTGTGTCAGACATTGTTATCATACACAAAATGTTCAATAAAAAAAAGCAAGATATTGTTCATTGCGTGCAAATATGTCATCCGGTTTAGATGGCATCTTTTGATAAAGTAAACGTAAAGAAATACGTTTAAACAAGAAACATTTTCCAACGAGAATACTAAATATCTCTAAAACTATCAATTCCAGACTACTGATTGGTTATACCTTTTTTGAAGAAAAGGAAGATGGCAATATTAACAGTCAAAAATATACTGTACTTAGTAGCACCAATAAGTATAGTATAAGACAATAACTAATATATTTTTTCTCTTGTTTCAGGTAAAACTTTATTGGTGTAGTCCATCATTAGCCATTTACGAAGTGAACTGCTATATGTAAGAATCTTTAGACAGAAGAATACTGTTAGGTATTAGATGTTACTGCACTGCTAAGGTCATTTTACGTTTAGAAATTACACTTCTATAATTTCCAAATACATTTTCTACATGTTTAAAAAAGCATTTCAAAAATTAATTCATTGATTAATTAAAATTCATCAAATAATTTAACATGGACAACATATCTACAGAGACATTTTACCACAAAACTTCTGATAAAAAGGAGAGCACCAAAATACTCGTCAAGTTATCTATAATTTACTATTTGTTACGGGTTGTATATGAAGGGCTGCAGCACTTACTACTCTTTAACCGAAATATCATCAAGAGTGGCTAAACGAACGCAAACGACAAAGACCTGGAAATTAAATTTGTAGCTCTTGAACCAATTTCATCTAATGAGCTCATTGAGTCGCAAGTCGAATTATGTATTTGATAACATTTCAAACTTATTTATATGGTTAAAATTGCAAAGATTATAACTGTTTATAAAATAGCCTAGTTAATATTTTTGAAACGACAGTCGCTTTTTCAAAAAAATTCAGCATGGGTCTTAGCCATAATCTTCAAAATACAAAAGTTTTTGAGTTCATGGTCATATATAATTGTAATAAATAAATTGTTTCAATAAATTATCGTCATATGCCAAAAATATTATTCGTTTTGCCTTACAAGTGTCATGCACAATAAACTTAGTTCTTTGTGGTCATTATAAAACTATATTACCAAGTTTTGATATACGCACACTAATACGAACCGATTCTACGCAAGCAAATAAAATAACTTATGCTTGTGAAAGTATTCTACGAGGAGAAACTGTATATTTTGTCCCATACAATTTCTGGGCAGTTCCTTTTCATTATTGTTTACACGTAGAAGGCGCGCAATAACAAGAACTTCTGGAAACATATTCTCTGACGTTTATGGGCTCCTGGAAGGCGGCGGTGCGAGCAATGGAAATGCCTGAAAATCCCTTACATCTCTGTTCGGTAACTCGCCCGTATTTCCTCCCAACGAACGAGAGACGCCTAGGTAGATTAAATATTCAAGTTTCCATTTGCTTGTGGCAACTTGGACGTTTCGTTCCTTTCGAATATTTACTTAATTACGATGGCACGTTTAAAACTACCGCATTGGAACCTTCGGGGCGTTTTCATGCAGGCTATAAAGTTTTGACGTGTGTTTATTGCCAAAATTTGAGTGTGAGAAGCACGTTTGTCTACTTAATTTAGAAATAGATGTACAGCTTGTGCCTAAATTAATTGGGAAGAATGTCGTTTTGAACGGAAATATATTTTAAATTAATTAAAGGTGTTCTTGTTCTATATAATAATTGCAATAACTTTTATATTATATAAGAACTCTCGCTCCGAAAATTATCTCTCCCAGTAAATTCCTCTTATTCATATTATGCTTTTCTATTTTTTTACAGTGTCCGTTGGTATTACATGGCTTAATAGTAACGGTAATTTTTGTTTTTGTTCTCGATGTTTTAACTAATTCATAATGAGTTCTAGCGTTGCACTAAACAAATTTTGTGTGTTTTAGCAAATATCCATTACGTATTGCTTGTTAGTTAGAATCAGCTATGAACTGTTTCCACAAGAAACAAAAGCGCAAAGCTTTAAGGACAGTAGTGCTTTCAATATAATTTTATTTATAATAATACAATAATACAATTTTATTTTATTTAGTAATGTAAAAAAATGTTGATTATTTCATCTCACGACATAAATATGGACAAGAAAGATGGTTTCTAGTTCTTCACGTGTGTAGTATCCTGTTACGATTTTCTTTAAAAATAAAATAAACCATGTTTGCAAATTAGTACCCCCTACTTGGTATTTTTAACCATTGTTGCAAATCAATAGATGAGAAATTACAAATATACTCTGGATCTGATTGAAATGGGGAATTTAAATATGCAAGTACGACTACAAATATACTACAGTAGACTCCCGATTATCCGAGGTAATTGGGACCGGGACCACCTCGGATACGGGAAAACTCGGATAATACGGAGGTTATGTTCAGTTATGGTAAAAAAGACGTAAAAGCCCGTGAAAGATTATAAAACTGGTTTATTGGAGGCAAAAACATATAATAAACACAAATATGTACATACATACATACAGACCTTTAAGCAAGTAGAAACATAAATTATTTCTTAAAAAAGTCTTTGATCGTCTTCTGAGATAACCTCTTCCCTCGCTTGGACGATGCAATGTTGCGCCAACGCTGTAGAAACAGGATGTCGTGCGGCGTACACTCTTCTTGTTGCTCTATGAAAGCAAGAGCAGCGTCGATCGACTTCAGCCCGTCGGTGTATGATATTTTGGGAGTTATCTCGTCCATATTGTCATCTCCTTCACTGTCCTTAGCACCGGTTACCATGTCGATGATTTCCTCGTCGGTAATCTCCATCTGTACATCTTGATTGCACCAATCACGAATGTCTTCGCTGTTGATTTGATCATCAACGGGTAACTCATTAGCTAGTTCGACTAGTTCACTCATGTTTTCGGGTTCTGGCACTTTTTTGTATGGTCCATCTATGCCAAATAAATTTTTCCACGACTTTTGAACGGTGGTTATTTTTACTTCATCCCACGCTGACGCAATCCAGTACGACACATCTTTTAATGTGACTTGTTTTAAGGCATCCTTAACAGTCATCCCTTCATCTAACTTGGAAATCAGCATCTGGAGAAGCTTTCGCCGGTAAATCCTCTTCATCGCTTCTAGAACCCCTTGGTCTAGAGGTTGTATAAGTGAGGTTACATTAGGGGGTAGAAATATTGTCTTAATACCATCACTGCACAGTTCTTTGGCATCAGGGTGAGATGGCGCATTATCTAATAGCAGAACAGCTTTCCGTGGAAGCTTCTTTTTTCAAAAACGCTTCAGTGACAGGTACAAATTTGTTGTAAAACCAATCACTAAATATCGGGCCGTCCATCCATGCATACCTTTGATTGCGGTACATTGTTGGCAGGCAGTCGACTTTTACATTTTTAAAGGCTCGAGGATTTTTCGCCTTTCCAATAAGCAGCGGCCTTAGCTTCAATGAGCCAGAAGCATTAGCTGTAGCTAGTATCGTTACCCTCTCTTTGCTTTTTTTAAATCCAGGAGCAGTCCGCTCGGATTTTGCTGCCAAGGTTTTAGAAGGTAGCATTCGGAAATTAAGGCCCGTTTCGTCGGAATTAAAAATTTGATCGGAAGTTAATCCTTCCTTTAACACAATTTCTTCCATGTTCTTTTGAAATTCAGCGATTTCAGATGAGTCTGCTGATAGCTTCTCACCACTAATATTTAGCTGCCTTACTCCATACCTCTTCTTCCATCGGTCCAGCCATCCTTCACTCGCGGTAAATTTTTCCTCGCCGTCTTTAAATTTCTTATGAAATTCAAGTGCCTTAGCCTGTAGCATCGGCCCACTCACAGGACTGCCCATTCCTCGAAGCTGGGAAAACCACAAAAAAGGGCTTCACATGTCTGCTCATAGTCGCCCTTCTTCAAAGTCTTTCGGCTACTAACACCACCTACACTCAAACTTTTGTTAACATATTTTTCGATTTCTTCACGTTTTCGTCTCCAATCGCCAACAGTCACTTCCCCAACCCCCAAATCAGCAGCCACTTTTTTAATCGATTCACCATTGTCCAATCGTTTAATGGCATTAAACTTTGTTTCAAGAGAAACTACAACTCTCTTCCGTTTTCCACTCATAATTAGCTCAAGTGCGACTAATACCAACCAAGTTCAGCGCGAGTTCAGAGCCAACTGAGACTAAAAGTATGTACATATGTATATCAGGTGGTGTGAGAGTGCTCCGATACAGTACAACAGCCAGTAGAGGCGCATATGGCTCGACCGCGCTTGTTATAAACAAATAAACATCGTGGCTCCCCGTAGATGTCTTGCTATTAACACCTTTATTTATGTTTGTTATTTTTGAATGACAGGCTCGGTTAACCCGGAGGCTCGGTTAACCCGGAGGCTCGGTTAACCGAGACTCGGATAACCGGGAGTTTACTGTATATATATATACATACATATATTGTCACATATCTACATTTCAATGAGAACCCTTTGATCTTCAAAGCAAACCTGAAACAGAGTTAATGCAGCCGATATTTATGCTTTGTCTTCACATATTTATAACAAATTTGCATTTAGTGCATACTAGTTCGATATGTTTATTATTTATGTAAAATTTATCAGTAAAAGCTCGCTTTCGCAATTTATCCCCTATTACATCATTGCTACATTTATATATTATGTCATTTATGGCTTGCATATGTTCACACCAACCACACAGTAAGTATTATTATAATTCATAATTTCTACAAATATATTGTTATTGCCTAGTACTCAATTTGGCAATGCGAAACAATCATTTGTAACGCATATAAAGTGATTTAGATATTACTATATTATTCAAATGACATATCTATATATCAAACCTGAACAATATTTGATTTAATGGAAAACTAATGTCCATTTACTATTTTCGTATTAAGTGATATTAATTGATCAGAAAATAATTTTATAAAACCTACGTTAAAATACGTGGTGTACTTGTTAAATATGTGACTACAGAAAAGCAATCCGAGACTTACTTTATTTACTCCAGCTTTAAAATGTATTATAGTTCCAATAATCGTTGTATCGTTTATATCTTTAATATCTGAATATCTTTCCTCATCAGAGTATCAGAGTATACATTCAGCGAGGAACTGTATTGCGCACACGATTGAAGCATTATTCATCAGATATAACAAACATTTGCTTCTGACTATAGTATTCCAATGCGAATTTCTGTTTACACGAAGTGCTGTTGATTGGATTTTTTCCATGCAATCGCACAGTAGATGATACATTTCTCTTTCAAACGCAACTCTCATTTTTATTGATCGCTACTGCCGACGCTTAGCGCTTGAAGCAGATGGAAAAACTATACGTCAACGAGTGCGTGCGTTGCGTACGTTGTTTACCCCAAATCCTATGACAGAAGGAGAAGATTGATTGAAATCTGCAATTGTTTTCGTGAGGAAAAGTAGTAATGACGTGTCATGCGATTTCTGTCCTAACGCCGTTGTTTGCTCATGGTAGTTCGAGTTTCTAGATCCAACTAGGCATAAGAAATGAATCGCATATGTTGACGTATTTCCCTGAAATATTAATTTCCATTTGCTGATTAAGTTTCATTGGAGAAACGGATTTACTCTTTCCGAACATATTCTTATGACTGGTAAGATAAAACGAGCCTGTACACAAAACCTGATACAATAGCAGCATGTTTTTTCGCAAAGAATCTCAGATAATATTATCTTATTTTAAGGTTTTGACATTAAACGAAGTGATTGTATAATATTTAAGCATCTTAATTTGAGATATATATATAAGACTATTACTTCCCGCTGCCATATAGTACGACTTAAAGCC
Organism: Holotrichia oblita; assembly: GCA_023690525.1. NCBI lineage: Eukaryota > Metazoa > Arthropoda > Insecta > Coleoptera > Scarabaeidae > Holotrichia > Holotrichia oblita. The sequence continues at coordinate 108,025,262 of CM043018.1, read as the reverse complement.
CGTAGTTTATAGCAAACACAATCTTATTTAGAGTAGGGGCAACTACTATACGGCTTATAGAATTATAGCAGAAACGCCATTAATTAAATCTTCAACATTCACTTTATTGGTAGTTAATTCTTATCAACTAGCCCGTAACCTTAAGGTTACAGTTCGACATAATGCTGCGCAAGACTTAACCACAAACTTGTTAAAATATTGACTGCTTGCGAAATGTTTTACACTCTGATAATCTCATGCCAATAAGGCACATTGCTGTTGTGAGACAATTGTGAAAAGACACCTATTTTCAATGTATAACTTCACAGCTTAACTCTTACCTTACCGCTTTAATATAAAGATTCAATATTCAAACCTTAAACGTTATTAAGACTGAACGATATTTTTACATAATTTTTCAACTTGACGAAGCTAACAGAATGTGCACCACATAAATATAAATAAAAAGTTATACAACTCAATTTTTATAGAGAATAAATTCTGCAAGCTTCGTCAAATTCGAAAATACTCAGATTAGAAATACCCACTAATTTTTTGTTTAGTTTGACATAATAAGAACCACCTCATAATTTCTAGTTTCCAACACTAACTACATTAGAGCATATAACTTACTTAGCATACATATCTTCACAATTTGTATTGGTTTTACTAAATTTTTAAAGCAATTAGCTACATACATACTGTTATTTTCCACGCAACTTTATTTGAATTCGGAAAAAAATGCGTTATCTGTTTAATCTTTTCGACCTTATTATCCGAAACTCTGCTATATAATAATGCGGCTTAAAATATAAGCCTGATCGGCGGATCCAAAACAAAAACTAATTTAATTAAATATAGGGACTTACTGAGTATAACAAAAGCACGACATGAGGAGATGGAATTAGAAATAACAATGACAGGAAAAGACGCAGAAAATTGAATTGATGTGGTATATAATAAAAAGCAAAGGAAAGCAAAGAAACATGTCCTTAACAGGAAGAAAAAATGCAAGGCGATATTGATATAAATCAGTATTTTAGCAGAAGATGAATAAAATATAGAAATGTATAGGTTGCAGTATGTTACAAAATATATGCATTCAAATTCCAAGATTTTTCTTTCGAATAAGTTTAGTTCGCAATACATTCTGTTTGAGTCTTCATTTATTAAATTCATGTGTCTTTGACAGTAAAAAAAAAATAAAGAATTTGGGGGAAATACCTTCTGGTCGTATCTAGATCAAGTATTAGAACCGCAATTTAAAAATACTTGTCTTAAAAAGTCGGACCAAAAATATTATATACTTAGTTACTAAAGATGCTAAACATATCTAACTGAAAAAATATCTGTAGCTCGCTAATTAATTGGTATCTGCTTTAAAATCGTGCGAATAGTTATGCGTGTTGATACTTTGTACGAATATTTCGAATGTCACCGGCGCCTCTGCCAAAATATAAGTGGTACTAAATAATAGTTGGCAATATCAAATAATTCAGGATTTAAGTTATTGTCCTGTTCTTATTTCATTTAACTTACCGCAACGTTCCCGTTTTCCATTTGTACAAATCATTAATTCTGAAAGATAGAAAGTTATGCACACCACGTGTCAACCATCTCCAAATATAACGTTGATTTCAACAGCAGATTTTTTGAATTGGACCCTTTATAAAAGCATCTTCTAAATTTCTAAAGATATATTAATACCACAAACGTCAGAGAAACAATAAACGATCAGTTAAAAAAAGGCAAATCAGTAGACCCATGTACAAAAAAAAAACCATAAACGTTTCCGTTCATTTTACACCAACCAATCTAACATTTTTTCGTGCAACTTTTTCTTTTCATTCTCCATTCAAGGCACTTTTTCTTCCGGAAAAACAAGAAGATTAAGCTTTCCCAAACTCGCGACAAGCCAGGAAAAGGAATCGGTACTATCCACCAGTTAACCACAAAGACTTCTCCATCTCATGGTAAAAGGCGCAAGAGAAACATCTCTTGATATTTTGATATATCGTCAAGATAATGATGTCACGCGTCATATAACAGGGGGGCACGCCGATCGCCAAACAATAGACGGGCGATCTCTTCGGACGTCTTTCGTCTTCATCAGTGAAGACGCATTCTATCAGGACAGCCGTAGAGGCACGACGTGTTATGATCTCTCTGAATTTTACGACGAACTCGGTTATTGTGAGACAGCAGGATGCTTTTTTTTATGTAGGTCGTATTTGTTGGTCGAATTAATCTCGCGTGAAATTTGATTAATGATCAGTTTTATTAGGGAATGCGACGTTGTGAAATGAAATGTAACTAATTACGGGCATATAAAATCAATCGATTGTATAGTATGAATATAATACGAAATGTGCGCTTATTTATACCATATTTCGGTTAAACTGAGAACGGAAATAGCACACAATTCCATCTGGTAACTTCGAAATGTAGCATCAATTTTGACAGAAATAGCATGTAATTTATTTCAAAAATAAGGTAAAAAAAATATGTTATTTATGTTGGTAAATATATACATATATAGTAATGTGCGCATATGTGTAATGTATAAAAGCAAGTTATAGCATTTGTTTTCCTTAATGGTGTTATAAGCAATCAAGTTTGTGTTCGATTCAAGGTTAACATTTTCATTTGTTACGGGTTTTTGAAGTATCCTATGTAAATTCAGTATTCAATTCAAAGGACTTTCCAGCGAGTAACTGAGTTAACTAACTCTACAGAAGAAAACTAGTTGTCTGCTACAATTATTATTATTAGTTTTCATAATTGTAACAAGAAATTGCAGCAGAGACCGTATTGCTTCCGACAGTCTTTTCTCTTCATTTGTTAATGACATTTTACTGTCTTTGCCTGTGTAAATGTAGCCATTAGAAAAATAATTTGTTCGAGCGTTCGTCATACTTAAAGTCCACAAAACATATACATGTTGGGTTTGTTTGGCATGCTAATTCTAAAAAAAAATCTAAATTGGTTAAAATATAAAATACTGCTGCAGCAGGATGGGTTATTATTCATACACACCTTACGAAGTTCTTTACTGGATCTCTTGGTGCAAAAGTAGAACACTAAACACTTCAACTTACTAAACACAAAAACTTTTAACTAATCATCGACGCGTTTCGACAGCAACGCGTGTTTCGCTAGTGTTCTACATACCTTACATAAAAAAAATATCGCGTCCGGTATCATTTGTCGCAAAAATCTTTACTATTTATGCTGCAATTCTGTAATCAACGTAACAAAATCTATAAGCATCGTAAGTCCGGAAAGTACACATGATTCGACTGTATTACAGAATCGTAAATTTTACGAGAACATATATAGAATTGCAGCATTAATTTGAATATAGTAGTGAGCAATCCTGAAAATACTTCTAGTACCAGTATATACAGATCTTGCAGCTCTGGTCTATCTACACGTTTATACTTTAGTCTCAACTAAGATAATTGTTCTTATTGTGTTATTAGGATTTCTATTTGTAAACTTGGTTTGGAGTCGTATTTGTACCGATATTTCTCGCATCATTTTTTGTGATTGTGATTACCAGTTATACTTACTTTTCCTATAATATTGCTGCACATTTTTACCAATCCTATTTTTGATATTGACATTTGTTTGAAAATTTTGACATTTTGCTCTCTTCAGAAAAATGCCATTATTTGGTAACGGAAAAATATAACATTATGAAACTTAACATAACGTTAGAAGCATCTCCTTTGATAACAATAAACATATGTACACTTAAATACGTTATACAGAGTGTTCTAGAAATCGGTTTCTTTTTGAAACAATTGAAATGCGAAAAATCTTCATTTTTTCAAATTGAAACACGATATTTTTATGGGTTAGTTGAAAGCAAAATTTAATTATCTATTAGATTGAATAAAGCATGTATCTAGTTAAA
>CM043018.1:107611112-108020864 GCA_023690525.1 Holotrichia oblita | reverse complement strand
TTATTAATAATAATACTCTTTATTTCGAACTATGGGGAACCATAAAAAACAACGTCAAAAATAATTACAATATTTTACAATAACAGGTAGTCGTTAATACTGTAACAAGTTAATGTAAGAAGATGCTTTTTACAATTGTTTTTGAAACTTCTTAGGTTACTACACAATTTTATATTATTCGGTAACTTATTAAATAACTTACATCCTAAAATGTTAAATTTCTTTGGAATAATGAAGTTTTGTGTATCGGAGGTAATAAATAATTTATTTGTCTCGTGTTGTATTCATGAGAAATATCAATCGAGAATTCAGGCTTATTCTTAAAAACAAAACAAAGTACTTCCAAAATGTAAGCATCGTAAAATGTTAATATATTATTGGATTTAAAAGCATTTTTACATGATTCTCGGTATGCTAAGCCGAATATAGTCCGTATAGCTCGCTTTTGCAGCAACAGAATTCGATCTGTGCCAAAACCAGAGCCCCAGTGTATTATTCCATAGGTCATCCTAGAGTAAAAATTTGAAAAGTAATATGTTTTAAGAACGTGTGTGCTACATGATCGTTTTAAGTTATAGAGGGCATAACATACTTTAGATAATTCTTTGCATAAACTATCCACATGAGAATGCCATTTGAGGTCTTCATCGATGGAAACACCTAGTAATTTCGAGGATTGACTCAATTCGATTAAATTACTATTTAGATTAAAATGTTTGATGTTGTACTTTTGATTATTACGGAATAAAATACACTTGGTTTTATCGTTATTAAGAACCAGATTGTTGTTAAATAGCCATTCACATAACTGTCGGTGGACAGAATTGGTAATCTCAAAGAGAGTATGAAGATCAGGAGCGCTAATACTTAAGTTAATGTCGTCTGCGTAGAGCATCACGTTTGCTACTGGGTCTAAATATGAAGGAGATCATTGATGAAAATCAAGAATAGAGTAGGGCCTAAAACGGATCCTTGTGGTATTCCTTTAAAGACAGGTAGTACGTCAGATGAGTATTCATTTATTACAACCTTCTGCTTGCGATTTTCAAGATAACTTTCAAACCAGCGCAAGGCAGTCCCTCTAATTCCGTAATTGGTCAACTTATGGAGCAACAGCTTGTAATTCACGTTGTCAAAGCTTTTGACAAATCAACAAACATCCCTATACAAGGATTATTAGAGTCAACATTAGAAGAGACTTGATTAATAAACTTAAATAATGCTGTATTAGTTGAACGATTAGGAAGAAATCCATGCTGATAAGTAGACAATAATTTGTACTTGTTAAAATAGGTTAGTAATAGTTCATTCATTAGCGATTCATATACCTTCGAAAATACCGACAATACACTGATAGGGCGATAGTTGTCCAAGCAGTTAGAGTCTCCTTTCTTATATATAGGTGTAATATTGGCTATCTTCAACATTGTGGGAAATATTCCTTGATTAAAAGAAAAATTTATTAAGTATGCTAAAGGTGATAAAATTAGAGATGCAAACTTTTTGACTATAAAAGATGGTATGAGATCATTTCCAACGCTTGTTGAATTAGATAACTTACTTATTGCTCTAAAAACATCATGTTCAGTCACAGGAGCTACAAAGAAACCATTGGAAGTACGCATAGCATCTCCCACTTTGGCGGAGCATTTTTCCGGCGTGAAGGATGGGGTAAATTTCTCGTTAAAAACATTACATAGGTCACGTAGATTGTAATTCACAGGTAACTTCCTATCATGTACAGGAGTAGGAGAGTTACGTTTAATAACATTCCAAATAGCTTTAGACATATTTGAACTGGACATGATATAATTATCATTATTGTTTTTCTTATTGATACTTAAGACTAGTTTGTAGTATTTCTCATACCTTAAAAATCAGGTTTAAAATTAGGATATCTCGTACTAATGTTTCGTAAAAACATTAAATTGTTTTTCAATTGTACTATTTCAGGAGTTATCCAGTCGTGTTGAGACCACATTTTTTTACATTTTACTAAGGGAAAACATATGTCCACGTAGTAACGCATAATTTGAACAAATTTGGAAAGCGCTTTGTCAGGACAGTTTATTTCAAACACTGGTAACCATGTTTCTTCAGATAGATAGGTTTCAAATAAGTTTAAAGAATTTGCACAATATTTACGCTTGTAACAATAAATGTTTTGCTGTACTTTAGTTGATATATTAATAGTAAGAAATTGAGCAAAGTGGTCTGATAGGTTGAAATCAAAGCAACAACTATTGTAAACATCCATTGGCAAATTAACTAGGAAATTATCGATACACGTAGAAACAGAATCATTCACTCTAGTAGGGACATCTATTGTTGTACATAATTTATAGCAGTTACATAAATCTACGAAATGTTGTTGTAGTAATGAACGAGCAGCGAAATTAATATTAAAGTCGCCGCCTAAAATAACATATTTCTTTTCTTTCAAAATTAAATCTAACAATATAGTTATAACATCGATAAAAACACTACTGTCAGAAGCTGGCACTCTATATAAAGCTACAACTATTATATTGATATTAGAAATTAACTCTATGCCGCAAACTTCGACTACATTTGTAACGGACAAAGTTTTAATATCATTCCTAGCTCTTACCTCTATACCATTACGAATATAGATTGCAACGCCGCCGTGTCGATTTGGGGTCGACAGAAGAACGAATGTAGTGAGTAGTTTTTGATTGAAATTGCTTTTAATTGATCTTCACTTTGCCAGTGTTCGGATAGTAATAGTACATCAATATTGTGTGATTTTAATACGACATCAAGATGATTCACTTTTTTGTTAATACATCTAATATTTTGATGCATTAAACGGGTGCGAGTCAGGTTGAACGCTGATTTTTCTGAAGATGTTGGAAAAAACGGTTGACGCACACCTCCTCAGGCCAGGTTTCAGGTTTCATTAAAATGTCCAAATATGTTAAAGGTGCGGATATTTTGAAAGATGCATAAATGTCTGGAAATTTGCTGTTTAATTGCTCACACTTTACATCGTTAATTTGTTTCGATTTCAGGTAGTCAATTAATTCGTTAGTTTTCATTTCGGGAGCTAGACGATACACATGTAGATGGCAAAACTTTGTTACACCCCTTATAGCAGTGTCGGTTTTATTGCTTCCCACGATACCGTTGTTCTTCTTAATTGTTTTCTTTTTTCGGTTATTTACAGTTGTCCATTTCGTATCTATATTAGATTCATTAATATTTGCAGTTATGTATTGTTCGGTAGGTGGCACAATATTTTTGTTTGGAAATTCTGCTGTTGAGTTGGAGATCTTAAATCGATACCGGTTTGCTTTTTCATACCAGCACTTCTACTTTTTATAATATCAGCAAAAGAAGTAGGCTTCACACAGTCGGTAGACAGAGATGCAACGGAATTTTCCATCGAAGTAAATTTTGTATCGACATTTTTATTAGTTAATCACAGATTTTTAAGAGATCTGTGTTATTGTCACAGATTAGTTATTGACCTGTGCTATTATCACAGATTTTTAAGAGATCTGTGTTATTGTCACAGATTTTTAAGAGATCTGTGTTATTGTCACAGATTTTTAATTGATCTGTGCTATTGTCACAGATTTTTAATTGATCTGTGTTATTACCATAGATTTTTAGTTGATCTGTGTTATTATCAGATTTTTAATTGATCTGTGTTATTGTCACAGATTTTTAATTGATCTGTGTTATTGTCACAGATTTTTAATTTTAATTGACCTGTGCTATTGTCACAGATTTTTAATTGATCTGTGTTATTGTCACAAATTTTTAAGACATCTGTGTTATTATCACAAATTTTAATTGATCTGTGTTATTGTCACAGATTTTTCATTGACCTGTGCTAGTGTCACAGATTGATCCGTGTTATTATTACAAATTTTTAATGGATCTCTGCTATTGTCACAGATTTTTAATTGACCTGTGCTATTGTCACAGATTTTTAAGAGATCTGTGTTACTGTCCCAGATTTTTAATTGATCTGTGTTATTGTCACAGATTTTTTATTGACCTGTGCTATTGTCACAGATTTTTAAGAGATCTGTGTTATTGTCACAGATTTTTATTGACCTGTGCTATTGTCACAGATTTTTAATTGATCTGTGTTATTGTCACAGATTTTTAATAGATCTGTGCTATTGTCACAGATTTTTAATTGATCTGTGGTATTGTCACAGATTTTTAAGACATCTGTGTTATTATCACAGATTTTTGTCACAATTGATCTGTGTTATTGTCACAGATTTTTAATTGATCTGTGCTATTGTCACAGATTTTTAATTGATCTGTGTTATTGTCACAGATTTTTCTGTGTTATTGATCTGTGTTATTGTCACAGATTTTTTTGATCACTGTGCTAGATCACAGATTTTTAAGAGATCTGTGTTATTGTCACAGATTTTTAATTGATCTGTGCTATTGTCACAGATTTTTAATTGATCTGTGTTATTGTCACAGATTTTTAATTGATCTGTGTTATTGTCACAGATTTTTAATTGATCTGTGTTATTGTCACAGATTTTTAATAGATCTGTGCTATTGTCACAGATTTTTAATTGATCTGTGTTATTGTCACAGATTTTTAAGACATCTGTGTTATTGTCACAGATTTTTAATTGATCTGTGTTATTGTCACAGATTTTTAATTGATTGTGATTATTGTCACAGATTTTTAAGACATCTGTGTTATTATCACAAATTTTAATTGATCTGTGTTATTGTCACAGATTTTTAATTGACCTGTGCTATTGTCACAGATTTTTAAGAGATCTGTGCTATTGTCACAGATTTTTTATTGACCTGTGCTATTTTCACAGATTGATCCTGTGTTATTGTCACAGATTTTTAATTGATCTGTGCTATTGTCACAGATTTTTATTGTCACAGATTTTTAAGAGATCTGTGTTACTGTCCCAGATTTTTAATTGATCTGTGTTATTGTCACAGATTTTTTATTGACCTGTGCTATTGTCACAGATTTTTAAGAGATCTGTGTTATTGTCACAGATTTTTTATTGACATGTGCTATTGTCACAGATTTTTAATTGATCTGTGTTATTGTCACAGATTTTTAAGAGATCTGATCTGTGCTATTGCCACAGATTTTTAATTGATCTGTGTTATTACCACAGATTTTTAATTGATCTGTGTTATTATCACAGATTTTTAATTGATCTGTGTTATTGTCACAGATTTTTAATAGACCTGTGCTATTGTCACAGATTTTTAATTGATCTGTGTTATTGTCACAGATTTTTAATTGACCTGTGCTATTGTCACAGATTTTTAATTGATCTGTGGTATTGTCACAGATTTTTAAGACATCTGTGTTATTATCACAGATTTTTAATTGATCTGTGTTATTGTCACAGATTTTTCATTGATCTGTGCTATTGTCACAGATTTTTAATTGATCTGTGCTATTGTCACAGATTTTTAATTGATCTGTGTTATTGTCCCAGATTTTTAATTGATCTGTGTTATTGTCACAGATTTTTTTATTGACCTGTGCTATTGTCACAGATTTTTAAGAGATCTGTGTTATTGTCACAGATTAGTTATTGACCTGTGCTATTGTCACAGATTTTTAATTGATCTGTGTTATTGTCACAGATTTTTTATTGACCTGTGCTATTGTCACAGATTTTTAAGAGATCTGTGTTATTGTCACAGATTTTTATTGACCTGTGCTATTGTCACAGATTTTTAAGAGATCTGTGTTATTGTCACAGATTTTTAAGAGATCTGTGCTATTGCCACAGATTTTTAATTGATCTGTGTTATTACCATAGATTTTTAGTTGATCCGTGTTATTATCACAGATTTTTAGCTGATCTGTGTTATTGTCACAGATTTTTAATAGACTTGTGCTATTGTCACAGATTTTTAATTGATCTGTGTTATTGTCACAGATTTTTAATTGATCTGTGCTATTGTCACAGATTTTTAATTGATCTGTGTTATTGTCACAGATTTTTAAGACATCTGTGTTATTATCACAGATTTTTAATTGATCTGTGTTATTGTCACAGATTTTTCATTGATCTGTGCTATTGTCACAGATTTTTAATTGATCTGTCCTATTGTCACAGATTTTTAAGAGATCTGTGTTATTGTCACAGATTTTTAATTGATCTGTGTTATTGTCACAGATTTTTTTATTGACCTGTGCTATTGTCACAGATTTTTAAGAGATCTGTGTTATTGTCACAGATTTTTATTGACCTGTGCTATTGTCACAGATTTTTAATTGATCTGTGTTATTGTCACAGATTTTTAAGAGATCTGTGCTATTGCCACAGATTTTTAATTGATCTGTGTTATTACCATAGATTTTTAAGATTGATCCGTGTTATTATCACAGATTTTTAATCATCTGTGTTATTGTCACAGATTTTTAATAGACCTGTGCTATTGTCACAGATTTTTAATTGATCTGTGTTATTGTCATTATCAAATTTTTAAGACATCTGTGTTATTATCACAGATTTTAATTGATCTGTGTTATTGTCACAGATTTTTAATTGATCTGTGCTATTGTCACATATTTTTAAGAGATCTGTGTTATTGTCACAGATTTTTTATTGACCTGTGCTATTGTCACAGATTGATCCGTGTTATTATTACAAATTTTTAATGGATCTGTGCTATTGTTACAGATTTTTAATTGACCTGTGCTATTGTCACAGATTTTTAAGAGATCTGTGTTACTGTCCCAGATTTTTAATTGATCTGTGTTATTGTCACAGATTTTTTATTGACCTGTGCTATTGTCACAGATTTTTAAGAGATCTGTGTTATTGTCACAGATTTTTATTGACATGTGCTATTGTCACAGATTTTTAAGAGATCTGTGTTATTGTCACAGATTTTTAAGAGATCTGTGCTTATTGACCTGTGCACAGATTTTTAATTGATCTGTGTTATTACCATAGATTTTTAATTGATCTGTGTTATTATCACAGATTTTTAGCTGATCTGTGTTATTGTCACAGATTTTTAATAGACCTGTGCTATTGTCACAGATTTTTAATTGATCTGTGTTATTGTCACAAATTTTTAAGACATCTGTGTTATTATCACAAATTTTAATTGATCTGTGTTATTGTCACAGATTTTTCATTGACCTGTGCTATTGTCACATATTTTTAAGAGATCTGTGCTATTGTCACAGATTTTTTATTGACCTGTGCTAGTGTCACAGATTGATCCGTGTTATTATCACAAATTTTTAATGGATCTCTGCTATTGTCACAGAATTTTAAGAGATCTGTGTTACTGTCCCAGATTTTTAATTGATCTGTGTTATTGTCACAGATTTTTTATTGACCTGTGCTATTGTCACAGATTTTTAAGAGATCTGTGTTATTGTCACAGATTTTTTATTGACTGTGCTATTGTCACAGATTTTTAAGAAATCTGTGTTATTGTCACAGATTTTTAAGAGATCTGTGCTATTGCCACAGATTTTTAATTGATCTGTGTTATTACCATAGATTTTTAGTTGATCCGTCTTATTATCACAGGTTTTTAGCTGATCTGTGTTATTGTCACAGATTTTTAATAGGCTTGTGCTATTGTCACAGATTTTTAATTGATCTGTGTTATTGTCACAGATTTTTAATAGACCTGTGCTATTGTCACAGATTTTTAATTGATCTGTGATATTGTCACAGATGTTTCATTGATCTGTGCTATTGTCACAGATTTTTAATTGACCTGTGCTATTGTCACAGATTTTTAAGAGATCTGTGTTACTGTCCCAGATTTTTAATTGATCTGTGTTATTGTCACAGATTAGTTATTGACCTGTGCTATTGTCACAGATTTTTAAGAGATCTGTGTTATTGTCACAGACTTTTTAAGAGATCTGTGCTATTGCCACAGATTTTTAATTGATCTGTGTTATTGTCACAGATTTCTAATAGACCTGTGCTATTGTCACAGATTTTTAATTGATCTGTGGTATTGTCACAGATTTTTAAGACATCTGTGTTATTATCACAGATTTTTAATTGATCTGTGTTATTGTCACAGATTTTTAATTGATCTGTGCTATTGTCACAGATTTTTAATTGACCTGTGCTATTGTCACAGATTTTTAAGAGATCTGTGTTACTGTCCCAGATTTTTAATTGATCTGTGTTATTGTCACAGATTTTTTATTGACCTGTGCTATTGTCACAGATTTTTAAGAGATCTGTGTTATTGTCACAGATTAGTTATTGACCTGTGCTATTGTCACAGATTTTTAAGAGATCTGTGTTATTGTCACAGATTTTTAATTGATCTGTGCTATTGTCACAGATTTTTAATTGATCTGTGTTATTACCATAGATTTTTAGTTGATCCGTGTTATTATCACAGATTTTTAATTGATCTGTGTTATTGTCACAGATTTTTAATAGACCTGTGCTATTGTCACAGATTTGTAATTGATCTGTGTTATTGTCACAAATTTTTAAGACATCTGTGTTATTATCACAGATTTTAATTGATCTGTGTATTGTCACAGATTTTTCATTGACCTGTGCTATTGTCACATATTTTTAAGAGATCTGTGTTATTGTCACAGATTTTTTATTGACCTGTGCTATTGTCACAGATTGATCCGTGTTATTATTACAAATTTTTAATGGATCTGTGCTATTGTCACAGATTTTTAATTGACCTGTGCTATTGTCACAGATTTTTAAGAGATCTGTGTTACTGTCCCAGATTTTTAATTGATCTGTGTTATTGTCACAGATTTTTTATTGACCTGTGCTATTGTCACAGATTTTTAAGAGATCTGTGTTATTGTCACAGATTTTTTATTGACATGTGCTATTGTCACAGATTTTTAAGAGATCTGTGTTATTGTCACAGACTTTTAAGAGATCTGTGCTATTGCCACAGACTTTTAATTGATCTGTGTTATTACCATAGATTTTTAGTTGATCCGTGTTATTATCACAGGTTTTTAGCTGATCTGTGTTATTGTCACAGATTATTAATAGACCTGTGCTATTGTCACAGATTTTTAATTGATCTGTGTTATTGTCACAAATTTTTAAGACATCTGTGTTATTATCACAGATTTTTAATTGATCTGTGTTATTGTCACAGATTTTTCATTGACCTGTGCTATTGTCACATATTTATAAGAGATCTGTGTTATTGTCACAGATTTTTTATTGACCTGTGCTATTGTCACAGATTTTTAAGAGATCTGTATTACTGTCCCAGATTTTTAATTGATCTGTGTTATTACCACAGATTTTTGGTTGATCCGTGTTATTATCACAAATTTTTAATCGATCTGTGTTATTGCCACAGGTTTTAAGGAGATCTGTGTTATTGTCACAGATTTTTAATTGATCTGTGTTATTATCACAGATTTTTAATTAATCGTATTATTCTTACAGATTTTTAAATCTGATCTGTGTTATTGTCACAGATTTTTACACCATTTTCCGGAGATTCGGGTAAAACTTCTTTAGGTGGTTTTGGCCTGGACACTTTAAAATTTATTTCATTGACTATTACGTCACGTGCTATTATAAATTGTTTTATCTCCGTGTTTAAAATTTTGTCCCTATTTGGCTCATACCATACAAGAATACCTTTGACCTTTGATTTTTTGTCAAATTTACCTTTTCTTGTTTTTGAACAAACATACGCGGTCGAACCAACAATTCTTAAATATTTTAATGAAGGTCTCTTCTTATACCAAAGCGCCTGCGGCGTTTCTAAGAATTTCTGAGAGTTTTTGTAGGTGTTAAATTAACCAAATACGTTGCTGTTAAGATAGCTTCGCCCCAGAAAGATTTTTCCAGGTTAGCAGTACTTATCATAGCCCTAGCTTTCTCAGTTATCGTGCGGTTTATACGCTCCGCTATGCCGTTTAGTTGTGGTGTATGCGGTAGTGTTACGTGGAACGATATTGCCTTTTCTGAACAAAAAGATTTGAAGTCATTGAACAGATATTTTGTCCATTATCGCAATAAAGATTTACTATTTTCAAATTAAAATGAACGTTACACTTCGCTACATAATCTCGAAATACAGTTAGTACTTCAGATTTAAAAGTTAGGAGATATGTGGTAGTATAATGTGTAAAATCATCAACCAAAGTTATAAAGTATCGTAGGACTTACATTAGTTCTTCCTGCTTCTTTGCCTCACAATCTAGTAGTCGAGTTTTCACATAAGTTAGATTTAAATTATTTTCCGCTACGGTTTCTAATGCTGTAATAATTCTATCGTAGGCATTTGGAAGTGTCAACAATAAATGAGAAACTTTAAATATCTCATTTAATAAAGCACCAGTTGCGAGTAAATAAATTATTCATTATTATATCAAATTTAGTAAAATGCTGCATCATTGAGACATCTCCTTGGAATTTTAAATTCAAACGTTGTTTACGTATAGAAAGTTGGGTGCAAACGCTCTTTATTTCATAGATTGCATCTAAAGCAGCAAAGATATCTTTCAAGTTGGAATGGTCTTTCGGAAAATTAAGAAATGCGTCATTTAGATATTCGCTAATGATACTTGCAGCTAAGTCGTTTTTCCGCTGCCCATCCTTAGGTACTTCGGTTGGTATGATGTTTTCAACTATATACAAAATTTCATATTCACTTAGAAAGCTTTTGCACGGAACTTCCATATAGAGTACTTTTCACCATTGAATGGTAAAATATTCCTCAATTGTGTCTTTCTGTCCACATTCACTATTTTGATTAAAACATCGTATTAAATTCACGTTCTTTCGTACATGTACTACGCGTGCGCTGGCTCCATAACCTGTTGGTATATGGGGTATTTGTTAAAAATAAAGGACACTTATTTGAACACCCTTTTTATTTCATTATATTTGGTCTATTTAGAATGGGAGCGTAGGGACGACTGACTTAAAATTTCAATCGTAATATCGAATCTTATACATAAAGTACACGCTTGCCCTTTTCTGTGTCGATAAAGTCCGTCACATACGCCTTATGTTTTATTTATTGAAGTGCACCCTTCAGACTAAATAATGATCTCATGTTGGGTACATTTTTGTATTATTCTCACAATCACAATAAGTGAAATATCTATAGTGAAAATATAACCGACACAATTCGCAGAATAGAATAACTGATATTAAACAATTTATATTAATAAATTCGGATAATGATTGAACAATTTAAACGAAGCAACCGTGGAAAGATAAGCCACAATAACTGCCAGCATACAGAACTTACTTAAACTAATCAAAATCACAATTTATATTTATTATATTTTTTTACTATATTTAATATTAAAATGTTTGTAAATTACCTTTTACATAGAACGATTTTATTGACACAGTTTCCTCCTACAGGTTCGAACATTTTCTCGCCTGGACAATTGGCTCCCTATGAACAAGTTGCACTAAACCTCACAAGTGTGCTTCAGTAATTTAGCAGCACTTTTAAACACTATTAGCTCGTTAGTTAGCCCTTCTTAGTAGACTAACAATACAAGTATTTAAATATTGAATCACTTTAACATGTCTATATTAGGTACACTTTATGGACATACATTGTGATTTCGTCCTCGCCGCTCGTATTCAACTGAAAACATTTTAAGTCCCCACTTCGGCGAGCAGTTAAACTTTTTGTTGGTGTTTTTAGTGACATAAGTTGCAAATACTATCGGTATAATGCATCTTGTTTATACATTTATATCGCATTAGAAACTGCATTCTGATACATATGAAAAAACACTTTATTTCTTTTTACCTTTAAAAAAGCTATAAATACCATTTTTCATATGCATTCACAAATAGTGATACAAAAATTCCTAGAATCTACATAGAAAGGTTATTTAATACATACAAGTGTTTATAGATAACTTAAAAGCATAAAAATGAATTCCTTAAAAAGGAAGGCCTAGTGTCTTATTTCTATTAAAATAATTAGATTCCAATAAAAACATCAAATTATAACCATTTATTAAACATAGTACTTAGTTCTGCTTTGTTACGCAATATCGTTTCTTTCTAACACATCTGGCAGATACACATACAGGGTGTAACAATAGTGCGATATTCTTTTATATCTCCATTTTTATGCAAAATACAGCAAATATTTAAATGCAAAAGTTGTTCAGTTTTACGAAATTTATAACCCAAAATTATTCTACGATATACAGGGTGTTTAGTTTGCCCGTAACCATCAGTATCTTTACTTTTTTGAATGGAATACCCTATACATGATCACATTTTTGAATTGTCTGACGAATTTTAAGGCAATTTTATACAGGATCATATTCAATTATTTTCATTAGTTTACAATATATTGACATTTTTTTGAAAATTTTGCCATTTTGCTCTCTTAAGAAAAATACCATTGTTTCGGCAACGGAAAAATGTAGCATTATCAAACTTAACATAACGTTAGAAGCATCTCATATGATGACAATAAACAGATGTAGACTTACATATGTTATACATAGTGTTCTAGAAATCAGTGTATTTTTGAAACAATCTTAATTTTTTCAAATTTAAACACTATATTTTTATGGATTAGTTCAAATATTAGTTTGAATAAAGCGTGTATGTAGTTAAAATTAATGGTTTTAGAGATATTTCAAATTATTTCTCATTTCTGTATGTTGCTATGCAGGTGTGCTTTTTAAAAGAAAGCTTCTTTCTCGTCTTGTTGGGGCTGTTCGGTAAACTTGCTCTTTTATGTATCTCCAAAGAAAAAATCACATTTGGTCAGATCGGGTGACCTTGGTGGCCAATGCACTGGCCCTTCTCTGCCAATCCATTTATCATTGCAGTGCATTATTTAGATGATTTCGGACATTCCGAAATGGTACGGTGCTCCATCTTGCTGCAGCCACAAATTCCTTATCATATTAAGAGAAGGGTGTCTAGAAGATCGTCTAATTTATTCTTTAGGAACGCTGACTGTACCATTAAAGAAATATGGACCAAGTAACCGGTTGCCTATTATTCCTCCCCATACATTCAAAGACCAACGATGTTGGTAATCCACGGGTTTTATAAAACAAAGATTTTCGCGGTCATAATATAAAAAATTGTGTGTATTAAAGTAACGGTTTTTATGGAAAGTTGCTTCGACCGCGAATAAAATAAAATTATGAAAACCCGGTTATTTCCGTTCTTCATTTAACATCCACCGGTAAAAGTTGAGACGACTTTCAAAATCATTCCCAGACAATTCCTGTAAATAATGTACATATATGGTCGCCATGAAATTTGTGTTGATCTAAAATCGGTGAAGTCGACATATGGCTTATTCCTTTTTGTACAAGTATGGAGATCCTCGACTGACATAGCAAGTACTGCAAATTGATTACTTTCATTTGTAATTGGCTGGCACGTTTATATTCTATATGTCCAGTTGCTTCAAATCGATCCCGAAGTCTTTCAAAGACTAAAGGTTCTGGATGATTTCGATTTTAATAACGTATTTGATAAATGCGAGCTGAAAGCAATGGATTTCGTTCACATTCTCCCAAAATATAGATGACTTGAATCAGGTCGTCTTTCCATATTGACTGATACTGCTATAAGTTTTGACGTTTCTATGAAACTTTTCAACAACAGATTTTATTTGATTTAGCGACCTAGTACTTTATATTAATTACGTTAACGTACCTTCATATTTTAAATATAAGTACAAATTTAAAACGCACGTAGATTTACAAAAATGTCAGCAAGCAATTCAATAGTAAAGAAAGTTAAATTTAAAATTTTTATTTAATGTTTGGTCTCTAAACTTTCTTTTAAAGAACACGCCTACATAGAGAAATGAGAAATAATTTGATACATCTCTAAAACCATTAATTTTAACTAGATACATGCTTTATTCAATCTAAGAGATAATTAAATTTTGCTTTCAACTAACCCATAAAAATATCGTGTTTCAATTTGAAAAAATGAAGATTTTTCGCATTTCAATTGTTTCAAAAAGAAACCGATTTCTAGAACACTCTGTATAACGTATTTAAGTCTACATATGTTTATTGTTATCAAAGGAGATGCTTCTAACGTTATGTTAAGTTTCATAATGTTATATTTTTCCGTTACCAAATAATGGCATTTTTCTGAAGAGAGCAAAATGTCAAAATTTTCAAACAAATGTCAATATCAAAAATAGGATTGGTAAAAATGTGCAGCAATATTATAGGAAAAGTAAGTATAACTGGTAATCACAATCACAAAAAATGATGCGAGAAATATCGGTACAAATACGACTCCAAACCAAGTTTACAAATAGAAATCCTAATTACACAATAAGAACAATTATCTGAGTTGAGACTAAAGTATAAACGTGTAGATAGACCAGAGCTGCAAGATCTGTATATACTGGTACTAGAAGTATTTTCAGGATTGCTCACTACTATATTCAAATTAATGCTGCAATTCTATATATGTTCTCCTAAAATTTACGATTCTGTAATACAGTCGAATCATGTGTACTTTCCGGACTTACGATGCTTATAGATTTTGTTACGTTGATTACAGAATTGCAGCATAAATAGTAAAGATTTTTGCGACAAATGATACCGGACGCGATATTTTTTTTATGTAAGGTATGTAGAACACTAGCGAAACACGCGTTGCTGTCGAAACGCGTCGATGATTAGTTAAAAGTTTTTGTGTTTAGTAAGTTGAAGTGTTTAGTGTTCTACTTTTGCACCAAGAGATCCAGTAAAGAACTTCATAAGGTGTGTATGAATAATAACCCATCCTGCTGCAGCAGTATTTTATATTTTAACCAATTTTGATTTTTTTTTAGAATTAGCATGCCAAACAAACCCAACATGTATGTATATGTTTTGTGGACTTTAAGTATGACGAACGCTCGAACAAATTATTTTTCTAATGGCTACATTTACACAGGCAAAGACAGTAAAATGTCATTAACAAATGAAGAGAAAAGACTGTCGGAAGCAATACGGTCTGTGCTGCAATTTCTTGTTACAATTATGAAAACTAATAATAATAATTGTAGCAGACAACTAGTTTTCTTCTATAGAGCTAGTTAACTCAGTTACTCGCTGGAAAGTCCTTTGAATTGAATACTGAATTTACATAGGATACTTCAAAAACCCGTAACAAATGAAAATGTTAACCAAACCACTCAACGAAGGCGAAGCGAAGACCACAAACGTCTGTTATTGTTGTGATAACTGGCGTGCAAACATTTGTTATGTGGCGCTAACGTGAATCAAAAGATTTATAGCATTGCAAGTTAATTTTATGACACCATCTAACGAGTAAAATGACCATCGCTGGTCAATATAACCTTGAATCGAACACAAACTTGATTTGCTTATAACACCATTAAGGAAAACAAATGCTATAACTTGTTTTTATACATTACACATATGCGCACATTACTATATATGTATATATTTACCATCATAAATAACATATTTTTTTTACCTTATTTTTGAAATAAATTACATGCTATTGCTGTCAAAATTGATGCTACATTTCGAAGTTACCAGATGGAATTGTGTGCTATTTCCGTTCTCAGTTTAACCGAAATATGGTATAAATAAGCGCACATTTCGTATTATATTCATACTATACAATCGATTGATTTTATATGCCCGTAATTAGTTACATTACATTTCACAACGTCGCATTCCCTAATAAAACTGATCATTAATCAAATTTCACGCGAGATTAATTCGACCAACAAATACGACCTACATAAAAAAGCATCCTGCTGTCTCACAATAACCGAGTTCGTCGTAAAATTCAGAGAGATCATAACACGTCGTGCCTCTACGGCTGTCCTGATAGAATGCGTCTTCACTGATGAAGACGAAAGACGTCCGAAGAGATCGCCCGTCTTTTGTTTGGCGATCGGCGTGCCCCCCTGTTATATGACGCGTGACATCATTATCTTGACGATATATCAAAATATCAAGAGATGTTTCTCTTGCGCCTTTTACCATGAGATGGAGAAGTCTTTGTGGTTAACTGGTGGATAGTACCGATTCCTTTTCCTGGCTTGTCGCGAGTTTGGGAAAGCTTAATCTTCTTGTTTTTCCGGAAGAAAAAGTGCCTTGAATGGAGAATGAAAAGAAAAAGTTGCACGAAAAAATGTTAGATTGGTTGGTGTAAAATGAACGGAAACGTTTATGGTTTTTTTTTTGTACATGGGTCTACTGATTTGCCTTTTTTTAACTGATCGTTTATTGTTTCTCTGACGTTTGTGGTATTAATATATCTTGAAAGAAATTTAGAAGATGCTTTTATAAAGGGTCCAATTCAAAAAATCTGTTGTTGAAATCAACGTTATATTTGGAGATGGTTGACACGTGGTGTGCATAACTTTCTATCTTTCAGAATTAATGATTTGTACAAATGGAAAACGGGAACGTTGCGGTAAGTTAAATGAAATAAGAACAGGACAATAACTTAAATTCTGAATTGCTTGTCATTATTTAGTACCAATTATATTTTGGCAGAGGCGCCGGTGATATTCGAAATATTTGTACACAATGTCAACACGTATAACTATTCGAAGGATTTTAAAGCAGATACCAATTAATTAGCGAGCTACAGACATTTTTTCAGTTAGATATGTTTAGCATCTTTGGTAACTATATAACATTTTTGGTCCGACTTTTTAAGACAAGTATTTTTAAATTGCGGTTCTAATACTTGATCTAGATACGACAAGAAGGTATTTCACCCAATTTTTTTAATTTTTTTTTACTGTCAAAGACACATTTACTTATAATAATTGGTGATTGTAGAGGTAAACGGGGCTCCCTCCTGGGACCTTACGGAAGGACTAAACTCGAAAAGGGGCGTGTCAAAAGACGCCTGAAGGATTTTTCTGTGCCTTAGGCTAGGTTTCCTTGCGATTAGATGCTAAATTTTCCCGATGTTTTCAGATTAGTCGGAAATTCGCGTTTATCTCCCGAACGGTTGACGCTACGCCAAAACTATCTATGTCCGAATATATTCTTCTCGGCGAGTACTTGGATATTTTCGGGAAATTTTTTTTTCCGATTAAAACTAAAATCTTTTTGCGTCGCGGCGGCGGCGTCCGATTTAGCGTCGCCTTGCAGGTCGTCTCCAGCGAATTGCCCATGTGAACAATATCGATCGTCAAAATTTCAAAATTCCAACGCCCTTCTAAACGGCTTATTTTTTTGATTTTCCTCTGCCAAACTCGATTTTAGAAAATATATTATTCATATACGCGTATATAAGATACCCTTTCATACGAGCGCCGGTGGCGTGATGCTTAGGTATTCGTCTTCGAATCGGATGGTACTAGGTTCAAACCCCTTCTACGACGTATCTGTTTTTTTTTTATTTTGTTTATAGAGGAATATAGTTAAAATTTATTTTTCATTTACGACAAGGAACAAAAAATAAAAAAATAGGAGTTACTGCGAAAATATTCTATTTTTAATTAAATGTATAATTAAATAATATTTCATTATTTTTTTTACTTTAACCTACACATGCTCACAGAGGTAAGGAGTCTTCTTTGATACCATCTTTTTATTTCCACAAATATATATTTACGAAAACAATAATGTACAAACAAGAAATGAAATAATAAATTATTACGACGATTTCCAAAATTTCAATGTTCCAACGCCTTTCTAAACCGCTTATTATTTTTTGATAATTCTCATCGTTACTTATACTAAAATCGTATATAGTTCAGTGTATTATCGAGATTATACTATATATATATCTACATATTTTCGAAAGAGTCAAAAAGTCTTTTTTGCATACATTTTTTTATTTCTCCCCAGCGCGTCTTTAAGGGGATCAATTTTTTTTCTCCGCTCTCCAATGTACAGGGGAAATTGAATGTCAATATTTTAGGGAACGATTTTTTAGTCTATTTTAAAAACAAAACTTCATATGAACGTGTGACCTAAACGTCTGTCAAAGTAGGTAGCTGAAATTCCGTACGAACGCCACTGGTGGAATTAAAAAAAAATGTGGAACACTCAATAATGCCTCTTGATACATACATAGTTTTACAGGAATTAATGTAAAACTATTTATTTTCGAAAACTTTATCACCCTGTATCTCAAAAGTTAAGACCTTTAGGTCATATGTTCATATGAAGTTTTCTTTTTATCATGACGAGTAGTATGCGATGCCGCTACGTCAGCAAAAAAAAAATCGTTCCCTGAAATATGGACATTCATTTTGGAAAGAGCCTGTATAGCGGGTTTTATTAAATCAAGACGGCCATACTCCGCTCTTTTACTTATAATAATTGGTGATTGTAGAGGTAAACGGGGCTCCCTCCTGGGACCTTACGGAAGGACTAAACTCGAAAAGGGGCGTGTCAAAAGACGCCTGAAGGATTTTTCTGTGCCTTAGGCTAGGTTTCCTTGCGATTAGATGCTAAATTTTCCCGATGTTTTCAGATTAGTCGGAAATTCGCGTTTATCTCCCGAACGGTTGACGCTACGCCAAAACTATCTATGTCCGAATATATTCTTCTCGGCGAGTACTTGGATATTTTCGGGAAATTTTTTTTTTCCGATTAAAACTAAAATCTTTTTGCGTCGCGGCGGCGGCGTCCGATTTAGCGTCGCCTTGCAGGTCGTCTCCAGCGAATTGCCCATGTGAACAATATCGATCGTCAAAATTTCAAAATTCCAACGCCCTTCTAAACGGCTTATTTTTTTGATTTTCCTCTGCCAAACTCGATTTTAGAAAATATATTATTCATATACGCGTATATAAGATACCCTTTCATACGAGCGCCGGTGGCGTGATGCTTAGGTATTCGTCTTCGAATCGGATGGTACTAGGTTCAAACCCCTTCTACGACGTATCTGTTTTTTTTTATTTTGTTTATAGAGGAATATAGTTAAAATTTATTTTTCATTTACGACAAGGAACAAAAAATAAAAAAATAGGAGTTACTGCGAAAATATTCTATTTTTAATTAAATGTATAATTAAATAATATTTCATTATTTTTTTTACTTTAACCTACACATGCTCACAGAGGTAAGGGAGTCTTCTTTGATACCATCTTTTTATTTCCACAAATATATATTTACGAAAACAATAATGTACAAACAAGAAATGAAATAATAAATTATTACGACGATTTCCAAAATTTCAATGTTCCAACGCCTTTCTAAACCGCTTATTATTTTTTGATAATTCTCATCGTTACTTATACTAAAATCGTATATAGTTCAGTGTATTATCGAGATTATACTATATATATATCTACATTAGGTCATATGTTCATATGAAGTTCTCTTTTTATCATGACGAGTAGTATGCGATGCCGCTACGTCAGCAAAAAAAAAAAAAAAAAAAAAAAAGAAGTCCACTCAACGACTTTGACAGGTAAACATTGAAATTCCTAACAAATTTCCTCTCTTCTAAAAATTAGGAGATTTATTTAATATTTGTACCTTAACACCTATACAGTTACCCGTAAGGACGTATTTGTTACTGTAATACGTAATCCGACAGCTTTTTAATATACCTAATCAAGGCCGTTAGAAATTTTTTCTTTTAAACTATTTACACTGCGAGAAAGCGCGCAATTTGAATATTATGGAATAACTTAAAACATGCTGCCTCTCTAAATATACAGATATATATGTCATGATAAACACATTTGTCAATATTCTATTAGATACACATTTCACCTATAAATAATATATTCCGTTATTATTAAATAAAAAACTTGAAAGAAATATTGAATTTTAAGCGTTCATAACTTCATTACGTAAAATAAGTAAAGAAATACTACAAAATTTGAACTGTCAAGACGGACTTTTTGTTCTGCGTTTACATCGAGATCATGAGTTGTTGATTTTTCGGTAAAACATTTTGTGATTGTCATTAAGATAATATATACATATAGTATTGAGATTAATTAAATAATCGTAGATATAACTGCACTTTACCAAATAACTTCATTGTATCTTAATAGATGGCAGCATATCTGAGGTATACATGTTTAGTGCAATGTATCAAGCGCTCAATTTGAATATTATGGTATTTCTGAACACATGTTATCTCTTCAAAAATATAAGTATATACGTCATGTTAAAAACACATTTTACCTATAAATAATATATTCCGTTATTATTAATAAAAATAGTTGAAAAAATACATCTAACGCGAAACGCGAAAAGTCAAATTGTAATCGTCAAAACCTCATTACGTAATATAATGGAAAAAATACTACGTGACGTCATTTACTTATTACCAAAAAATATATTTCAAAATTAAATACGTTAAAATACGTCTACGTACAAAATACCATCTTTAATAACTAGAGCAATAATCATTAGGCGGCCCTCATAATAAATCGTTGACGTTAGCGCGTCTGCGATCAAAATTTGAACTGTCAAGACGGATTTTTACACTTAGAAGGTTATAGGGTTTATTAGTTCTTTTCATATTACTACCGGGAAAATTTAATTTCTTCCCAACGATATTAAAAATATTGATAAACACATTTGTCAATACTCTGTTTGATAAAATGTATAAATTGTAGAATGATGACTTAAATTCATAATTCAGCAAGTATACAGGGTAACTGCTAATGAAGCGACCATACTTTACAGTTATGTAAAATAACGAGCGTTTCTACATAGAATGCCATTGATTTATTAAAATAGTCCGTGAAAAAAATCGATTAAAAATAAAATAAGTATGCACATTGCTTTCATACTGCTCAATTCGTATAACATTTTTTTTTTTTTCATTTTAGTAGTTCATTAGCTGGGACACCTCGACATATTCTGTCGGGTTAAGATTAGCGGAAATGCTGGTCGGTGGGCCGGAAGAGTTCAGTCTAAATTCGAATACTTGGGATGGGTCAGCTTAGACCAAACTCGAAGAGTTTGGGTGGGGTCAACTAGTGAATTTAATAAATGAAGACTCAAACAGAATGTATTGGGAACTAAACTTATTCGACAGAAAAAATCTTGGAATTTGAATGCATATACCTATTTTGTAACATACTGCAACCTATACATTTCTATATTTTGTTCATCTTCTGCCAAAATATTGATTTATATCAATATCGCCTTGCATTTTTTCTTCCTGTTAAGGACATGTTTCTTTGCTTTCCTTGGTTTTTTATTGTATACCACATCAATTCAATTTTCTGCGTCTTTTCCTGTCATTGTTATTTCTAATTCCATCTCCTCATGTCGTGCTTTTGTCATACTCAGTAAGTCCCTATATTTAATTACATTAGTTTTTGTTTTGGATCCGCCGATCAGGCTTATATTTTAAGCCGCATTATTATATAGCAGAGTTTCGGATAATAAGGTCGAAAAGATTAAACAGATAACGCATTTTTTTCCGAATTCAAATAAAGTTGCGTGGAAAATAACAGTATGTATGTAGCTAATTGCTTTAAAAATTGAGTAAAACCAATACAAATTGCGAAGATATGTATTTTTTGGTTAGGTATTAAGGTTAAGTAAGTTATATGCTCTAATGTAGTTAGTGTTGGAAACTAGAAATTATGAGGTGGTTCTTATTATGTCAAACTAAACAAAAAATTAGTGGGTATTTCTAATCTGAGTATTTTCGAATTTGACGAAGCTTGCAGAATTTATTCTCTATAAAAATTAAACACTAAAAAATTGAGTCGTATAACTTTTTATTTATATTTATGTGGTGCACATTCTGTTAGCTTCGTCAAGTTGAAAAATTATGTAAAAATATCGTTCAGTCTTAATAACGTTTAAGGTTTGAATATTGAATCTTTATATTAAAGCGGTAAGGTAAGAGTTAAGCTGTGAAGTTATACATTGAAAATAGGTGTCTTTTCACAATTATCTCACAACAGCAATGTGCCTTATTGGCATAAGATTATCAGAGTGTAAAACATTTCGCAAGCAGTCAATATTTTAACAAGTTTGTGGTTAAGTCTTGCGCAGCATTATGTCGAACTGTAACCTTAAGGTTACGGGCTAGTTGATAAGAATTAACTACCAATAAAGTGAGTGTTGAAGATTTAATTAATGGCGTTTCTGGTATAATTCTATAAGCCGTATAGTAGTTGCCCCTACTCTAAATAAGATTGTGTTTGCTATAAACTACGGGCTTTAAGTCGTACTATATGGCAGCGGGAAGTAATAGTCTTATATATATATCTCAAATTAAGATGCTTAAATATTATACAATCACTTCGTTTAATGTCAAAACCTTAAAATAAGATAATATTGTCTGAGATTCTTTGCGAAAAAACATGCTGCTATTGTATCAGGTTTTGTGTACAGGCTCGGCTTATCTTACCAGTCATAAGAATATGTTCGGAAAGAGTAAATCCGTTTCTCCAATGAAACTTAATCAGCAAATGGAAATTAATATTTCAGGGAAATACGTCAACATATGCGATTCATTTCTTATGCCTAGTTGGATCTAGAAACTCGAACTACCATGAGCAAACAACGGCGTTAGGACAGAAATCGCATGACACGTCATTACTACTTTTCCTCACGAAAACAATTGCAGATTTCAATCAATCTTCTCCTTCTGTCATAGGATTTGGGGTAAACAACGTACGCAACGCACGCACTCGTTGACGTATAGTTTTTCCATCTGCTTCAAACGCTAAGCGTCGGCAGTAGCGATCAATAAAAATGAGAGTTGCGTTTGAAAGAGAAATGTATCATCTACTGTGCGATTGCATGGAAAAAATCCAATCAACAGCACTTCGTGTAAACAGAAATTCGCATTGGAATACTATAGTCAGAAGCAAATGTTTGTTATATCTGATGAATAATGCTTCAATCGTGTGCGCAATACAGTTCCTCGCTGAATGTATACTCTGATACTCTGATGAGGAAAGATATTCAGATATTAAAGATATAAACGGATTAAGATTTTATCCTAGATTTACCGACAAAATGCTGCTTCTTCTAACGCTGATGTTGTTGTAAGGTTATTTCTTTTATGACATATACATACAAGAACATCTGCTATTTGCTAATGACAACTATATAGAAGTACAACACGTTTTTTTATGTATGTGTGCCTATATATTTTGAATTTCTAAAGATTGTAATATATAATCCTCACGTCAACTAGTTCATATTATTTGCTCCTGTTAGCAAAGATTTAAAGTGATTTTTTGCCTCAACCTTTTTTGATAAAGTAAGGTCAGCTTTCTAACTAATTATATATGAAGCGTTACTTCTAATCGTCCAAACTTACTCTCGCTACACATTTAGAATAGAACATGCTCAGTTGTCGGGTATACCTACATATCTATTCGATAATCACTGCAATCTCATAGAGAACAAGAGCAAGTAGTGGCTTGCTGAGCTTTGTGCGATCATGTATGCCTATTCCGCACTATTGACCAGCACCACATATGTAGGTAAAATACAGCGGGAAAATATCTCGGAGCATGGTAGGAGTATCTTTTTTCTACTCATATAATGTAGCCTGACAGAGTTTCGTGAAAAGGTCTATGGACTATTTATTTTCAAGATATTATGTAACTTACATACTTCGTCATGTTGTGATTTAACTAACATAAAAAACATATATTTTGAGATCAACTACTTTCCAATAGTGTTTTATTAATATTTCTTAAATTTAGTGAATACCTAAAACTAGAATTGAAACTACTTACAAATAATGCAACTAATGGCATATATTATGTTTTGACAACGATTATTGGAACTATAATTCATTTTAAAGCTGGAGTAAATAAAGTAAGTCTCGGATTGCTTTTCTGTAGTCACATATTTAACAAGTACACCACGTATTTTAACGTAGGTTTTATAAAATTATTTTCTGATCAATTAATATGACTTAATACGAAAATAGTAAATGGACATTAGTTTTCCATTAAATCAAATATTGTTCAGGTTTGATATATAGATATGTCATTTGAATAATATAGTAATATCTAAATCACTTTATATGCGTTGCAAATGATTGTTTCGCATTGCCAAATTCAGTACTAGGCAATAACAATATATTTGTAGAAATTATGAATTATAATAATACTTACTGTGTGGTTGGTGTGAACATATGCAAGCCATAAATGACATAATATATAAATGTAGCAATGATGTAATAGGGGATAAATTGCGAAAGCGAGCTTTTACTGATAAATTTTATATAAATAATAAACATATCGAACTAGTATGCACTAAATGCAAATTTGTTATAAATATGTGAAGACAAAGCATAAATATCGGCTGCATTAACTCTGTTTCAGGTTTGCTTTGAAGATCAAAGGGTTGTCATTGAAATGTAGATATGTGACAATATATGTATATATATATAGTATATTTGTAGTCGTACTTGCATATTTAAATTCCCCATTTCAATCAGATCCAGAGTATATTTGTAATTTCTCATCTATTGATTTGCAACAATGGTTAAAAATACCAAGTAGGGGGTACTAATTTGCAAACATGGTTTATTTTATTTTTAAAGAAAATCGTAACAGGATACTACACACGTGAAGAACTAGAAACCATCTTTCTTGTCCATATTTATGTCGTGAGATGAAATAATCAACATTTTTTTTACATTACTAAATAAAATAAAATTGTATTATTGTATTATTATAAATAAAATTATATTGAAAGCACTACTGTCCTTAAAGCTTTGCGCTTTTGTTTCTTGTGGAAACAGTTCATAGCTGATTCTAACTAACAAGCAATACGTAATGGATATTTGGTAAAACACACAAAATTTGTTTAGTGCAACGCTAGAACTCATTATGAATTAGTTAAAACATCGAGAACAAAAACAAAAATTACCGTTACTATTAAGCCATGTAATACCAACGGACACTGTAAAAAAATAGAAAAGCGTAATATGAATAAGGGGAATTTACTGGGAGAGATAATTTTCGGAGCGAGAGTTCTTATATAATATAAAAGTTATTGCAATTATTATATAGAACAAGAACACCTTTAATTAATTTAAAATATATTTCCGTTCAAAACGACATTCTTCCCAATTAATTTAGGCACAAGCTGTACATCTATTTCTAAATTAAGTAGACAAACGTGCTTCTCACACTCAAATTTTGGCAATAAACACACGTCAAAACTTTATAGCCTGCATGAAAACGCCCCGAAGGTTCCAATGCGGTAGTTTTAAACGTGCCATCGTAATTAAGTAAATATTCGAAAGGAACGAAACGTCCAAGTTGCCACAAGCAAATGGAAACTTGAATATTTAATCTACCTAGGCGTCTCTCGTTCGTTGGGAGGAAATACGGGCGAGTTACCGAACAGAGATGTAAGGGATTTTCAGGCATTTCCATTGCTCGCACCGCCGCCTTCCAGGAGCCCATAAACGTCAGAGAATATGTTTCCAGAAGTTCTTGTTATTGCGCGCCTTCTACGTGTAAACAATAATGAAAAGGAACTGCCCAGAAATTGTATGGGGCAAAATATACAGTTTCTCCTCGTAGAATACTTTCACAAGCATAAGTTATTTTATTTGCTTGCGTAGAATCGGTTCGTATTAGTGTGCGTATATCAAAACTTGGTAATATAGTTTTATAATGACCACAAAGAACTAAGTTTATTGTGCATGACACTTCTAAGGCAAAACGAATAATATTTTTGGCATATGACGATAATTTATTGAAACAATTTATTTATTACAATTATATATGACCATGAACTCAAAAACTTTTGTATTTTGAAGATTATGGCTAAGACCCATGCTGAATTTTTTTGAAAAAGCGACTGTGGTTTCAAAAATATTAACTAGGCTATTTTATAAACAGTTATAATCTTTGCAATTTTAACCATATAAATAAGTTTGAAATGTTATCAAATACATAATTCGACTTACGACTCAATGAGCTCATTAGATGAGATTGGTTCAAGAGCTACAAATTTAATTTCCAGGTCTTTGTCGTTTGCGTTCGTTTAGCCACTCTTGATGATATTTCGGTTAAAGAGTAGTAAGTGCTGCAGCCCTTCATATACAACCCGTAACAAATAGTAAATTATAGATAACTTGACGAGTATTTTGGTGCTCTCCTCTTTATCAGAAGTTTTGTGGTAAAATGTCTCTGTAGATATGTTGTCCATGTTAAATTATTTGATGAATTTTAATTTGATTAATTTTAAGTTGTACGCAATCGAAAGACTGAAGGCTTTAATAATTAAAGTTGAAAGATGAATTCCGCCTATATTACTTGAAAGTACATTAAGAAATAGCAGTAAGTGACTGTATTTCAGAATATTTCGCAGTAACGGAACTGTAAACATAATACATTATTATCCTGTTTAAAATCTACATTGGATTAGAAAAATTTAACACCTGCTACGCAATATAAAATGACATAGCATCTTAAGCAGCATTTCACAACATAAAGAGAAAAATTTTAATAAATGTAGATACACATTTCTTCATACATTGAATTCTTGCAATGCAGAAAAATGTGCAATGTATGAGAAGAATATTTATTTCATTTATGACTTATACCTCGGACTTAAATTTTTTACTGGTTTTTATCTTTTGTTTTGTGAATGCACTCTACCTATTAAAACAGAGATTTTCAAAGTGGTGACTTTGAAATTTCATATCAGACATTTCTGTGTCAAAACACATTCAAACAAATAGTATTTCCCAAAAAATTTCTAATCATATCAAAAATGTTCAATTTAGGACTACTAATTGGTATACCTTCATTGAA
The DNA here is from genome assembly GCA_023690525.1 of Holotrichia oblita. Taxonomy (NCBI): domain Eukaryota; kingdom Metazoa; phylum Arthropoda; class Insecta; order Coleoptera; family Scarabaeidae; genus Holotrichia; species Holotrichia oblita. Next base: position 107,994,185 of record CM043018.1, on the reverse strand, counting down.
GAAAAGAATGAAATCTATCTTCAAAAACGGCGTATTTCCATGAAATTAGCAATCGTAATAGCGAGTATGCCGGATTTAGAATATGAAGGTGATAGAATTAAAGGTGCAAGGTGCGACAACTATTTGACGTGTAAAAAATATAAAACATTGTTCTGCAATTCGTGGCAAACGATACAGCGAACAATTAACATTTGTTATAGGTGTTTGTTTTATTCTATGTAGTCTACTGGTCACTTTACTAGACCAAGAAGCAATTGCCTCCTTCTGGAGTAAGTATTCGGATTATATATTACCAGGTCGAACCTCGATAAGAAACGTTATGCCATCTGCAGCTGACTACGTTGAAAGATGAATTAGCAGAATTGAAAGATAAAAAATTGTTGTTGGGTGTTATTTGAAAGTGATATTGATAAGGATTCAGATTTTCTCGTACTAACAAGACACATTTGCGAAGGTGCGTCGAAAGATCAATTAAGTTGTAAGGATTGCTTTAAATTTGCATCTGCAACATCACTCGATGTAGAACGGTCGTTTTCATCATTAAAAAATATTTATTCGGCACGTCGTACTCATTTGACTGAAACAAGTGTGGAAACACATTTAATGATTCAAATATTTAATAGATGTCACCCAGTTTGTGATTACATGAAAGCTTCTTAAAACGGTAAGTGTTTCAGCACGTTTTATAATGTAGTTTTTGTCATTATTTCATGTGTAAACATTCATGCGGCCGTATCGCCTATGGTCACTCATCAACGTCACGAGCATAAACAATGCGGGTACGTAAACGTTACTGAACGCTCGTTTTGATACAGCTGCTCGGCGCCTCCACATTGTTGTCCGCACTGCACTGAAACTTGCTCCTCTTTATCGAGTCTACATATATAACTATAAAATGTGTGAAGATTTCGATTAATACTTTCTTTTTGAACAAGTATTAATTTAAGGATATTCGAAACTACTAATACGTCAACACTAAAAAACACAACGTATTACTGTGCTGTGCTGAACGAAAATCAAGTAAATGTTACTTAAACACTGCATAAAACTTGTAGCACATGCAATGTCATATTGCATTTTCTTATCGTCTTAATTGCATTCAGCTTGCTTTGTATTTGCATATATAGTATAAATATCGTCACTACAACAAGAAAACTTAGTATATACATCAAATTATTAGCATAAGATAGAGTAGCGCAATTTACAACACAATGCATTCAAGATAATCACATATGTTTGTATAAGATTCGGTTATTACATTGGTATATTGAAGCAAGAACCCGTAGGCTATTATCAATATCAGCGAAATCTATAATAATGGTCTATGGTATCTATGGTATAATGAATTATTCGAAATTAGCGTGATCAATATATAGCTTTGATACATATGTAAGCTTATGTTGCTACGGCATTAGAGGGTAAATTACTTAAGTTAATATGTATTGTCTGCATGAATTAATCGCATTTCATTTGTTGGAAAACTCAATGTTGGTATAGATATAAGTGATTATTATTATATTTACTAAATTTACAATTCGTATTATATTGCAAAACCGCAGTTAAAACATACTGTTAGGAGTACTGGGAAACCAAAGAAAGCTCAAGCATTCTTGTCTTCTGCATATTTAAACGATGATATATAGATGGAAACTTTTCACTACTTAACTACTTTTGCAAGTGAGTTTCAACCTTCGCTAGTCGCTCCAGAGGATTCTGTTCGGACTTGGGCGTAATAAATTCAGTGCACAAGGGGCGTTGCTGCGTGATACGATAGATCCCGGAGTATTTCTTGTAACCCAACGAAGCGAGTATAGTACCGAGCGTTGTCACGTGATCAAATTCTTTCTTGAAATTTCAAAATAAACGTATACAGAACGATTCGTGCAAGTACCAAAGTTTACGGACTTTTAGGTTGGAATGTTAGAATACAATTAAGAATGCATGGTTAAGTGTGCGTAGAATTTTACGATCTATTTGCAACAAGTATATAAGAGGTGGTTTTATTGCCATCGTAATGAGTCTATTATATAAAGGATGGGAATAAAACATATAGGTGGCGTAAAACAAAGAACAATCAAACGCTAACGTGGTCAAAATCTATAACCACTACTTCTCAGGTTATCGGTAGCAAACACCCTGTCTGAGGATAACTTAATAAAGCGTCAAGTAGAATTGATTTGTGTGCAACGCAGGAGGGTAAAGTCGAGAAAAAACATGTAAAAGCGGCGAAAGGTAGAAATTCATAGAATAGTAATGAAAAAACAATGAAAGAACAGCAAATTGACACAGTTGGAGCCACTGTATCTGTAGCAGGTCGAAAAAAAAAAAGAGATAAGGAAAAAAATAGCCAATAGATCCTGTCATTAAGAATTATGAAGAGTAGAAACCAAGCGACAACAATAAACATTCGGACAATTATGACTGAAAACGTTGACAAGAAAGATAGAGTTTAATTGAGCTAAAAGCTTGAAGTGCCTAAACTTACAACATCGTTCACAAAAGTGTAAGGGCACAGAAAAATCAAGAATCTGCATACAATGTAACAAGTCTGGAGATGTAGCAACAGAATGACATAATTCCTGTATAAACTGCAAGAAGATCATATATTGGATCAAACGAAATGCCAGTATTTTTAGAGGCTAGTGTATGAGAAAGAAAAACCGGTGAGTGGGGTCTTAATTCAGGTAGAAGCAGATTGATTCACGAAATACAAAAATGATAACTTCGGGACGTGGGTGATTTGTTTTTGCAGTACTGATTATAATTGAAGTCTATCACATAAAGAAGAAGGTCTAACTTTTCAGCTTAAGGATTTTAGGATTCTGTTGTTACCGCTCCATGAAAATTACAATAAAACAACTAAGGAACAATGAAGTTCTCCCATAGATAACCAAAATTTGTATTGATGAGAATTACTTTCGGAACTGAATTTGATAGTTCGTGACGAAGATAATAACTCTAATTTCATAAGAGATGAGGGTTTTTTCCTATATAGATATTATATGCTGCTCAAAAATATTAACCAGAAGACTGGTAAAATGGGAGGTTCTAGAAGGGTAGTACTGACCTACCATCAAGAGATTTATTTCAAAAACACGGATATTAGGAAGCTGCCGTTATATGCTGACAAATTAAGAAACAAGACCAATAATTGAGGCACTGATAGAAATTATTAGCGCCGAATTGGTCAACCGAAGATATCGAGGACAACAGGAGACAGACAAACTAATGCAAAGAGTCTACCGCACTAATAGCAACGACACCTCTCTTGCATCAAGCAACAGTCTTAAGAAAAGACAAAAGTAATGTGATATACGGATACGAATGTTAAATCGCAACATGTATATGTCCAGATTCAGATAATAGCATTGCCGAGACAGGGAAATAACAAGAAAACAAGGTATATAACGATACAAAAAGAAAACTGTCGACGTCTTGTGTCGTTCCTTACTAAAGGAAAATATAACACTTGTAATTGCACGATACCTTGGCAACTAGTAATTTATTTTAAATTTGCATTTACAGATAGCTGAGCTATCCGCTTCTGAATCTTTGAGTACTTAAAATCCTACTGGATTACTCTAAACCGAAGATATTGATTGTCGAATCAGTTCCAACAAGTTCCTCGATTGTAATAGAGTTCCAGACACAATTTTCCTAAAATATGTTCGGCTTCAATTTATTATCACAGAAGAATTTATTCTCTCTTATATGTATGTACACATAATTAGTACAAACGATTGTTAGTGGACACTATCAGATATTCATTAACGTTATCGTATTAAGCGATCAATTAATATTAATAGCATCTTTTCCAATTAAAGTTGTATCTCCCTTCGAAGCCCAGGTTTATTTAGCTTATAAGGGATATTTTACGAGCACCTTAATAAATAAAGCCGCCTATTTAACGACCAACATGTCGTTCTAGAGTACCTAACACTAACTTTAAAACAAATAACCGTAGTACTTAAGTATATCAGGTATAAATCACTCCATTAATTCATTAAGAGGTAATCTATGTAGTAGTTTACGTTTGAAGAAAAACGATAGAAACAGCGTCAAATCAAATAAACTCGATGGCCTAGTAGTAAGTACTCCTCTACTTTGCAATAACATATCATGAGTTTCTTAACAACATACTAACGGTTTGAGAAACAGCATCTGCAGAAATGATTCAAACTCTGTGACAAATGATATGAATATGTGAACAAAGTTGAAAACTTTCTCAATAGAAGTTCCAAACTCACCTCTGATGAATAATAATAATCAGCCAGTGTCAGTATGTAAAACAAGCATGCAATTATTAATATCTTAAATTAAACAGTGCTTTCATTCAAATATATTATATTATATTTGATAGTATTGAAATGTTATTGCTTCACAAAGATATCTCAATTTATAATATTCAAGTATTTTATTTTCACATAAATTAAATATTCCGTAAAAATGAAAATTTTAAATATAATTTAGTAGGTTATTGAGACAATCATTACGTGAAGTGTATTTTTGACATTTATTGGTAAGAGGCACAACATCAAAATAAATCTTAAAATTAAAACTTAAGAAACCTATTTCAAAAGAGATTAGTTAGCAATTTGATATTAAATTTAAACAAACAACTAACTAACAGTTAGTTGACGTAAATATAAGAGTTAAAGTGCACGAGCGCTCGTATGATCAAACTCGGTCCTAACAAAATTCGTTACAAATTCAATTGAGTACCTTAAATATTAAGAGTTGCAGCTTTGTATGTTCAAATTAGCTAAACCAAACGTATTAAATTGTGAAAATTACTATTAGTAATTATACTTTTAAAATTAACAATGGAAAAACTGAAGTTATTAGAAATTACAATTTGCGTTTAAAATCAATGTAAATGACCAAAATCGTTAGATAACTTCAGACGAAGAAAATAATTTCAGCAGAGTATAACAGACAAACCACACAACACAATCTTATATTAATATTATTAATATATTAAAATATACAGGGTATTCCATTTAAAATAACATTAACATATATTTTTTATTCCCATTTTGAAAGAGTTTTCTGTTGGGGTAATCATTTTTGCTACCTTTTCTATTGAACGAAAGCCCGTTCATATAAGACTGACAAGGTTGCAATGTATAAAATTAAATCGTATAATAATCTGATTTGCTCTTGGTCAATTGCAAGGAAGGATATCTCCGGGGGCTACTATTTAAATAAAATTAATACGAATGGACGTTAAGGGTTATCAGCAAACAGCAAATGATGAATGCAGCTGGAAAATTCGAGTTAAATGCATGTAAAAAGCATACATATCTATACATATATTATTCTCATTGCTTGGCAGGTGGAATAGATATTTACGATTTCATGATTACTTTTATAGTTGGAGAATTGAGATTTTTTGTGGTTATTTTACATATTATACAATATTGTTTACATTCCGATTTTCACTAGTCAGGTAATAAATGAAATGGTTTGATGAGTACTGTGTTTAAGGCTACATTTACTTTTTCCAACGCCATCTTTAATCTTTAGCAATTGTCGACTTCTTCCTTTCGAATAGGTCGGTAGTTGTTTGCTTCACTAGATTGAGATTTTTTTGCTCAGACCATTGTTGTACAATACATCTATTTTAGTTGTAAATTTAGAAAAGAAAACATATGTATTTAGAGCATTATCCGAACACGTTCAGTCAGTAGCTTTATATTGTAGTGTACCGTGAAAAAAATCAAGCAGTCGCCAAGTAACCCACATTGCAGCAATCATTGCAGCTAAAAAAACGCTAGAAATTAAGGTCGACGACAAATTAGTAATTTGAAGTGATTAAAAATTCCATAATTAGCGAAAGTATACATTGATCTATTTAGATAATTTTGTGATAAAACAACGGGTCTTGTTGTAAAATTGGTAAATAAAAGTTACAGAATTGTATTCTTCGAACTGGACATTGTATGGTTTAAACTCGTGTTTTCTAAGTACTTTGAGACGTATTAACTACGTTTGCAACTTCACGAACCAAGACTTTGGCATTTTCTTCAACAGTTAAAAAACCTGTTCAGTACTAAGTTTTCAGAAAATTTTCTGTGTACTAGTTTCAGTTTCTTGAAATCCCAAATTTTCTTCAAGTTGGCTAAACTTACGACGCTTCGGAACTCCGTTTCTCTAGAAAACGTTTCAAGCAAATTCGCAGCGCCTGATTAGAGTTTTTATTACGTTCAAGTCTCTCATTCTGAGTCATTCTAGCGCGTCAGTAAGTTGATTAAATTTCATCTCTTTGAAATATGTTTAGTAAAGACACGTGAAAGATGCCAATAACTTCTAAGGACAGTTACATGCACCCAATGCGTTATTTAGTTTTCTATGGCACACTACAGTATAACACAAGTGAGTTTAAGATACTGTTCAGAAAGTATTTTAATTACTTTTTTGTCTTCTAAATTCACAACTAAAATAGATATATTGTACATAAATGGATTCAGAAAAAAGTATTCATTCATGCAAAAACAAATACCGAGTAATTTAAAAAACAACTTGCCACTCGTTAGCAATTGAAGATAGCTTTGAAAAAAAGTAAATGTAGCGTCACGGTGTTCAAGTGTTTACAGGTCATAATACCAACATATTAAATTTATAGAGTATCACACCCTGTATATAAGAAAATCTGTATCCATAGTATCATACACTGGTTTGCAATTTATTTCTAGATTTCAAGCAATGCGAACGAAGTATTATTCTCTACGTTTTCAAAGAATTACAGTTGTTGAATGTTATGGACGAATTGAATTATTGAAAGAAATCCAGATTTGTACACATTTAAGACAATTCAAATAAAGTACCTATACAAAAACTAAATTTTTATTAATTTGACACAAGCCAGTGAATGGAGTTCTTGGATGCGTATTCTTATACCCAGATTGCGATTCCTGTTACTTATGATGATAATCAATGCAAAATAATAACAAAGGAAATAATAATAATATAATAATAATAATGTTTCTAAAAATGATCTAGTGTTACATTATAAAATTATACAAGAAATTCAAAATAAAGTAATAACTATGAAGGCAAGAGATAATGTAGAATCAAATTCAAAGTCAGTGACTAGGAGACAGACGGAATGTGTTAAGCGAATTTTCACAAGTGAAGCCCTGCTAAAGCAACTGTATGTACTGAATGTATACGACTCTTAACATTTCAGATGCCACATTACTCAATGGTATTGTAAACTGAAGCTCCAAGATAAGTTAGGAGGACTATACCTTGCTTGCTTATCAATAATAGGAATCACGCATTCCACGCATACGATTACCATCAAAAAAAAGATAGATAAGCACACTGAGGGCTGCAATTTCCATTAAAGCTAGAAAATTATGTATCTGTGTGTAGGAAATTTTAAACTCTTGATAATGAAACTGTTAAATGTTCCTCTTCTCTGAAATTAACTGAAATTTCTCTCAGAAATGAAGTGCTGTAAAATTAATACTTTTATCACTTCTAGTAGTTGAAGTTTCAATAAGTAAATAAGTAAAAATGATTTATCGATACAGTGATACTGGTATAAAGGGTGTAAAATACGGGAGGTGGCTTTCTTGGCGTACAAGTTATAGTACAGAACGCTCTAGTAAGATTAACAAATTTATGTGCTTATCTTTGTCATTTTAATATTTTCATTTGAACAGTTAGTCTGCTAGCATTCTATTTTATCTATTTTCATTGCTTCTATTTATTTAGAATTATATAGTGCACTAACACAATACGTTTAGACATAAACTTAATATTTACCATTGGCATAAAAATAAAAATCAGTATGTTATTAAAAAACACGACAGGATAACTGCGCGGTTAGAGTATTCGGAAATAAGTGGTCTGTTCTGGTATGTATCACATGTATTATACGGATAATGTCGACGAACATTATTCATTGGTCTGACCAACCATTGTGTGACCATTTTACGACAACAGTACTATCAATGCGATTACCACGTTACGGGGGACTGGTATTACGCCTACAGCATGTAAAGCTTTAGTATAAATATTAATGATGTTGCCTGATGCTTCAGTACTTTATTGGTATTAAAAAAATATACAAAAAGCTACAGAAAAGTGATTTATACATATGGAGTGTATGTATATGGGCATGGATAATACCCAAAATGTGTAATGTTTCATCAAGTCTAAGCGTAGCACGGGGTGGAAATGTGTAATATATAAGGCAACGTATGGTGTTTATTGCTTACGTGCGGTGATTATTAATGAAGTTCTAGTCTACTATACTGCGAAAATGTAAAGAACGTACGGTGGCTGCGAAATAAATAACTCCTCTCATAGAAAACTACATTAGGTAAAATTTATCAAGTGTATCGATTACATTTGAACACAATGTGGGTTGAAGACTTGAATTGAATTGAATTGAAAATTACAATTCCGAAAGAAGAAAATTTGAGTATCAATTTTAGCTATTTACAAAGAATAGGAGATGTAATAAGGTTTAATTTTGATAAACTGTTTGAAATAATATCCTACGTTTACCAAATTTGGAAGTTACATCGACATACACATTAAATGACTTGTCTATACGTTCATGTCTAAATGAATTTAAAACAGAAACAAGGGGAGGTAGAATTACTAATAAGCCGACTCTTTGAGGCTTTAACCACGTTTCCAATTATTCTTCGGAAGATATTCATGCTATCAAATTGTGTGGTCAAAAATGTCTGAAAAACGCTTCGAAATGGCGCGAATATATAATGTAATGTTTTAGATCTCTTTCCACTTTGGAAACATCTGTTTATTTTTCTTATTATGTAAACATGCATTTTCTTAACAGCTCGATTATACCAGTATGACAACTGTAGTTTGTACTAAGCCTAAATTAATACCATGCGTATGATTTCGTGTGGAATTTCAATAGATAAACTGGATCTGGATTGATATCATTAGCATGTACAGATATGTTTATTTATTATTGATATAAAACCAAATTTATTAATTCATGTAGTGGAATGTACTGTCGATTGTGTGCTTACTCAGGTTGGCTTGTCTGGAGAGAGGTAACAGTTCCATATGTAATAGCAGATTGTTGAAACTTTTTCTTATTTGCTTGTGAGGTCAAAGCTAAAGGCAAGGATTTATTTGATAAATTGCAATATTTCAACGCATCACACTCATGTATTGGCATTATTTCGAGTACAGACTTTTGGACAACAGTGTATATGCATATATTAGACGGCATTGCAGAAAGCATCCTGTATATTTTTATATATTCTTTAATTTAGGAATCCTAAAGATATATCGACATATCCGCCCATTTTTTCCTTAGATAATCGTAGAAAATAATACATATAGAGATAAATAGAAAGAAAAGGAATAAAATTACGATTTTACGTATAACTGTCTGCTAACTAAGCATGTACAATAATTTAATATTAATTAGAAAATATCTAGTACTGTTAAGGGATTTGGCTCTAAAAATATACAAGGAGTTAATCTGAAGGTAAAGTCAAAACTGCCGATACCACTATAATCGTGTAAAATTGTAAAACCGTACGTATGATAGCAATCTTGAACTGCAAATTAGTATACAGCCGTGTCGTGTATGAATATTTCACGGTCGGTGAGCTTGCTTAACCGTCCCATGTGGATTTTTTTCTTATAATTTAAATTAAATGCAAAATTGCATGAGCACGCTGCTGGCATGTGTACCGAATTTGCCATGTTTAATTATCTTTCATCCGACTTTCGACAGCGTTCATAGCGCATTGAAGCTAAGTCAATTTAAATTAATACATCAATCAGTGGAGTTTCAGAAAATACCATCTATTTGAAACTGTAACACGTTCTAACTGTTCCCTTAGTCAACCTTGAAAAAGAAGGACCGAAGGTTGGACAGAAAAGCCAAGGTCAAGTCTTCTAGCAAAGAAACCTCATACATAAAACAATTTTTTTCGCGATAATTTGCTTAAAAATGTAGAAATAAATTTAGTTAAGGAAAATTCAAAATTAAAAAAATTAATTTAATATAACTTTTAAATGTGAGCGTCATATAGGGTGCAAAATGAAAGTTAAGCCTGCATTATTGAAAATTTAAAATTCAAATATATTTTTCATAATACTAAGTAAGTAGATTCTAACGCTAATAAATTAACCTCAATGCGATTAATTTTTCACAATAGTATATCTATTCAGGCAACTAGTATGCACAAGTACAATTCGGATGCTAAGATCATTGGACTTTATGCCGAAATAAGACTGTCTACAGTCTACAGACATCTAGAGCATAAAAAATATGTTTACACTGACGTTGTAGATAGAATAACATCAGAGCACGAACCTGTAGGAAGTTTTGCAAAGAAAGGTGTGGAGTCATAATTTCTTGAACCAACTTCTGTATTTCTATAAAAAGTCGCGTAATAGCATACTGCCAATAGTAGAGAAACCAAGAGTAAACTTCGTGTAGAATTAATACATCAAATGTAAGACAAACCAACAATTTTATCACTTGCTCAGCTACAATCGCGGAATATGAGCACTGCCATTGCAGTGCAAAAGATCAGTTAAAGAACATAGGCAATATGGATAACGACAAATGCCGGTTTTGTTCGGACCTTAACGGCCAGTGTCGGGATTATGGAGGAAGCTCCAAAACTTCTATACAATTCTAGAAATCGATTACAACTAAAAAACTAACTGTAGTCACAACAGGTTTTTCACGTAGCAGTGAAGAGAGAGAGAGAGAGAGCTAAGTGCCTGAACAATTCACTATTAATTGAATCTAATATTGCCAATGCAAATTATAAATTAAATAGAATCATCGTCATGTATAGCAAAACAGTAACAAAAGTGCACTTTCAATAAAGTTTGCTTCTTTTTCATGACCAAAAGTCCATAACAAAAATATTTTATTTTTTTGTTTTTCTTTTCCCACAAAATGATACCTTCTATTATCTTTACGATTTGTTTGACTGTAGTAGACTTTTGTCGACATTCTAGGAACAAAGGCAAATCAGACCATGAATCATCATTTTATAATTTCCGACTTTTTCAGATAGGTGAGTTTTTGGGACTTATACAACAGCACTTATTACATTTTACATAGTTTTTCTAATAAAATGTTAAGAATGTGGTTAATGTACCGCAGCAAAGGCATTACTATGTTATAAAATGTGCACCTTGCGTAAGTGCTTGTTATATTTTCTTCTGATGTTATGCATGATGGACGTTATGTCCCGTCATCAAGACTGTAAAGCTTCCTTTGTATACACATGCACTACAATGACTAACCTGAACTAAGCGGTGATCGATAAAGCGAGAGACGAGACTAAATATTGTAGTTTAGTCATTGTGTATCTTTAACAATACGTTTCCAACCTATTGTTAGGCAAAAGGCTGATGCTTCTCGCACGTCCCTCCACTAGAGCACGCGCTTCTTCTACTTCTATTCGATCTTTCGCTTACTCGTCTTGTTTTCTCTTATCGTACAGGCTCCTTTTACATCTTCTCTGATTTCTATTTGTGTCCTGAACCTCTGATGCTTTCGCCTTTCATCGCTCACGTCTGAAGCACGCTAAAGTCATATTTCAGAGGCGTACAGGATGGAAGTACGTACAGCAAAAAACTACAAAGGAACGAACTATTACTCTATACAGGTATATAAAACGTTTTACTTTAGAAATGGCATTATTTGAAGAAAGTTGAATTTCTCAATGGAATAGGATATTAAAAGAATTATTTAGTCTCTAAAATGCGTATATTGTGAACGTAATATCAAATATCTAACTGGGGATAATGAGGCATTGGGTGAAGTTTGTCATGCAATTGTAAATGGGCTGAGACTAGAAAGGGCTATGAGCGACACTTTCAAACCTTTGTATACTAAATCTGCTTGCGTCTACTACGAATCTACTTTTTGTAAACGAATATTTTCGAAAAGTAGAACAATTAGAAGTGCTTACTTGTCTATATTGTTAATACAAAAACGCTTATCTTAGGTTCAACCAGGATATTAAATGGTATATGTATTTTCAAAAGTTGAAGATGATTCTTAGCTCATTTTGTTGATTGATTAGTAGATAAATCACAGATAGTGTTTTATTAATAACTTATTTCATTTTTTTTAATCCGCGCGACGATCTACCGTTAGATTTAAGATCCTCAATGTGTTTCATGCATTTTAAAAATACTGCAAGATAGGTGTCGTATATCTCGGGTGATTCTTATTTGGGGGGAGCTGTATAAGTAGTTCAAAGTAAAATTCAACAACAGTTTTTATAGAGAATTGAAGGTGAAAATTTATAATACATATGTCAGTAATGTTTAAATAAATGAGACAATTTTCTTTTATGAGTTGATTGGTTATGAATTCTTTACAGTATGAGGTTGTTTATGGAAATTGATGTCTTTCTTATTCGGCTGGAGTAATTTTTTTTGATGCCTACGGCTTATTTTGCGATGCTATGATGGTATTTTTTTGATTAACTAATTACATAGATAGATCAACTAGGCATTTATTGACCTAGAATAGGTTATTTCTTCTGTTGATAAGAAGTACTAAGTCTAAGTATATCTTCATTATTGACATAATGAAGATATATTTTTTGTGTTAACCACTCGATCTTGCTTTGTAAACTATGCAGATATAATATTAGAAGACTTCTTCCTAAGCTACATGGTTCTATTTTAATAGTTTTGCAACCTGGGTTGGCAAACTACTGATACAAAACCACAAGCCAAACCATGTATTGCTTATACCCTTACCGATTCATCAACTTCAATCCGTAACATTGTAGACAAGGTTGCCGTTTCCCAAAAGACTGGAACATTTTGGGCATATAAAATATCTGTAGGTTAAATTTTGTATCTCAGGGACAAGGAAAAAACGCATGGCCTTTTGTATATGGTATAGAAAGATGCGAAGCACTGACCCTTAATTTCCGTTTAAAGTGCTATGGATGAAATCTGTGTAATAAACTGTGAAATAGGACATGAACATTTATGGATGCAATAAAATCTTCAGAATCTCAAACAAAAAAGTTATCAAATAAATTTCGGTTACAAGGTTTGGTGCGATGGACTCGGAACAAGATGCTCAGGCCCTATATTTTGGATAGAAGATTAACTGGTGACTGGTATTTCTATTTCCCAGAAACTGAGTACATAATCATGAATTGAATTTGCATATTAACACGATATTAAAATGGTTTCAATATGAGAGTGCTTCTTCATATAACTGGCTGAGAAATTTTACCACGTCACATACATTGTTGTAACAGGGAAACTAAGCTCCTTTTAATAAAGTCATAGCCAACTATTGATATACGTCATATCTTGAAAATGACAAGTCCGGCAGAAAAATAATTAACACCGACTGATAGAGGTAATCTGGTTAAAAACATTTTCTTTCCAAATTTTGGCGAAATTCAATAATGAAATAGACTAGATTATCGCAAAAGTACTGAAATTGTTAATGCATCATTTATGTATCATTACGAAATTATGTGGCACCAGCTTTATGATATTGTACGTTAGTACTTCGTTGTTCATTGAATTTGATTTTCATTTCTTTACTTTTCATCGGCATAATTCAGGGAAAACGTTCTCCAACTACTGACTATAACTGTGGAAACCGTTGTACAAATTTCCTTTTTAACTACGTGAAATGGTGAACCTAAATCTAAACCTCAAAACTTCACTATAAAAGAAGAAGGTGGCAGGATGGCCAGGGCCAATAACCGATTGACAGGTGGATGAACGCCTGCCAGGTTTTCAAACTAAACATAATTCTGATTAATATTTTACGGATAGCATATTGATATATTATTACCTAATAATAATATTTTATCAATTTACGATTTGTAATAAATTATTTTGATTACAGCGTAGATGATAGACGCAACAACATTTTCGAATATATTAAGTATGTATTAATTGTAAATAAAACAACATTGGTTCTATTACTCTGTGAATTAAAGTTTGAGCGGAGTGCAATTCCAAATTAGATGTAGTTCTCAGTCTCGTAGACTTCAATTAGCAAATTAGCAGGAATTGGAGTTTTCAATTTGGATGCATACTCACAGTATGATTGCCGTACAAATTTAATTACTCCTTTAGGTATTCCAGTTTGCTAAAAATGTAACATCTACATGTACCGTACTTGTTTGTAGTTGAGGATACTCGACTGTTTGGTGTACTTACTGCAGACTATATGCGTTGCACGTTGTAAATTTGCACACTATATTTTAAGAATTTCAATAATTCTTGTCGGTACGGTGTATTTGCACGGCATAAATAAAAATTTGTGCTTCGTAAAGTAGTTTATGTATAGAGGGAGTCATTTTCGTATGTTTTCAAGGGTTTCAGCGAACCTATTTTTGTTGATATAAGGTTTATTTTCATTTGATTTTTAATAAGACCAGTATTTTTATATAGAACGCCTCAAATTAAAAAAAGGACCGAAGAACAATTGCAAGAATATATAAATAGCATGTTTTTGTAAAAGGATTTGAAAAATCATTCATTCAAGCTATTGATATAATAGAAGAGTTATTACTTGAAATGTATTCACTTCAACAATTCTTTCCACATGAGAGATAATTACACCGACTGATCGTATTTCCTATTTGCATTTTTCTGATTTTCAACCAACAAGCACAAGCAAGTTTATCTAAGTTGCCTAACAAAAACAGGAAAAGGGAATTGCGAGCTATTACATAAGGTATACGTTCGCAACCGTACTCATATATAATACTCTCTAAAAACGGAAATAAAAATCATCAGTTACTCGTCTCTTTTCATCATTTATAGGTATTCGATTTTTTTCTGTCGAAAAATAAGCGTACCGTAAATGAACCCCGATATATCTCCCCATAAACAGCATTTTCTTTCCAACGCCAAACACAAAATCTCTCTAAAATAACAATCGTCTTGTGACGGAGGGCAAAAAATCGTCGACGAATGAACAAGAAGAGAGAAAGACGAGAGCGGCGTGAACAAACAGAAGAAAAACACCTCGTTAATGACGTGTTTACATTACTTGATTAATCTTGATGCACTTGTCCGCGCTGTCAATGTAAATAAATCCAGTTCGCGAGTTTGAGATGGGTAAAACGATTACTGACAGATAGACATTGAGAGGGAAATATTGACGTGGGCTGCCGACCAAAGGGTCCGTACAAATGCTATCTCTTAAAGATAAAAATTGCACTCGTTAGGTATCTTCAAACATATACTATTCTGGACATGGTAAGAGGAACCAACTTGGAATATATGTACAACGAAATTAGATTTTTAATCGTTTGCAATAAGAATGAAGGATAATGTATTGTGGTATCCATTTTAAGCAATTTAATCATATAGAACTTGTTGAAATTTATCGGCGAAAACTGCTGTACATTTACGGAAAGCAACATTAGCATGGTAAGGTAACTACTGCAATAACTAGGGAAAATACGACTACTATTACTCACCAGCTTTGATTTTCCTAACGTTCTTGTCTTTAAGATTTACGTCAACCATGATTTATATTAAGTTGTCCACAATCGTACAATCATCTACAACGTGAAGAAGGAGCACAAATACGGTTTCTCTCGACTTTCGTCTTTCTAGATGTTCCTTCACGCTGAACGTAATTAAAGAATGAATCGCCGAAATACAGGCTGCGACGGATTCTCGTAATTGTCTCTCCGTGCCTCCTGTTTTATTTGGCACAGAATGTTAAATCACCGACGACGATAGACGCGACAAGGCCGGAAATTCTAGAGATGAGACTCTAATGACAATTATGGGATATTGTTGCGAACGTGAAGTTTAATTAAAAGATATACAATTGAGTTACCGTAATGTTAGACGTTTTTTTTGTCGACATAATCCTGAAAGTATTTTTGCTTTTTCGTGAAACAAGTCTCTGGGGATTTATAAAACACAAGATAAAGACGTAACTAAAGAAGGGCAAACTACAGTAATTTGTTGGTCTTATATTGAATGATACTTCAAATAAAATATAGGTTGTCGGGTAAATATGTGATAAACGTTACTATCATGCAAATAACTATAAATTTGTTGTGTTCGTCATACTGTGGCAGCCGAACAAACATCATCGTTGAAAGTGGTTTTCGTTCGCAATGATAAATGCTTTTAGAATGAATACAGAATTTTGTTTGCGCTCTATACACGCTGATGTGCTTTTGTCATATTAAATATCAATTTGGAATACAACATTGTTGTTCTAGATAATGATTGCGATCTTGCGTCACTTTGTTTTGATTTGTAAAGCTTTTCGTTTCCTTGTATCGCGTTGTGACACTTGCACTTTACCAAAAATGTTTCGTAAGTGAATATCCGAAGTTTTAAACATTTCCCCAGAACTGTCAGGTTTAATTTATGTAAACTAACGAAACTAACGAAAAAAGCTTAATTATCATTATTTCATACAATATTATTGTAGTTTCTTCAAATAGTACTGGGTACACCATATTGTAGTAAAACCAATACCACAAAATTGTGGTAATCGTTATCACAGGTTGTAATAATACCACAAAATTATAGTTAAGGAGGAACTACAAAACTACAGTAAAGAAAATATCACCATCTGCAAAAAATTTACTTCTATTTTTGGAAAACGATATATTTAACCACGTTAAATATAAGTACATATACATTTCTAAACACGCGTTTTTTACCACACACAACTACAAAAAGTTTGTGCACAGGACTTTTATTTTAGTAACATTCGTATTTGTTCCATGAATAACAACTGTGGTGAGTATTTCCACAACATTTTTACTACAAATTTATTTTGTCCTCAACCAATAGATTTTATGGGAATGCACTTGATTATTGTACATGCAAGTTATGAAGAGCCAATATATATTAATACTACTGACCTATGGTCTACTGAAGGTACACCATCTAATCAAGAAGTTTGCCGCTTGATGATGCAACTGCAAGAAGGGAAAGGACTAAATTATGATAATTTGACTTTGTTAGAGGGTGCTCCGATAACTTTCTAGTCACACAACATGGAAATCTATCCTGGTAAATAATTGTTAATACTGCTAGTGTCGGCTAATATGCACTATTGGTAAATCAGCTGGGAATATGACTATAGATAAATATTTTAGTTCAATATTCCTTCCCAATAATATGTTGGTCAATCATAAACTTACAATACATTAGTTGACACACTGCGCAAAAGTGAACGTGAAATTGCATCAGGATTTGTCAATACAATACACTGACCAGTAAATTTTGGTGTATTTGCATGCTTACGGTAAAGATCAAAAGAATTATTTTCTCATTTCATGCATTTCATACAAAAAAGAACGTTTTAATGCTTTCAACCTTCCCTGAAATAAACAAACCTGAAGTTACCGCGTTTTATAACTTGACTAAATGTGCCTGGGATGTAGTAGACCTACTGAAGTATGAATCAAATAAGACTTCATCACTTAGTACGCTGCCCATTGATTCCTTCATTATCGCTGATACTTCGAAGAAAAATTATCGTCACTATTAGTACTTCTCCAAATATTATTACCACAGGATCACGAGATGAACACTTTAGAATGCGATGCAAATATTACTTAATTAGAAAATGTAGATTTACCATGCAACGCTGCTCCACTTGTGCATTTATGTACTATTTGCAAAGAACAACTATACTGATAAGCATTTCGTGAGCCGTCCACGATAAAGATTGTTTATTTAGTTCAAGTGAACAATAAAGATTTATAAATCGTTTTAGTTTTATTATAATAAATGTTAGATCAAATCTAAAGCAATCTTTCTTGGGTTACAGAAATATAATTTATTAACAATCAGCATAAAGAATAAGCTAGTCCATAAAGAATATGAGAAATGTAGTAATTTTCATACCCGTAATAGCTTGAGGAGCTGTTAGAATTGTAACTGTTGTAATGTAATCGTTTGTAATTTTAAGCAATGATTAAACGATATCAGGGAATACCGTATCTGCATAGATAAAATTCAATAATTATTACTACATAATCCGATTAGCTTCTCAAAGATTATCATATTACCAATTTTAGGAGTCTAAAGGAATTGTATGACAAGGAATCTTGAACTGTTGCTAATATCCTTTGAATGGCAAGGAGTACCATTCCCAAAAAGCAGACAACGTTTTTCCTAATAATTGTAATGACGGTCCCAAGAATTATTATTAGCTTATTTGTATTTTGACAAATATTAAATGTCAATTTCTGCCACTGAAGAAGTCTTATTAACGAAAACATAATTTTATATGATCTAGCTATTTAATTAATTTGCTGTTTCATTGACCTACAAGTGGAAATACTCCAGGAATTGAAAGATAAGTACATAAAGGTTGTAACATAGCTATATTCATTGTATCCCAAGAATCAATCATGTAACTTTTAGTAGCCGGGTAAACGTATGTACTACCACTAACTAATCAGCGCACTAAAGAATAGATTGATCTATTCATATGCATTTGTGACAATTAAACGTATTCGAATTTGTATGTCTTTAACGAGGTGATCTGCACGTTTATCTGGCTTGTGAAGGTTTCAGGTTCGATTTCTGACATAAATGTATTTGCAAATATAATACTGGTGCCTGTAGAGAAAGCCATTACATTATATATATTATATCTATACGCTAAGAAACACGTTGTTAAAACACTAGACTTACCTCTAATTTTCTTTGTTTTTAATTTTGTTCATTTAACCTTGAAAAGCTTAGATACTTTGCCTTTTAAATGATAATTTATTTTACATTTAGATCGTTACATACCATTAACCATAGAGAGATTTATTGTAATGTCTTTACAGTTTCAATCCGTCCCTATGTCTATAGGGGCCATCAAATCGGACATCCCTCCCCGCCGGACCACTCGAACGTGACGCCTACGCTTGATGTACGGCAGCCATTTCGGGTAATAACTCAACGTCTCTTTTATGATACACGCATACAGATAGAGTTCCTCTTGTGTCGGGGACTATCAATCGTAGTACGTCGGAACCTTGACAGCCGAACCTGTACACCATTCGGATGGAAACAAATAAAAGTGAAAAATAGGAGTACAAGAGGTATGAATTGGTGCGACCTTAGCGAACTACCGTAACTTCGTGCAGGCGACTAACACGTAAAGAATATCTACTGGCGTACACCCATTACATTATTGATAACCACCAGGTTGCGATGCTAGTATCTCGACAGACACCCGTCTCGGTTTACGATGACTATAGAATCCTTGTCTTCTAGGACGAGGAAATAAACAAGTTACGTGATTTTGAGAAAGTCAGAAAATACTTTATTGCTATCGTACAGCGTTTTTGCATTTTGACGTTTGCACCGTGAAGGTGGTGTATGTGAAGTTATTGTTGATTTAAATAAAATATATCTTTAGTGTTTTATTTTTTTAAAGCAGTATTTTCTTTGTTACAATGTTCATTATAAATTCAGCATTCACAAGCAAATTCTATTCGAGTCCTTAGTCCTAGTAGTAGTTTCTAATTAATTTTAGAGTAACTACAATGATAACAATTATTACACATGCTTCTTAGACATTAGACATACACTGTTGGACAGAAATCACGAGCACATCCTGTATATATCAAACGTCTTCAATCTTTCATAAGAAAAGGGAGACCATAATTAACTAAACACTTTTTTTCTAAATTCTTCATAAAGTGAAATTAGGAAGAGTATAAAGCTAAGGCTAGGAAATGCGGTATAGCCCTGCTTTTGTTTTTTTTTTCTAAATTTGGTATGTACTCTCTCACTTGTCAGTTGCACATGAAAATATTTCAGGCGTACGCAATCCTAATTTGAATACAGTAGAAGGATAATTGAAGTAAAAGTATTAATACTTTTGGGGACGTTTCTTTTAACCAATGTCCCGTTATTTGTAGATACTTCTAAGCGCAACTGACAATGAGAAATCATACATACTTTGATATATTCATCCTTACAAATTCGTCGGATACATTTTTGCTCCAATATCAGAAAGATCCCGTCCCTCATCATCGATAGTCCATCGATTTGTCACCCTTTGCTTCGATGGGATACCGCAGCATGGACATATACACACACACGCCGCTTTTGTCTTTTAACGTCGCCTTCCATCACCACTTCCGTGGGACCCTTTATTCGCACTTACTTTTAAAAACGGATCACGTAATCCCTATCCGCCTCTAATATCGTCATCGATCTCCTTAGTAAGTGGATATTGTCCTGAGGTTTGCGCTCTTCTCTCGTCTTATTCTTCGTCTATTGTCTCTCATTCTTGGTTCCTTTTTTCGTGCGTGTATATGTCTGCGCGTGTGATTATAAATGAAATGCCGTTTCGGGCGGTATAATTTCGCTATTACGGTAGCTCGTATATTCGGCACTTCTAGGCTGAGGTATTACTGAACTAATGCCGCTACGAAGGGTGTTATTACCGTAAAAATGTTTAATGGAATACCGTTGATGGGAGAGTACTAGAAGTGTTGTTTATATCTCAACGTTCATATGAAGAAGAAGGATATTGGATTGTGTTTTAAGTGGTTGAATTTTTATGAAGCATGTAAAGATGTGGTTTTGACGACGAAAGTATTCTATTTTTAGGAACATTTGCGGTAATATATTTCTCAATTGTTTTTTGTAATGTTTGTGCTAGCAATTGGTGTTGTTTTCACATTAACATGTGATATAACATTAACTGCATAAAGATTGAATAATCATGAACATGTTTTCAAATAAAAGCTTAACCTCCGAGTATCATATGGACAGTTCGTTTACTTACTTTACTTGTTTATAAGAAATACTTGCACTTTTTTTACTCCCCAGCAAGTAATACACACAGAGTCACCTCAAATTCTACAAAAGCACTGAGGTGTAAGAAACATAACGACTGTACCTTATTTATCACTGGACTAATTGGAATTTTGTTTTAGAACCTGTTTTAGCGATAATTCATATTTTGCTTTGAATAAGAGCATCCATGAGCATACATACAATGTTTTTTCTCCACCCGTACTTCTTACAAGTGTGGATTAGGTTAGATTCGATTAATATTGGTTTGATTAGGCACTCTTTTCACTGTGACCGATACGACAAATTATAGATACCCTTAACCTTTAATTCCTTGGGGGCTATGGCTTTCACGTCAAACTTTTTTTCTTAATTTTGGAATGTTAGTCTAGTACGAGATTTTTTTGATCAAGCTCCCACTGTTGGGAACCTTTATGCGGCTTTTGATAAGGTCGCAGAATGGCTCTGGTACAATGAATCGAGACTCCGCGCCTTTAGAAAGACCGTTGGTCGTATAAGTATATGTAAAAGTCTTCACATCTTGAAGCTTATCTACCTCAAAGAATTTCACATTTTGCCGAAGTAAACTACTGGAATATTTTTATTAATGTTGCCGTAAAAGGTCGTTCTGTCTAATAAGCTTAATAATTTGTTTAAGTACACTATTACTTCCCTTGTTTCGTTATGGATGAAGTAAATTGCCAATTAGTTAGTTGATAGTTCATTTCTCAATGTCGTACATTATATATTGCTCTCTAGAACATACCTTCCTTATTCTACTTTTATAATAAACTTTTCGTTTGGCAACAGCACTTTCTTCACAGTTTCAGTCCATAATCCATATTCTCCTTTTATAAAAGTTATGTAATCGGATGCAGAACTTAATAATTCAGTTTTACACCAGTCACAGTATGGGTGAAACTTCATTCCATCCGATGCCATATGCCATACGTTAGCTTAATATAAGCGTGTCATCAAAATTAATTAAATTGCCATCATTCTATATAATCACGCATTTAGATTTTTAGGTAAATCTTAGATTACGTAAACATTTTGATTCATACCGAAATCGACAATAGTCCATCTATTCAAGACTCGCACACTGATTTGACTAATTTCATTGACTTGTAGTTTCTCTAAAACTTTTGAATACACTGTGCTTGCCAGGGGGCGTTTGCCCCACATAGAAAAAGCAATATTATAATGAACAGCCTACATGGTTTTAGGAAAAAGCGCTCAAGCTGTCACTTCCATTTCTAAAAAGTTTTTACTTAGGTGCAGATAATACCTTACATTGAAACCGCGGTTTATTTGTAGCTTTTTGAAGAAAATCCCATATATACATTTTTGGTACTAAAATAATAATTTACAACGAATACTTTGCTCTTTGCACGATACTAGAACAAAAATCGAATCCCTTAAAAGTTTTTAAATAGCATTATTGTTTTTCTTCGTATTTAAACAGGGCAAATTGGACGTAATTTCTTAGCATTGTAACCTAAATTTGCACCGTAAGTTGTGATGGTGCGAAGTTGATACCATAAAAATTGAATGGTTTTATAAGATTTTCAAAAATAAATGCGTCGACGTGTTGTTTTCGGTTTCCACTAGCACAATTTTTTTGCATGGAAATAAAAATTTATGCCACAAGTTACGGTGTCAACTTCACGCACCCTATGTAATCCCAACAATATACAATATTCACTTGATATTCTAGTCGAAGGCAGTGTTACTATTTCTTGCAAGTTTATTTTAAAGATAATGATTATCACCATGATATTTTTTAATTGTATTGTTATATTGCATATATTATACCACAGTTCCCTCCTCTGGGATTAACTCTTTCAAAGCTGACGCACTGATCGGGAATTTTTTAAGAGTTTACTCAAGTAGATAAAGCGGCGGTTGGGAATGAGAAAATTCGATAGTGAGAAAATCGCGTTCGTTGATGTTTGCGACCTCCTACCTACATAGTATTCATTTGAATGTTTGTAGAGTAGTAGCTAATAAAACTTACTTAATGGTTTAGGTATTACTCAAAGCTCTTGGTTTCTACCTGTATATGACCATCCACCACTGGGAAGCTAATATGAAAAGCGTTTTTCTACAGTACATCTAACTTTGCCAAAGATTTCTTACATACGCACATACATTTTATGCGATTGGTATACTAAAACACACATATGTACATAAACACGTACAGCAGGAGAAAAAAGTATCCTGCCAGTGCATGTAAGAAAGACGCCCTTTCCTCAAAATGCACGGGTACTTTATTGACTTAGTATATCTACATGGACTGTCTGTGGCACATACATTATTTGTATGCACTCTAGGACAATAAAGTTCCCGTAGGGTTTGAGTAAGAAGCCTCCTTTCGCGCACTGTCCGGATACTTTTTTCTCCTGCTGTACCTAACTTGAATTGGAAATGTTTGTGTAGATAATAAAAATTTAAACAAAACGGAGATTGAAATATGTTTGTGTCATTAATATTCATTGTTTGCGAAAATTCAATGCTACAAGCTCTGCGATCATAACGTTGTATCACGAAGAAAAAAAAATTGTCCGCGTTTGTCTGCAAAACGTAGGTTTAGACTACCATCCCTATTATACTTCACAAATAATTCCCGTCGGCGATACAAAGAGATCGACATAATGTGTTGTACGTTATAACAGAATTTATGCATATTAATGATAAATTAGAGAAATTCAGGCGTGATATTACGCATTTTCCATTTATAACACGGGTCGAATTGCGTTGGTCAAGTATCAATTCTAGTTAGATATAGAATTGAAAGCTCGTCACTGTAGGGAATATAGCAACGTGACAAGATAGACTAGGTTGTGTTCCCTATTGAAGAGACATTATGTCCGCTAGAATGTCTTTATGGCTAGGTATGTATACGAGTTAGCAATCGCTGTAATGTTGTTAAAAACTACTCCAGCTACAGAATGAGATAATGGTAACCTATGTTTCCATATTTCAATATATGATCATCCTAACAACAAATATGATAACGTGCCATCGAAAAAAAACATAATTAGGGTAGGCTATGTAAATGTTTTTGATCGTTGCTTTAGCCACTATCACATAATGACATTTATTACTTGACATTTTATTGTAACTTTAGTTTATATAAGTTTTATAACCTCAAATTAAATGTCAAGGAATAAATGTCATTATGTGAAAGTGGCTAAAGTAACAATCCATTCACATAGCCTACTCTAATTATGATTTTTTTCGATGTGTCTATATTACGACATATTTCGTTGCGACTATGTGTCTGAGACGTTTCTAAATTTATTGATTGTACAGGTAATTAAATGTTACAATAGAAGCGTAGAAAAATTAATGCAATCCAATACTGTTGTCAAAAACTTGTCAGAACGTTACCTACGATATGGTTTTATCAATGAAATTTAGTGAACGAGTTGCATATATTTTAAAACGTACGAAGGCGACCTGAAATGTTTCCGGAATCGGCAAGAGATGGTGCACGATGGTGCGGTCATTGGTCGCCAAGAGCAACCTTCTTTATAGCAACTGTCAAAATTTTAGACGTCTACTGTCAATAGTTGTTGTTTAAGAGTGTGTTTTGTGTAGCAAGTCAAGCGATTTCGCAAAAATTGATAAAATCGAATTTCATGCAGTAATAAAACACTTCTAGGTGGCTGCAAAAACTGCCCACGAAAATTCGAAATCTTTTGCTAGAGGTTCATGGCGGATCTACTCCATCGAACCACGCAGTGAATGCCCAAAAACCGTTACCAACGATGAAATGATCGACAAGATTCATGATGTCGTGTTAGCCGATCGCCGATTGAAGCTGAAAGAGCAGAGAAAACAGGCATCTCAGAGGAACGCGTTGGCCATATCCTAGACCAAATTTGGGGCATGAAAAAGTGTTGAGCGCGATGGGTATCGCGTTTACCCACACCGGAGCAAAAACGAAATCAGGTGGTCATTTCGGAGGAGTGTCTGGCCAGGATTCAACGCAATCCAAAGGATTTCTTCATACGTTGCGTAAACGTGGATGAGACCTGGATCCACCACTACATACCGGAGATCAAGGAACAGCCGAAGCAGTGAACTTTTCCAGGCGAATCAGCCCCGAAGAAAGCAACGACCATTCCATCGGCCGGCGATCATTTTTTGGGATTCCGAAGGTGTGATCCTCATCGACTATCTGCAGACCGGAAAGACGATCACGGGGAAATACTACAGCGATTTATTGACCCTATTCGATGCAGTATTGAAGGAGAAGCGGCCTTTTTTGCATCGGAAACAACTGCTTTTCCACCACCATAATGCACTGGTTCATTCATCCCGCATCGTCATATCCAAATTGAACGAGTTCCGCTACGAATCTCATCGAGTCTCTTATCCTCCTCCTAGCGGCTTTTTCCCAAACCTGAAAAAATCCCTGGCAGAAAAGAGATTTGATTCAAATGAGGAGGTCATCGCCGCTACAGATGATTATTTTGCAGACATCGAAACATCTTACTTTTCCGATGGCGTGAAGAGACTGGAGCACCGCTTGAAAAAGTGTATTGATCTTCGTGGAGACTACATCGAAAAATAAAAATAAAAAACCACACCAATACCGTGTTTATCTTGTTGATTCAGAAAACATTTTATATCGCCCTCGTACATATAAGATTTTTGCTCTAGCTTGGAGTACCACTAAAACTAAAAGTTACAAGATAAGTTTGATTTATACGTTAGTAAAAATCGTGGCAAGAGTAGATTTTTTGAAAATAGTAGGGAGTAATAGTTATTGGACAGGGCTATAAGACGATGATAGAAGAGAGTATCACGCCTAGGCTGAAAGAATTGGAATTCGAAGGCATCTGATTCCAACGAGAACCAGCTTATTTTCATTTCATTTTTATTATATTCCACTTTAGCGATTTACGTTATCAATATTTTGCTGTCGTGCGTAGTAGAGCGAAAGGCGAATTTTTATATACTGAGAGGTTTTACTGTATATAGAATATAAGAGGATGTATTACTATAAACCATGTTCAGAATTGAGAATGCTGATGTGAAAGTATTCTACCTAATAGAGGCGTTTGCAAGTCCCGTTTTTCATACTTAAATAAATACCTATTTTCATACCTAAATAAATTCATACCTAAATAAATTCATACCTAAATAAATACCCAATAATTGTACTACATTCTTTTGATAAGAAAGAGAACATTCCAGATGAAGTGATTTCATCCTCCTCCTCAAGAAAATGTAGATTGGGAGTCTTATATTGGTTAAAATGAATTCCAGACAATCTAGGCTGACTACTTGGAAAGTAATGTTATAATGATTCCATTTAAAACATTTGAAAATGTGACATTCTTCATTTGTTCAATAATATCAAATTATAGATAGAGACAGATGTTTTCCAATACTAATTCAACAAAAATTAAGTCTCCACAGCAAACTAAATGTTAGGATTTTATTGATAGGTAAACTGATTCATGTTAATGATTAGATTTGTTTTTAAATACGTTATTAATTGTCAAAAGATGCGGATCTTACATTCATAAGCAACACTTTATATATATACATCGCATAGCTCACTAGACGCATGCAATATTTTGCTTATTATGATTATTTCTGCTTTGTTTACTTCTAATTGGAACGGTATTTGCAACGAATTCTACCAAGCAACATTTGGCGAAACTAAGACCGTAATTAAGTAGTGTAATTTAGAGATTTAACTTGGACGAACGCATATGTACTTACCTCGGCTCGGGCAAAATAATTTGAAAATTATTCACCAAGGCGTAAGTTAAAAATTATCACCCATTACGGTTACGATTCTGGCCGATATAAATCACATCGCTAGCCGCTCTCTAAGAACCTTAGATGTAGAAACGAACCCGGTAGCAAGAGGTAAACTTCCTCGGTTTATGCAACCACAGTTCGGTGCTTCTTTCTAGGGCGCGTAGAGTAAGCTGTGGTGGTATGGAGAAGAAATTCTTCCGCTTGAATTCTTGCATGAAACCTGTCGCATAAATTTCTCGCCGCCGTACCCTTATTAAAATTGCTCCCGACGCGGTTTCATATTAAGGCCTCCATTGTAATTTACTACTATCGTTCGGTACACAGATATACACATTTAAAGGAAGGGAGTGGTAAAAAGAAGACGTAATTATTGTGAAATGTAGGTTGTTTAATGGTGCAAGAAACTTCTTTTAAAATGAATTATTAAACAAGTCAGTGAGAATTTAAAAGTCCCCTTTCTATTGCCATACCAACTTTTTCATATTCTTTCCTGGATTTAATTTTAATTAAAACCATACCAGTAACAGTATGTATAAGTTTCCGTATGATTATTTATTGGACAAGCTCTGTCTATCACATTTATATATTATGAAACTCGTAGCTCAAAACTATCATAAATTAAATATCGTTACAAATAAATAATCTAACAATGTGACAATTCTACATACTTTTGCTGAGGTTGTGAGAAAAATATTTGGTCAGTACTTTTACCCAATAATACCAAAATTGATCTATTTCGTAAACGCAGGTTCAGATCCAATTGTAGTCGATGCAATAAAAGTAATTTAAAGAGAAATAAATACCATGACAACAAAAACTTTTCAATATCTGTATCACTTCCAAAGTTAGGTTCCGTTAACTGTAGAGAATTTAGAAGGCTTTTATGGAGCTTCTCTTTCATATAAATCTATATATAACATTCACCGTGATTTGGAGAAGATTGCAATGTTTTACGCAAAAGATACATACTTCTACATCAAGAAATAGTTTAGTTTATTGAGAGTAAGTACAATTATTAGATTTAAAAACTTATCTACTTATGTACTTGTTGTTCTGATATAAGATACGTCTTACTTTTGACGTGAGGTTTCAATTTCTGTTCAAAAATACACTACCATCAGAATAATTATTTCCTAACATAAACGACAACATAGTATATGATATAGAGCAAACAACTTTTTGTATTTTTATTCATTTAATAATTCCTACGTTAGTAAGTATGTTAGCCAACGTATCTTGGTATCATTCAGGGTACTACAGTGAAGAGTACTGCGTCTTCATTATCTCTTAAAAAATATAATAATTGTAAATACTATTGTCCAAAGACTGATGCTCGCTAGCGTGTATTTAAATTGGTCGAAATTATTTTTGTAAACGTTAATGCAAGAGTCGAGGATCACGCCTAGTTGAATGTATACGATAGAATATTTCAACGAGATCGGATAGTGAAGTTAAATGAAACTAGATCCTACTTTGCTCGGTAGATTACGTGGTCGAAGTGGAAGAAGGTTTGAAACTCTCTTGGCAATAAATGGATAATAATAATAATAATACAAAAAATAAATCTATTACAATACATGACTTAATATCTAAAGTATGTAAAAGAAAAAGTTACAAGAGAAAGTTACAAGAAAACTAATTACTTGAATGTATCTCCAACAAAAATGTCAATATAGATATTATCAGATTTGTTCTCGGAGTATTATAAGAGAAAGAACGTTCTGGATCTTAAACGAGGAACATGAATGTTGACATTTGCCAAAAGATCAGAACATTTAATATCATATTTCAGTAGCTTATACAGGAAACGAGCACTTTGTATCATTCTACGCTCTTGAAATGACTCAATACTATGCTCGTCCAACAGCAGTTGATACTCAATATTGCGCATTGGATATTCTCCGGATGATTTAAATGACAGATATTTCAAAAATCGTCGCTGAATACGTTCCACTGCCCCTATCTGATTGTTATATAGTGGGTACCAATTAACAGATGCGTATTCCAATTTGCTGACAATAAACGAAAAGTATATTTTTTTAAGCAACTCAGTACTAGTAAAGTATTTCGATATTCGTATAATGAAGCCTAGAGTTTTTGAAGCTGCGGAACAAATAGTTTCCAAATGGCAATTGAACGTTAAGTATGAGACAAATATCACTCCTAAATCCTTAATTTGCGTAACATTTTTTAGAAGTTGGCCATTGTATGTTGTAGGAAATGATACAGTTTTCTTATCCTGGAGATAACATAACACTTGTTGATACTTAAATCCAACTTGTTGTCTGCTGCCCAGTTAACAATGTAATCTATGCTACGTTGCAGAATTGTAGAATCATTGTTGTTTCTGATAGTTAAGAATATCTTGATATCATCAGTATAACCAAGAACTGAACAAGGTATAGATGTTAAAAGATCATTGATAAATATTACAAATAATAAATGTCCGAGATTGAAATCTTGTGGTACCCCAGAACGAGATATGTATTAATTGGACTTAAAGCAATTGTAAACTACAAAGTTTGATCTATTATTTAAATATGAAGCCATAAGTGTAATCAGCGAAGGAGCGAAACCAAAATGATGTAATTTATTTAATAATATTTGATGATCTATTGTGTCAAACGCACGAGAAAAGCTCGTGTATATGGTATCCACCAGAGCCTGGCTATCAATAACTTCACTTACATATTGCATATAACACGCTAGGTTAGACACTGTTGATCGTCCAGTAACAAATCCATGCTGACGAGAATATATTTTTAGATATAGTTATAAAGATATTGCTCAAATATTTTTGCAAAATTACAAAGAATTGCAATCGGCCTGTAGTTTTGTATCTGTGATGTATCATCCTTTTTATGGACTGGAACTATTCGTGCGCACTTCCATTTGCTGGGAAAAGTACATGTAGTGATCGCCAAATTTATGATCTTCCGTAAGGAAGCAGCAAGCACGTATCGGGGATCTTTAACAAGAAAACTAGGTGTCTGGTCGTCTCCAGATGTAGCTTTGTTGGACAGCGAAGACATAATACTTATTAATGTAGATTCCGACACTAAATCCAATTTGAAAGATGGTAAATCCATAGGTACTTCAGGAGGATTATAATTAATTAATATATCAGCGAAGGAATTCACAATCTCTATAGGATTGTTCAACTCAATATCATCTAGATGCATTATAACAAGTATAAGCATCACTTATCAACATCTTATTAATGCTTCTTATTCTTTTAAATTTACCGTAATATGAAGAATTTCCAGTAGATTTCCATTTTTTATGCCAATGAGTTTTCATATAGTCCTCATATAGTGCGATAAAGTCGGCTTTTCGAAAATTAAAATACTCACGAGAACATGGAAATAGAGTTCATCTGATGATGTCTGAACTTTATTGATATTTTAATAATTAATTGTTGTCTTGACCCGTTGCTCTCAAATAATAATTAGAATTTTCTTTTTATTTTAACTGCCACATTCTATGGGAAAGCCTCACCGTGGAATACTGATAACATTAACATGTTAATGTTCCTTGAAAGATAATATATTAGCTAATAATTATAAAAGCTTCAGAAATTATACAGCTACTGCGATAAATGCGGAGAGGTTCATATTTCTACCTGTTTATTTAACGACATCTTCCAATAACAAGACGTAATTCTTGTAAGTTCTATTAATTCCTGTTCTTCAGGTATGGATGATATTAAAATTCAAACGTTATAATTTCGCCTTCAATTTATTTGCTATCTATTGAGTAGAGTACTTCTTGCATTATGAACAATGCTTTGATCTAAACATTCACTACTCGAAGTCCCACACTATTTACTGAGTAATACTCATATAGTATTCCTGTATTTCGAAGGTTCTATAACTCTAGTTTTTCTGTCAAATAGCTGTGTAAGTTATTCATTTATTTCGCTATCGATATTACCGGATTCCTTTATAATTGTACCCAGATATTTGAATATATCGTGCTACAACAATTTCAATACTGCAACTGTATATTTACTACAGTGTACAAGATTACTTCACAATGACCACTTCATATGAGAAAATTGGTATCGTTTACAAAATTAAAAATAGTACTCGTGGAACACATACCAATAAAACGCTGAAAGGATAATATCTTTTCGAGATAAACATTACTCCTAATCGAAGACAGATTTTAATGCCACACACATGTTCTCTTCACATAAATATGTATACTCTTGACGCTGGGAATAGTCTAATAAAAAGAATTTTAATAACCCACTTAAAGAACTAGGCCGTATCTCTTTGCTTTGCGAAATATTTTATAATTAAGTAAACACTGACGAAACTTAAAATACTTTTACGTTGAAACATTTTCTTATGCTGGCAGTGTAAACGCGCTAGGCGAATATACCATACATAGTTCGAAACTTTGCATGATCTATGCAATTATGAGTTACACATTTTCTGTAAATGATCCCTTCGTTCTAGAGAGCGTAGTTCTATCGTGGATTTATACGTGTAATTTATTGAATAGAAATAAATAACGCAGCAAGGCGAAAATTAAAATTAATTGCCCCTATATTGATTTTAATTGAGATTTAGAGTTGTTTCATTGAGGGGTAAATTTTGAGTTATGAATGCTGGGAAAGTATCTGATAAATAACAATGGGTGATGTGCATACGCAGAAAACATTATGAATCGTTACATATAGGCAAATTAAAATATGTTATTCGTAGCGTACATTTTCTGAATAATCATCTAAACTAGGATAAGCTGGATATTAAGATAAACGAACTGTAAACATTTCTCTCTAAAATTCAAGGAAAGTCTGTAACAACAGATTGATATATTATTTTACATTAGATAGGACTAAATGCAAACATTACATATTTGAAGAAAAAGTTCAGTTAATTGATAAGTGTTTATCTATATTTTCCGCGAAAATAGTTAGTATTACTTCACAAGTCTGACTTATTGTGTCGTTGAAATCAACCTTGTCTACGCTGAAACTTTATAGTTTTGAGGTACGTGCGAATCCCATTTCAGTATTACGAAGGATCTGTTTGGCAAAGATGACCGTTTGTGCAGAAATATCGTAGCAGTTTATAGATATTATGGGATTATAATGGATTTTGTAACTCGTAACGACTAATTCCTAACTGTGTAGATTCAACACAATTCTAGGTAAGAGATATTTCGGATGAGCTGTGAGGAGCTTTAAAGTACGTTGAGCACTTTGATAATACAATTAAACGGGAAGAAAATTTGTTTTAAAACATTTTTCAATGGTATCAATATATCTATCACAAAACATTGTAATATTAGGTTTATGTTAAAAGTGCGTTTTTTTAGTTTTTAAGATTTACACACCGATATTCCGAGAATTTTTGCTTTTATATATATACATATATTCAGTAACTTTTTAAAGATTTCCAAAATGTTGCTTTTTGTATACAGTAAGGATAGCTTCACGACCGAAAGCTAGTTATACAAAAAGAAGGAAATATAGGTATCCAAAATAATTTGGAGACAACAAACGGCAGGTACTCCTTGACAAGTGTTAATAATTCTTTGTCAAAAAATGTCAACATTTGCTGAATTTTTTAAATAAACTCGATTTTGTAGACAAGTCCACAACCAAAAATCGAGGGCGTAAGATCCGGTGAACACGTAGATCAGTCGATACGACCCAGGTCCAATATTTACTTTGCCATTGTGCGCGGAAGCCCCATCTTGTTGATAAAATATTCTATTGCAATCTTCCAAAGTTAATGAGATTTTCGTTTAACAAAGTGTGATACTTTTTTGATTGAAGCAACCACCTATGAACAATAGCTTAATTAACTGATTACCTACAATTTCACACCAAACATTTACACTGAAACGTCTTTGAAAAGTCCGCAAAGTTGATACCACAAAATGGTGCTAGAAAGGATTGATCATTTATTGACCACTATTGACCATCAGCGATTTCGATTGACCATATTACTAAAACTAGACAATATAGACATTTTATTCATTGCATACGATTGACCATCGTTTGACCATTTTTGACCACCTTTCACATTTTCAAAATTAAAAAAAAAATTTGTTTCGAATTTTTTTTTTACTACAAATAGGTACTAACTTTGAAACTCTTACATGTTACTTCAAGATCGGATACAAATTAAGCGGTGGGTGGTTAAACGACGATTTGAGATTTGCTATGATTAAGTGATATGGAGCAAGAGATTGTTATATTTTCTGGGTGTGATGTAATTTCATTGGAGATACGACGTTGTTTTGTTCATTTGTTTCGACTGTTGTTAAGTTTTCGAAAAAATTGTTTGGTGGTCAATTATGGTCAGACGTTAGTCAATCCTATCCTGCAACAAAATTTTAGTATTTGTAGTAAAAATAAAATTTCGAAACAATTCCTTTTTGAAAATTTTGAAAATGTGAAAGGTCGTTAAAAACGGTCAAACGATGATCAATCGTACCCGATGAACAAAATGTCTATATTGCCTAGTTTTAGCATTTTCTCCATTAAACGCCAAAATATGGGTATAGTGGCTGTAGCCTAAACAAAATGTGATCAATCGAAATCGCTGATGGTCAATAGTGGTCAATAAATGATCAATCATTTCTAGCATTTTTGTTGATTTTTTGACCACTTTGTGGTACCAACTTCGCGGACCTGTCTATGAAGACTATTTTCAATGACAAATAGGGGATTGTCTTGGTTTCATTATCAATGCATGTTTCTAAAGTTTGTATTTTCTTAAAATACCAAACTGTAGTTTTTCATACCCCAATATTATGTGCAATTTCGCGAGTGAATTTTCTTGTACTGCGAAACGAATATCTTCAACATCCTTATCTTACGACAATTTACGTTTTTTAAAATTATGTTTTATTAAATGATCCATAATTTTTTAAATTCGTTTCAATATTCTGAAATATTTTCGAATCTGGTACTTCTTTGTCCGAAAAACGAACACTAATGACGAACCGGTTGAAGACGATTTTTATTACATTCGAAAAGCACTTGTAACATGTCCGTTAGCTCATTGTTATTCGTTTTTACGAAAATACGTTTTTTGTTTGACGTTTGACATTTATTGGATTTTTGTTACTTCATGGCACACTCGAAAATTTATAGATAGTAAAAAACAAAGATGAAATTTATAAATGTAATTTTTTTTTCAATAAACGTTTTTCAAAAATAGAATGTTATACATTGTTGACTTCAGGAAAAGAAATCCTATTCGAATATAGCCAAAAATATATACCTATAAATAAAAACAAACAAAACACTGCCATTTTATCTCAGGGTTCCTAATTTCTTTAATCTCCAGCCTGTGCAAAAATGCAAAGTTTGAATGCTCTGAATCAACATACAAATCACACAATTAATACACGAAGTCAGCACGTAGGAAAACCCTTTTTACAAAAAATCATAGTTTTATTTATATCAAGAAGATAATTATGTAATAAGCAATCGAACCTGGGCAATTGCCCAGAAGCAATACAGTAGAGTAACTATAATTATAGTTACTCTACTGTATAGCTTCTGCCCTTAATCCTAAGATAGCGCCATAAGCTAAAATTTTTTAAATTGAATATTGAAAATTTCTTGAAATTAGACAAAATTTATAAGAATAATTGATTTACTGTGTGTGAATTGTTGTGTTGTTCCTCGCAATATTATTCTTTAAATATAGGTGTTAGATAGATTTTTTTTTATATTGCTGCCGCAGATTATAAACTATATATTATAAAAGTTTACAACTTACGTCGCTCTCTGTAGGAGTTGCTATTCTACAAGACCTTTGTGTTGCTAATCACAGTGCTTAGAATCATTTGATTTGTAATTGTCTTCTAATTTTCTAGATACGTTAGTGATATTCTTTGGTCAATAATTAGCCTTTTGATTTATCCAGGTTCAGCCAAAATTCACTACATAGAGTAATGTTTAAATCTCGACGTCCATATCGACACTTTTTCTTGGCTATTTTTCTTCTTTAATATCCCCCAAACACACTTGTTTCTTGTTCTTTAGAATTGATTTTATTGTAGGAATTAGTAGCAGTATATATGTCTATAAGTATATGTGCAAAGAGGTTCCAATGTATGACAGCGCTTAAAAAGACGTCATTTCTACTAAAGAGACATTACTTTTGAGGAGCAGTGTACGTCCAGACCCAAAAACTACAAAGGTCTATATTATAGCAAAATATAAAATAACTTTAAATATCTCGGAGCTAAGCACAATGCATTCAATCCATTTTTATAACACTTTTCAATTCCTATCATATTAAAATTCAAACGCTATATTAATTAATGTTATCTGTATTTTGCTTAACAATCTAACCATCAAAAGTATGCCAAACGCGCCCGATATTATCTGATGAATTTAGTATTCACGTATAAACGAAACAGTACTGTTAGGTTTTTGTGTTGGAGGTCGTGCGCTCACGACAAATAATTCTATTGGACAGCGTACGTTAATTCGTTTGAACAATGCATTAGCGGACTGTTTGTGTTGGTTAAATATGCATTAGACTGAATACAATCATCGCACCGGAGAGGGTGATAAACCTAAAATGTAACAAAGCAACTGCCGTATAATTTGTACGGATTTAAAATCAGTTCACATCGATGAAGAATATTCTGTTGTTACGGTGAATGCACGGCAGTGAACAATTAAATTATGGAAGAGTCTGCGGGATATATTCCGGTATGTAAAACATAGCTGCCAAATTAATTTATGATTCCGTGGCCGTCATGAATTCGCGTGCTCCTGAATTGCCAGCAGGTATATATATGAAGTATTGACTATTTTCTCACACCTGCCTACACTCGATATATAAAAAATTCACGACAATCAAATTAATCCACATTATTGGCAGATAACGTGAATAGAGCACAAATATTTTCCATAGTTATTTCCACCTAGTGTTTTTTGATCTTTCTTAGCATTTTGTCGTATCGAATAATTTGCCTATAAGTACAGGCTCAGTATTAAGCTATAGCGACCGCAATGGACAGTTGTATGTAAATTTTGTCTCTATCTTTCTAGTGAAAAGCTTACTTTTATTGTTTAATTTTCCATTTCTATGTTTAAACCTTGACTATATAACTTGAACTGATTTTAAGTTTTAAGAATATTTGAGATATTTTCAAAAGTAAATTGCCTGCAATGCATTATATTTCTTAGATCGTATTATTAAAGTTTAGATCATCTCACTTGACATACATATATCACATTTTTCCCAAAATAATCTAAAAGACTCACCCTCTCCACCAGACGTATTATGACAAACTAGCCTGGCATGACGTATATTCGTACATCATCCGAGGGCCCTGCAATAACTTATCAAACTGACCGTCCATCCGTTTCCAGTTTTTGCCTATCGTCACACGGCAACAAGGAAGGCGGTCGCCTCACCAATCTGTCTTTTTCCCCCTATAATTGTACTTTATGGCAACGTTATTCGTATTACTTACGACCCTCCATATCTTCTTAGCCTAGTCCACCTAGCAACGATTCGCTTGGTTTTTCCTCCGTTTCATTGTTATGTACAGTCATTTCTTGAAACTCGAAGGGAGAAAAATCATTAGAAAGGTGACAGGGGTAGAAGTTTGTGTGCGAGAGTGCTGGGAAAGTCTTTATTACTGATCTCGATGAGCCCTGTTTATTGATTAGTAATTAAAATTTTATTTAGTTGTTTTGAATTAAGACGTTGAATTAAGACGTATCCTATACACTGACTACAGGTTAAGCTATTAATAGCTTTTCAAAGATGTATACCTGTTTATGTATCGTAACACTAAACGAACCGACAGCATCGCTTATTTCGTGTTACTATATAATAATGTTATCCTACTTGCATCGAAATTACATAAATTCTGGTTGATGCACTTGCACGTTGTAAAATTATTTTAGTACTCAGTACATTAAAAAGCTTCGAACTAATATGACATTGAAATCAGTGAGATATGACGCCATCATTCAATTTTACTAATATTTATTGCGCGTGTCTTAAACGTCAAACATTAATACACTTGTATGGCAAAGTATGCCACACTACTACTACAGTATTAATAGTGAAATTTTAAATACATGTAGTCATGGAGCTAAGCCGAGAGCATTTTAAGACTATAATGTTGCATGATTTTAAAGTGGGTCTTAACGAAGATGAATGCCTGCAACACTTACCTGCAGCTTTTGGAGATGGAATACCATGTCGGGCTACGACTTTTAGATTGTTTGTAGAAAATTGCCATAGTCGCAGTTATTTGTACGGTGAGGGAACTAACGAGGCCGTCCAGGTTAGTGGTTACCTTCGAAAATATGTACCGTGTTCATAAAATGTTACAAGATGATAGAAGACGCACTCACTCAATGATAGACGCCACCTTTGATATTGAATCGGCAGCAGTAAGGCAAAGCCTTCATGAAGATTTTCTTATTTGAAAGTGAAAAGTGATGTACGCCGTATTCTTCCAAACTGGTCTTGTGATAGCTGTCAAATTAGAAGGACAAAAGGCTGTCACCGACCCCTGGTACACCTAATACTGCCTGTTGGAGTTTCCTCGAAGCCGTAAAATCAACGGCTACACGATGAAAAAGTCTGGCGCATACGGCGAGTACTGCAACTTTTTTGAGAGAAAACATCAAGAGAACTCCCTTATTTTCAATTGTAAGACGAATTTATATGGTCTTTTTCTTTTCAACGGAAGAGGAGATTAACTTAGCCATCTGCGAATATTTTCAGTAGATCTTGAGAAAGGCTTGGCGTGAGGTTATCAAATTTTCGTCTACAAAAGCGTATGGATAATAAAGGAGAATACTTTGAACATCAAGAAAGTTTTGAACCTTTATCTTGTTTTACTGCTCTATGTATATTTCAAAAATTTCAGCGCCACCATCGTACCTTTAGGTTCCTTATAGCTACTGTCGTATTTCTCTTGAAACACAAAAGTTGATTAATTAAAATTTTTACACATGTCTGCTGTCGCAGTTATGGTGCTAGAGCTTGACTTTGCTCGAAACCAACCACCATTATTACAATAACAAAATACTACAAGTTTTCATGCCGCAATGATTGCTGTTACTGTCACTGTGAGATATTGATATTTTGCTATGTATATTGTATTGATGATTGGATTTCATCCCATAGGAATATTTTATCTATAATTGGTAATACAACATTAATCAAAACGCAATTTTAAGCCAGTTTTACTTGAAAAATTTCGTGCATTTGTTCGACATTTCTTTCTGACATTTGAAAGAGAGAATTGTGTATTGAATTTTGTAAGTTAAACAGTCAGGCAGGACAAAGGATTGATGTTGAATATAGATTGAGGTTAGTTTATTGCTGACAAAGAAAAGAATTTAAGTTTGGTAATTGGTTGGTGGACTATTTGGAGGTAGCTTTCACTCATTACATACAATAAAATGTTAATGTTAATTGTTGTTGATTATCTATTGTCCTCATCAGTGATATTTAGCTGTTTCAGGCTTCTATACCATACCAAAGTATATGATTATAGGGAAGAAAGAGACCAATATCAAATATTGTGAAACATCGGCAATTACGTAACCCTAATTCTTCCCTTAGTCAGATGTAAACCACCTCAATCTATATATTTGGCATATTTGCGCCCTTAGGGAAGTAAATCTGTCAAACTAAATTTGGGGCTAGGTTGCTTTGTTCAAAATTTGTCGTATTTTAGTTATTTATGGTAAAAAGTTATCACTCTTACTCCATGTTGTTGCCGATACCTCTTGTTTCACGAATTGTGTTGTTGCTTATTTTTTTTCAGTCAGTTTAAATGGCTCTGGATTATTGTATATGGATAATTTGGCTAACTAGTTTCTATTGAAACCTTTCATGTAGGGGTCATACCATCTCTAAGCAACTTTTTACTTCTGTTCTGATTTCGTAAGAAATTAATCTTCTAATGGAACTATGCCATTTCTAACCATTTTTGTCAATATTACCTTTAATTCTCTGTTAGCACCTCAATAACGATCAATTAGTTTTCTAAATCAAATTCAGAATATCGCGCCTGCTAACTTGCACTTTATTATCAAAACCGAACGACTC
This sequence comes from Holotrichia oblita, assembly GCA_023690525.1. NCBI lineage: Eukaryota > Metazoa > Arthropoda > Insecta > Coleoptera > Scarabaeidae > Holotrichia > Holotrichia oblita. The sequence continues at coordinate 107,955,570 of CM043018.1, read as the reverse complement.
ATAACTATTAGATATGTAATTATATATCATAGCTACATATGTACACATATCGATTTTTTCGTTGTGTCCTGACCTCTTTGCTACAGCTTAGAGTTCAATACTATCGTTATTTATATATTAAATTATTATTATATATAAATAACGATAGTTTTTATATCTATATATCAGGGAAAACTTTAAAATATTTTGCTTTACTGCATTAGATTGAGAGAGTTGTAATGTTCCGCGTATAGATGATGTAATTGATATCGTGACAAAAGCTATGCGTGCAGCTTTCTAGAAAACATAGTAATTAAAATACCACTTTTGCCTTCGTTGCTACCCTTACTTAATTGAAATTAATAGCTAAATGTCGCTTACGTCCTGCCAGCAATTTAGAAGGTTGTTGGCAGTCTATCCGTCAGTGTTAAAAGTTTCATTCCTACTAAACTGTACACCCATTCCTATAAACACGCACTTGTGTACTGATGCATACATGCTCAGTTTTAATTGTGATTTATTGGACAATTAACAAGTTAGAGACCACCGCGTAGTTATGTCAGTTGTAAAGTTTCTGTATGATTGCTAGAATTAAAAGCACTGTTTAAAATTCATATGCTGCTTTAAAACGGAGGATGTGCTTGTAAACTAAAATTAGACATTTATGTGATAATTTGAATATTATTACACCAAGAAAAGAAAAGAATTGAATTTCTTAGAACTCTATATTTAGCAAAGAATTTAATTTTCTTTTACTAGACTTTTCTTGCAGTTTTATCCGTAAATACATACGTGTAGATATACAATATGATGCTGGTAAGGATCATTCATTTTTTGTTTGGGTAATAAAAAACTATAGACGAGATAAAGTATAAGCAATTTGAAACAGAGTATTACGCTACCTCCAAATTCCAGATTGGAACAGTTGATCGCTGCGTAAGCTGGTTTACAACATTGATCTGATTGTATAACTGTCAACATTTTCTATCTACAATTACAACCCTAACTTTTATATTTGGTATATAAACATTTCTGAGTTCTCGGTAAATCATGATTCTATCAACGCTTGTGGGTAAAGATTGTCCTTTAAACTCCATCTTTTGGTTGAACACTCCCGATCACTCTTCGTACCGAAGATTCAAATCTTCCACCAACTCTCTGAGCTCGACAGGCGGCTGCCCTCGGAGTTTAAGATTCTAGTTCGTACAAAAAGCGACCAAAGGAAAAGTATCCCAAGATCTTTCCAGCAAATTAAAGACTGCACTTAAAAATTACAATGAAGAGAAGTAGTAGGTGAAAATGTCGGCCTCTCTTCTCAATTACAATTTAGATTCCAAAGCCAAAATTCTGGCAGATCAACCCCAGTCAGGACATAATATTCATATTAACGAAAACTGTGATAATAAGACGATGAATCCGGTAAATAACGTTATGAACAACTTCCCCGGTCTTAAGGGGAAAACGCACTCAAGGCTTGACCTATAGGCAGTAAAAAGTTTTATCACCGGTGAAATGTACATTCTGTGTCTTGTGTCACATCGCTCACTTTTGGAATTTGTGCTTTCCACAATTTTTGGTAATACGGCGATCCTTACTTGCTTGCTGAGCAAAATTTCTGTTTATCACCGCCTTCAGTTTCACTGGAATAATAGATAGCATGAAACGAATGAAATCAAGTGGGTTGCTATACACGAAACATCTTAGACTTCCCCATGGTTATCTGTAAGTCGGTGACTATAGTCTGTTATGGGCATAGGTGAGCATGACGCTGGACAAGCTATTTACATTACGTAATTCTGTAGGTGAGAGCGCAAATAGTCGCCTTTCATTAAAAGTAACTTTAAGGATATTTTTTTGTATTTCTACAACATACTGTCACGTACGAAGCCCTGTCACGTTCATGCATAGCCAAGATACACAACAGACTTGAGACAACAAAACGATTTTGGGGTTAATAACGCGTATTCCTTGGTATATCTGGAATCTCGATATATGCTGACACCTGGAAGTTCTCTTTCTCCATCAGTACGTCCCCCTAAAGGAAGCAATTGCCCCAGATGCTATGTTATTTCCGTCAATTCTCTCACCATCTCGTAATTAGTAAATGCTGCATTAATAGAGATAAAAAGGCTAAGAAATATCATTTTGTTGTGCAAGAAGTTATCCAGAATGTCGAATGTCCCTAAGCACAGGTAAGCTGAGCGATTCCAGGTTCGTTGCATTCTTTTTCTTAAAATTCATGTTGATCCAATTCAGAAACCCGAAGAAGTTTCAACATCGAATTATATTTATAGTCATTTTCGTTTTGACATAATTTACATCTTTAGACATGCAAAGGTGCTTTACTTAGAGCTAAACGAGATATATTTGTGTCTCATGATAACGTAATGTGAGTTTATTGCGATTTTAAAAATTGTAAGAAAAGGAGTATGAAATGATTCATTTGAAGATACGTAGCAGTCACTGTTGTGTAGTTAGAGGTGTATTTTTTTAAAGTCACATTCTAGGAATTTAATTTGTTCACGTCACATATACGCTCACTCGCTCAACACTGTAGACTGCTCTCTAGTCTGTATTAATTCTTTAGTTGCTATAAAAAATTGATAATTCTGAGTCCCAGTTTGCTCAAAGTACATACAGGATGATGAAAATGTTGTCAAAGGCTATTTCCTTTTATTATATTATAGAGGTCTCTGCGTCACTACTATAATAAAAATAAAAATGTTGCAAAATTGTCTATTGTTTGGTGTATTACAGGAAATAAAGACTTCAGACTTTAATCCGGCATTAATGTACCTTTTGCGCCAAACGTGTATTAAATACTAATATAAACACCAACCATATTCTCAGATATAAGCATATTTTAGACCTGCGTACGTTACTCTTGCCTAAAGCATTTAATTAAATTTGTATTTCCATGTGAACAAAACATAACAAACTTAAAATCATTCTACCTTTAAATTCAGTAAAAACAACACATATATACGTTAGGACAGTAAAAACGCCTAATAAATCTTTTCGGACAAATAAAGCAAGCGTGAAACGAAAAGAGCAAAACATTGCTACTATCATAATATAGCAACAGCCTTTATACTAACAAAACGGAAAACTCTATGAGTTTGCTATAGGTATTACATTACGCTATGCTATGCTTTTAGCACTGGTATAATGCGACCATAATAAGAGAAAAGGGACTACTATACACTTGACAGGTTTCGGTTTACGTCTCCATTGTATCGCCGGGAAAATCCTTGCCACAATCCACTTTGGAAATTCCAGAGAATGACACAGAATTTATCTCCACCTCCGCCAAAATCATCAAACTAATACGAGCTAAGGTAGAAGCTGCAAATAATACTTCTTTTTTGTACATATCATACAATAGAATGGCTATTTTCATCGAGAGTTTTCGCGTATAATAATAGTAATGCTTTAGGTTATCAATTATTTTATCGACTGTAACTAAATTCAATGAACTTTGTAAGCTTTATGTATTATATGATTATATGATCTTTATCATCTATAAGAGTTACGCAATAAGGCAATACATACACACCTTCACGGTATTTCAGAAACATAAAGTAAAAGTGTAGTAGAGCGATCAATATTTGCCCCTAAATTTAAGTGGAACGCGTTTATTTTACTCGTTGAATAGCATCACGAGGTAGCGGTTTCGCGAAAAGATCTTAATCATTTAATGTATAAATTTTCTAGATTTACCTTTATATTCGCGGAACTGACACTAAAGTGACGTTTGCATTATAAAAGCGCACGAATGTTAGATACGTTGGTATCTACAATGGTGGTCATACGTTACGTCCCATCTTATTTTGCTTGATATACAGATATAAATTCTCTAATAAGCTGTAACATGATTGATTCTAAAGTGGTATGGTGATGGTAAAATTAATTAAGAATGATCATTTGTATAATGTTCTGAGCATTCCAAGCATAAACACTCAAATCATGTAAGTACTATGTAATAATCCTAATAAAAATGTACGTAGATGACATTTTCTCAAACATGGTGGTTGTTTGGTAGATGGATATACGCTATGATGGTATACGGAAATATATGTATCCCTCAAATATTTGGTGTGATCCTTGGGCTTGACAATTGGTGGGTAACCTAAAGTACAAGTAATGAAAGCACTCGTCTAAAGAACCAGAAACTTGCTGGGAAGGTGTGTGATTCAAAGAAGAATAGAAAAATTAAATACTCTTGTGAGATGTGCCTTCTCTGTATGAACCCTAAACATTAAAAAAGAATCCAGCGGTATGTATAATAAGGTATAACGAATGACACAATCGCTAAATAAATAGTCACAAAGGTATATATTGTGTCTACAGTTTCATCAAAAGCGGAAGTTTTAATTTTTTTTTCTTTTAATTTTTCCAAGTATTTAACGTAATTGTCACCGATAAATAATGTGTGTTGAAATATCCTCTAGGCAGACAAACTGAAAAATTGAGGAAAAGCTTTATTATTTTCGTAAATTTTAATAATAATTAGTGAACTTCGAAAAAAAACAAAAGAACACAATATGTTAAAAACGGGCTACTTTTGGATAAGGAAAATTGGGCTATACGTATTGGAAATGGTCTTTAATAACACGCAGTAAAGTAAGACCGTTTCATTACAAGTCACCCTGTATACTTATTTGCAGTATGTCCCTGGCCACAATATAGGGCCACCTTAAAAAGTTTGTTATTTTCTATCTCCGAGCTAATATAATTACGAGATGTGTACTAAAATGAATAATATTAATACTTGGTATTTATTAGACATATTCTAAGTACATTTCTGCCTAATAAATCTCTAGAGTGCTGCTTAATAACTTTATACCTGCCATGTGCCCCTTCGCCGGTGTCTTAACAAGTGGGTTCAGTATTGTTCCGGCTGTTACTGTAAAAATAACCAGTATATTTGTGAAAGATATCGAAGATTATTGTTAGTGTGGAATGCTTTAAAATCAATTGTTTGTTCAAGACAAAACAATACTATTGCACGATTAAAAGCAAACATTGAAGATGTGTGGCAAAATTACCAAAAAATCAAACAGTATGCCGAAAAGGATCAGGGATGTGATCAAGAATACGGGTGGAATTACTAGTTGTTAATACAATGCATGGAAATATTATTTTCCTAGACTACTGCAATAAATTTATCTGTTTAAATTTTTCATTTGTTCAAATATTTCAATAAAACCGTCTTATCAGTAGGTGGCCCTAATATTGTGGCCAGGGACTGTTCCTTTACCGTTTATTGCTATTCTAGGTTTAATTACAACATTCAAAACACAATAGATAGAAAATATGTTTCTGAATTATTAAGAGGCGCCCGACTACCTTTTAACAGTTGGCGATGTTGCCACAGTTAAATATTTTCATAATATGTTTTTATAATTTATTTAAAACGTATTTTAAAATTGGGCTTCATGGGCAACATGCTCATAGCAAGTTTTAAAATTAAATCTAAAAATTAATTGAGTAATCTCTACTCACCTATCAAGGTAAACGGGAATAGAGATTGTGATGTTAATATCGAATATTAACGGACAAAATTATATATAATAATATAAAATATATTGACTTATTAAATAAAAATTTGGTTATTAATAATAATAATTAATTTTAAATATGTATACTAATTGTTGTGCAAATGCAAGAGGGTTGTAAGTGATACGTTAGGGCTTAAAAGTATATATATGCTTATATGTATATGCAGATATAAACTGTAGCGTATTTTATACATATGTAAAGCCGTATACCTGAGACATACAGTTGACCAAACAAATAGTAAATCAGAGATTAAATCGCTACCGCAAAATAGGTGATTCAGCTGTTTTGTCTGTTATAGTACATACGTACATACATGCATACCTCGCAGCAATTTCAGTAAGCCGTTTGTTCTCACTCTATTGTTAATTAAATAATTAGCTATTAATAGGTACATTAATGATTTGGGGTATTCTTCCTTTTTAGACAGTTTTTTGAGGATGATACATTTTTATTTCTAAATCGTTCACTTATTTTTGGAAAATACAAGTTGTACTAAACTACGGCTGCATGTCGCCAGCCCCCTGTCCTCTCCCTTCCCCATAACCGAATTTTAAAATTCTTTCTGGACTAAAGTTTTGTACCCGTTTTGTACCATTTTGTACCAAACATTAAACATTTTGTACCTCGCCCGTTTCGAAGGTATAATCAATTTTAGATGGGAGGGCCAGGGACATGCCAGCCCCTCCATGTCGGAATTTCAAAATTTCACTTATGCCATCGTATTGTACTAGTTTTGTACCGTTTTGTACCACAGACCAAACATTTTGTACCTCTTTAGTTTTTGAAATATAATCGATGTTAAGTAGAGTGCTAGCTCCCCTCTCCCCCACCGGAATTTCAAAATTTCAGTAATGCTATCGTATTGTACTAGTCTTGTACCACAAACCAAACATTTTGTACTTCGTTAGTTTTTGAGATATAATCGATCTTAAGTATGCTGTCGTACTGTACTAGTTTTGTACCAATCATTTTGTACCACACTGGTTTCAGAGATATAATCAGTTTCACTTGAGAAAAAGAAAGAGGGATATGACCGTTTACCTCGCCGGTATTTTAAAGTTCCAACTATGCTATTCTATTGTAGTAATTTTCTAGAGTTTTGTACTGTTTGTCTAAATTTTGATAACGTAAATTTTGTAATATGTAAATTATAATTACGTTACTGTCTTCTTAAGAGTCGCAACCTTTATTATCTTTAATTAAGTTTACGACACCTTGTCTTCTCATATTTTAACTTCTCTTGAATTAAATTTTCATTGTTAAAACTTCTTCTGAGTTCAACGTTTATCAAACAGCTAATCGATCGAATCAGCTTACCAGATAAATTTAAATATTATTATTATTTTTACTATTTTGAGCGACTTTAGTTTCTCATTTGTTTTACTACATTTTATTCTATATTCAAGTAAAACTCTGCAATAACTTTGTTTATCTTTGTATGAACTTATAGCATTATCTTTGTTTAAATTCGTTTGTGACATGTATTTTTACTTATTTTATCAAGAGAGCGCTGTAAACGATTGCTTGGTCGATTTTACGACTACATAGCTTTCTTTCTTTCAATTTGTTAAAAAAATAGATTTTGTTTAATTTACTTTCAAACAGAAACATTAGTTTTATTTTAACGCAAATTAAAAATTTCAGTTTATGAAACCGATTTCTCGATAGATACAAGTAAGCACTTTACCACCGAAGGATTAATGTTTCAGATTTAAAAAATAGGTGGTTGTTTAAACAGAGCTCACGTAGAGGTTGCAGATGCTTAACACATTGAATATGCTCCAAAATAGATCTTTTTGCTATTAGCCCCGTTCTAGAATAAATTTAGGTTCATAAAATATGTTGTATGTTGAAAAATATTTGCTAAATCGCAAAAGAGCAATATTAATAAAAAGAACGAACTAGGTTCATCCACGAAAAAAACATCATCAAAAACTTACTTTAAATGTTCACAGTACATCTACATCGACATCTATTATTCCATAAAGTTTAATATAAAAATATAGACCAATGTCATAGCAGTATATACTAGGAAACATTACGAACAGTGTGAATGGCAACAAACACATACTGACTGCAAACAGACCGAACAAGCAATTCCTTTGTACTATTTTCAGACATATAAGCATATGGTAAATATTCCTAGCGTTCGAAGCAGATATCTAGCACTATGGTTGAAATCTTAAATGAAAAAACCTTTACTCTAATTCAACTTTAAAACTCAAGATGTAAACGAATTAGACGTTCCAGGCATGAATTGTATGTATTGAAATACAATCAATTATCAATTATTATTATTCAATTTTGTTTCGCAAACAATTAGTTCCGTTTGTAAAGGGAACATTATTTTATTTACTTTTTGTACAATATAAAAATGTGATATATGTATATTAATATTTGGCTAGTATTCTCTATCAAGACAACACTAAACTTCTACAGACGTCACAAATAAAACTGGTCTGAAATAGAAAACATTACTCTGTTTACAACTTTTTGTTGAATCTGTATATTCCTTAATAACATAATCTTGACGTAAGCTATTTCATTCAACGTTAGGAATCATTTCCGGAACGAAGTTGCGTGTGTACCGGTGAATTGTAAATTAATTTGGTTTTAAGTGAGCAAATCTAGGTTAAAAGAAGCATATGGAAGTAATAATTTTATTTGTGAGCTTAATTTATGTATATCCCGAGGTCTTTGCCAAAACAAAGGTAAATTTAAATGAAGAATAGATTAGGACGGTAAGCCTGTAATTTACGAGCACTTAATAAGATATACTGTAACCTTAAAATGGCATAAATAATAATTGAATGTATAAAATTGTCCATGATCGATATTTTATATTCTTCGAAAAATTAATCAATCTGTTTGATCTGTAACACTTAATAAGCAATAATCTCTAGAGTAGTTTATTAATCAGTATTCGCCTGAGAAAATTGTAGTTGTGCAAGTTCACATTACATATAATTATACATGCTCTGGACCATATATAGTGTTTAGTCATATATTTATGCCATCAACCCAAACAGATTATGTAAAAATATTTTTCCCATTTGAGCCATTCATTGCATCTCGAATAATAAACAAATTAGAGGCGGACATCGGACCGGGAGCTCTACCCGCTTTCGTTCTCGATTAGAGGTCATTTGTACGTCGTAAATTTTAGCGTTGACATTGCGTTAAGCAGGACCCCACTCGCCGTATAAAATAAATAAATAACGTCGGATAGCGTGGTATGGCGAGGAGGTCATATTAAACTAACAACGGGCAGACAGACGCAACCGGTTGAAAGGAGATTCCCTGGCCACCCAGTAAAGGGGTGGATGTTTTAGACGGAAACACTATATACCGTTCGTATTTCATAATTTATTGTTCCTTTCGTTTGCTAGAAATTATTCATCTAAATTATACAGAATCGCTACAAGGAATAGTCTTGAAGAACGGTGTAATTAAGTTTCGTTTTGACTACTCGGTGAATATGTTATATAGAGTACTAACCGCAGAGTATGGTCCATGCTCTGTTTAATTAATCACAAACAAAGTAGTGCAAAATTAATATTTGTCACACGTTTCTAATTGGTACAATTCGAAAACAATTGCAGTGAGAATAATGCTCTTCCAAACATTTTTTGTAGAAAATGTTTCATAATCTTTTTGATACCTTGTTGTGTTAAAATAACACTATATTTTTTTACAAAACATAAAATTTTCTACAAAAGTTACTTTTGCCAGGGCTCTATAAATTTCACACTAGTTTGATTTACGAATAATTGAAAAAGCATTTAAAAGAAGTGGCAGAATAAGCTTTCAAGAACAGTATTAGTAAAACAATCGTGTATAAGTTTTCAAAATACACGGACAAAATAGCTTTGTCAGTCTCCGTTCTGACAAATGTGTTGGTTGTAGTTGGAAATCTTATAATTGATTCATTATCTAATAGAAAATTTAGATACTGATGATATCGAAGGTTTCTACGGTCCAAGTTTCTGTTATGGGCGCTTCCGCATTTTGAGCGCGTCATACGAAAGTAAATATATTCAATACAAAACAAAAACATTAGTAAAATTAAAAATAAAAATACAAAAAAATATATACAACAACTTACTCAAACTCGACGTCTCGCTACTAATGTAAATTGCTTCTTCAGTAGCAGAACTAGGTAAGGGACCGCAAAAGGTGACAGTAACTCGACGTGTAAACCACGCTAGAGGTGAAAACCTAACAGGTGTAAAAAATGGGTGAAGGGCCCCAAGAGATTACGATAACTCGATGTGGCAACCGCGCTGCAAACGTTCTGTGTGTCACCTTATGTAGTGGCGAAACGTCGAGTTTGAGTAAGTTGTTGTACCTACATATTTTTTGTATTTTTATTTTTAAGTATTACTTTTGTTTTATTTTTGAATTGTATATTTACTTTACTATGACGCGGTCAAAACCCGGAAGCCCTCAAACAATTTAGATACTCCTGTAAAATGAGTAATTGTGCATTATAACATATATTTTAATATTTAAAATTATTTTATCTTTAGATTCCATAAACACTACAGTCTTTTAAGCTGAATAATATATATTCAGAGTAAATGTATGTTATATGTCACGTCACGAGTAATAATTTTATCCTACAGGCTATCAATTTAAAATAATTTTAGAATTCTGCTTCTTTCGATTACACCAGAAGTGCGTATATATTTCTTTTTGTTGATTTGTATTGCCACGACAAATCTACGACTACTTTGTCTAATAAACTTTATATCTATTTGCCTAAAATGTGACAGCTGCGGGCTATTACAAACAACTGTATTTCTAAGAAATTTATGCATATACAGATTTAACAATTTTAGGTAATTATGTAGGAGAATTTGTTGCATCAATGTAGTATCATAAACTTTACAGAACGATATCATGTGTTCAGAAAAAAATTCTAGACTTTTTATGCAGAATATATCGATGTCTTATTATTTCCCAAATAGCAACTAATATTTTTTGTTAGTCTTATTGTACAGTACGTTTAAAATTAAGGATAGTATGTATTTACTACCGTATAACTAAATGTTATAGAGTTGTCTTAAAAAATGTAATAAATTGTATTTTATAAAATTACCTAGTCTAGCCTAAGTTACCATAAATACATAGAAACAAGTGAAATTTCTATTACTTGTGATTAACAATGTTCTTGTAGTTATAGTCTAGCTGACAACTCCTGGGATGTGAGGGAAAATTATTGAGCGGAGAAGCACGGCACTAGGTGTGACATTTCGATTACAAATACATACTAGTGCGGATTTAAGCTCCAGCTGTCACAAGACTTGTGTATCTAATGTTGCTGTTAATGAATAATTAGAAATGTTGCGATTTGAATTTAAAAACAAAGATTTCTGCAAATATGAATTCTGCACATACATTTTTGGAAAATGTTACTATAATAATAGCTGTCGCAGGGGTAAATGGGCATCCCTCCTGCGACCTTACGGAAGGACTAAACTCGAAAAGGGGGGTGCCGATCGACGGGGAAAGGATTTTTCTATAAAAATTATTAGATTTCGCCGCAGGCCAACGTCCGAATCCTGTAAGATTAGCATACGAATTAAAAATTCGCGTTTGACCGAACTTTGAGCGCTTATATCTCCCGAACGGTTAACGCTACGCCAAAACTATTCATGTCCGAACATATTCTCCTCGACGAGTACTTGGTTATTTTGGGGAAAAAAATTTTTCCGATTAAAACTAAAAAATACAGCGTCGGGGCGCCGACGCCCAATAAGACGACGCTTTCCCAGACGGGACCGCCGAACCGGCCGTATTTATAATGACGATTTCCAAAATTTCAAAGTTCCAACGCCTTTCTAAACCGCTTATTTTTTGATAAACGTCGCCAAAATTCCTCAAAATAGATACTAGATATTTCTATATGAGAATATGATATCTCGAATTTACGAGCTCCGGTGGCGCATCGGAACGGGCGGTGGCCCACGGCGCTAGAGGTACGGCGTTCAAATCTCGACGAGGGATACTATGGCTTTTTTCTTTGGTTTTTTGTTTTTTTTTATTAATGATTGAAAAGAATAATATATAAAATAAAGAAGTCTTCATTTCAACGGCGACGAAACACAAGAAATAATAATTAAAAAAACACGATGAATCATTAAATGCGTTAAAGAATTTCCAATTTTTTACAATTGTCCGATTGGAAAAACGTTATTATTTATACTAAAAATCGTTTCTTATTTTGTGGTTCAATAAATAACACAAGTACTAATAATTACAAACATCTCTCCATGTCTAAAAGTAATTTAAAAATATGAAACAAGTAAGAATAGTTTAATTATCTGTATGTCAGTGTATTATCGAGATTATACTAAGTATATATCTACATATTTTCGAAAGAGCCAAAAAATCTTATTTGTATATATTCAGGGGAAATTGAATGTCAATATTTTAGGGAACGATTTTATGATGTATTTTAAAAAGGAAACTTATATAAACTTATATATGAACGTGTGACCTAAACGTCTGTCAAAGTAGGTAGCTGAAATTCCGTACGAACGCCACTGGTGGAATTAAAAAAAAAATGGGGAACACTCAATAATGCCTCTTGATACATACTACACGTATACCACGTTTCATTAAAATATCTAAAGTGGTATTACAGGAATTAATAAAAAACTATTTATTTTCGAAAACTTTATCACCCTGTATCTCAAAAGTTAAGACCTTTAGGTCATATGTTCATATGAAGTTTTCTCTTTAACATGACGAGTAGTATACGGTCCCGCTACCTCAGCAAAAAAAAAAACTATTTATTTTCGAAAACTTTATCACCCTGTATCTCAAAAGCTAAGACCTTTAGGTCATATGTTCATATGAAGTTTTCTTTTTAACATGACGAGTAATATACGATCCCGCTACGTCCAGCAAAAAAAACAAAAAAAAAATCTTTCCCTGAAATATGGACATTCATTTTGGAAAGTGCCTGTATAGCGGGTTTTATTCAATCAAAGTCGGCCATATTCCGCTCTTTACTATAATAATAGCTGTCGCAGGGGTAAATGGGCATCCCTCCTGCGACCTTACGGAAGGACTAAACTCGAAAAGGGGGGTGCCGATCGACGGGAAAGGATTTTTCTATAAAAATTATTAGATTTCGCCGCAGGCCAACGTCCGAATCCTGTAAGATTAGCATACGAATTAAAAATTCGCGTTTGACCGAACTTTGAGCGCTTATATCTCCCGAACGGTTAACGCTACGCCAAAACTATTCATGTCCGAACATATTCTCCTCGACGAGTACTTGGTTATTTTGGGGAAAAAAAATTTTTCCGATTAAAACTAAAAAATACAGCGTCGGGGCGCCGACGCCCAATAAGACGACGCTTTCCCAGACGGGACCGCCGAACCGGCCGTATTTATAATGACGATTTCCAAAATTTCAAACTTCCAACGCCTTTCTAAACCGCTTATTTTTTGATAAACGTCGCCAAAATTCCTCAAAATAGATACTAGATATTTCTATATGAGAATATGATATCTCGAATTTACGAGCTCCGGTGGCGCATCGGAACGGGCGGTGGCCCACGGCGCTAGAGGTACGGCGTTCAAATCTCGACGAGGGATACTATGGCTTTTTTCTTTGGTTTTTTGTTTTTTTTTATTAATGATTGAAAAGAATAATATATAAAATAAAGAAGTCTTCATTTCAACGGCGACGAAACACAAGAAATAATAATTAAAAAACACGATGAATCATTAAATGCGTTAAAGAATTTCCAATTTTTTACAATTGTCCGATTGGAAAAACGTTATTATTTATACTAAAAATCGTTTCTTATTTTGTGGTTCAATAAATAACACAAGTACTAATAATTACAAACATCTCTCCATGTCTAAAAGTAATTTAAAAATATGAAACAAGTAAGAATAGTTTAATTATCTGTATGTCAGTGTATTATCGAGATTATACTAAGTATATATCTACATATTTTCGAAAGAGCCAAAAAATCTTATTTGTATATATTCAGGGGAAATTGAATGTCAATATTTTAGGGAACGATTTTATGATGTATTTTAAAAAGGAAACTTATATAAACTTATATATGAACGTGTGACCTAAACGTCTGTCAAAGTAGGTAGCTGAAATTCCGTACGAACGCCACTGGTGGAATTAAAAAAAAATGGGGAACACTCAATAATGCCTCTTGATACATACTACACGTATACCACGTTTCATTAAAATATCTAAAGTGGTATTACAGGAATTAATAAAAAACTATTTATTTTCGAAAACTTTATCACCCTGTATCTCAAAAGTTAAGACCTTTAGGTCATATGTTCATATGAAGTTTTCTCTTTAACATGACGAGTAGTATACGGTCCCGCTACCTCAGCAAAAAAAAAAAAAACTATTTATTTTCGAAAACTTTATCACCCTGTATCTCAAAAGCTAAGACCTTTAGGTCATATGTTCATATGAAGTTTTCTTTTTATCATGACGACTAATATACGATCCCGCTACGTCCAGCAAAAAAAACAAAAAAAAATCTTTCCCTGAAATATGGACATTCATTTTGGAAAGTGCCTGTATAGCGGGTTTTATTCAATCAAAGTCGGCCATATTCCGCTCTTTACTATAATAATAGCTGTCGCAGGGTAAATGGGCGTCCCTCCTGCGACCTTACGGAAGGACTAAACTCGAAAAGGGGTGCCGATCGACGGGGAAAGGATTTTTCTATAAAAATTATTAGATTTCGCCGCAGGCCAACGTCCGAATCCTGTAAGATTAGCATACGAATTAAAAATTCGCGTTTGACCGAACTTTGAGCGCTTATATCTCCCGAACGGTTAACGCTACGCCAAAACTATTCATGTCCGAACATATTCTCCTCGACGAGTACTTGGTTATTTTGGGGAAAAAAAATTTTTCCGATTAAAACTAAAAAATACAGCGTCGGGGCGCCGACGCCCAATAAGACGACGCTTTCCCAGACGGGACCGCCGAACCGGCCGTATTTATAATGACGATTTCCAAAATTTCAAACTTCCAACGCCTTTCTAAACCGGTTATTTTTTGATAAACGTCGCCAAAATTCCTCAAAATAGATACTAGATATTTCTATATGAGAATATGATATCTCGAATTTACGAGCTCCGGTGGCGCATCGGAACGGGCGGTGGCCCACGGCGCTAGAGGTACGGCGTTCAAATCTCGACGAGGGATACTATGGCTTTTTTCTTTGGTTTTTTGTTTTTTTTTATTAATGATTGAAAAGAATAATATATAAAATAAAGAAGTCTTCATTTCAACGGCGACGAAACACAAGAAATAATAATTAAAAAAACACGATGAATCATTAAATGCGTTAAAGAATTTCCAATTTTTTACAATTGTCCGATTGGAAAAACGTTATTATTTATACTAAAAATCGTTTCTTATTTTGTGGTTCAATAAATAACACAAGTACTAATAATTACAAACATCTCTCCATGTCTAAAAGTAATTTAAAAATATGAAACAAGTAAGAATAGTTTAATTATCTGTATGTCAGTGTATTATCGAGATTATACTAAGTATATATCTACATATTTTCGAAAGAGCCAAAAAATCTTATTTGTATATATTCAGGGGAAATTGAATGTCAATATTTTAGGGAACGATTTTATGATGTATTTTAAAAAGGAAACTTATATAAACTTATATATGAACGTGTGACCTAAACGTCTGTCAAAGTAGGTAGCTGAAATTCCGTACGAACGCCACTGGTGGAATTAAAAAAAAATGGGGAACACTCAATAATGCCTCTTGATACATACTACACGTATACCACGTTTCATTAAAATATCTAAAGTGGTATTACAGGAATTAATAAAAAACTATTTATTTTCGAAAACTTTATCACCCTGTATCTCAAAAGTTAAGACCTTTAGGTCATATGTTCATATGAAGTTTTCTCTTTAACATGACGAGTAGTATACGGTCCCGCTACCTCAGCAAAAAAAAAAAAAACTATTTATTTTCGAAAACTTTATCACCCTGTATCTCAAAAGCTAAGACCTTTAGGTCATATGTTCATATGAAGTTTTCTTTTTATCATGACGACTAATATACGATCCCGCTACGTCCAGCAAAAAAAAACAAAAAAAAATCTTTCCCTGAAATATGGACATTCATTTTGGAAAGTGCCTGTATAGCGGGTTTTATTCAATCAAAGTCGGCCATATTCCGCTCTTTACTATAATAATAGCTGTCGCAGGGGTAAATGGGCGTCCCTCCTGCGACCTTACGGAAGGACTAAACTCGAAAAGGGGGTGCCGATCGACGGGGAAAGGATTTTTCTATAAAAATTATTAGATTTCGCCGCAGGCCAACGTCCGAATCCTGTAAGATTAGCATACGAATTAAAAATTCGCGTTTGACCGAACTTTGAGCGCTTATATCTCCCGAACGGTTAACGCTACGCCAAAACTATTCATGTCCGAACATATTCTCCTCGACGAGTACTTGGTTATTTTGGGGAAAAAAAATTTTTTCCGATTAAAACTAAAAAATACAGCGTCGGGGCGCCGACGCCCAATAAGACGACGCTTTCCCAGACGGGACCGCCGAACCGGCCGTATTTATAATGACGATTTCCAAAATTTCAAACTTCCAACGCCTTTCTAAACCGCTTATTTTTTGATAAACGTCGCCAAAATTCCTCAAAATAGATACTAGATATTTCTATATGAGAATATGATATCTCGAATTTACGAGCTCCGGTGGCGCATCGGAACGGGCGGTGGCCCACGGCGCTAGAGGTACGGCGTTCAAATCTCGACGAGGGATACTATGGCTTTTTTCTTTGGTTTTTTGTTTTTTTTTATTAATGATTGAAAAGAATAATATATAAAATAAAGAAGTCTTCATTTCAACGGCGACGAAACACAAGAAATAATAATTAAAAAAACACGATGAATCATTAAATGCGTTAAAGAATTTCCAATTTTTTACAATTGTCCGATTGGAAAAACGTTATTATTTATACTAAAAATCGTTTCTTATTTTGTGGTTCAATAAATAACACAAGTACTAATAATTACAAACATCTCTCCATGTCTAAAAGTAATTTAAAAATATGAAACAAGTAAGAATAGTTTAATTATCTGTATGTCAGTGTATTATCGAGATTATACTAAGTATATATCTACATATTTTCGAAAGAGCCAAAAAATCTTATTTGTATATATTCAGGGGAAATTGAATGTCAATATTTTAGGGAACGATTTTATGATGTATTTTAAAAAGGAAACTTATATAAACTTATATATGAACGTGTGACCTAAACGTCTGTCAAAGTAGGTAGCTGAAATTCCGTACGAACGCCACTGGTGGAATTAAAAAAAAAATGGGGAACACTCAATAATGCCTCTTGATACATACTACACGTATACCACGTTTCATTAAAATATCTAAAGTGGTATTACAGGAATTAATAAAAAACTATTTATTTTCGAAAACTTTATCACCCTGTATCTCAAAAGTTAAGACCTTTAGGTCATATGTTCATATGAAGTTTTCTCTTTAACATGACGAGTAGTATACGGTCCCGCTACCTCAGCAAAAAAAAAAAACTATTTATTTTCGAAAACTTTATCACCCTGTATCTCAAAAGCTAAGACCTTTAGGTCATATGTTCATATGAAGTTTTCTTTTTATCATGACGACTAATATACGATCCCGCTACGTCCAGCAAAAAAAACAAAAAAAAATCTTTCCCTGAAATATGGACATTCATTTTGGAAAGTGCCTGTATAGCGGGTTTTATTCAATCAAAGTCGGCCATATTCCGCTCTTTACTATAATAATAGCTGTCGCAGGGGTAAATGGGCATCCCTCCTGCGACCTTACGGAAGGACTAAACTCGAAAAGGGGGTGCCGATCGACGGGGAAAGGATTTTTCTATAAAAATTATTAGATTTCGCCGCAGGCCAACGTCCGAATCCTGTAAGATTAGCATACGAATTAAAAATTCGCGTTTGACCGAACTTTGAGCGCTTATATCTCCCGAACGGTTAACGCTACGCCAAAACTATTCATGTCCGAACATATTCTCCTCGACGAGTACTTGGTTATTTTGGGGAAAAAAAATTTTTCCGATTAAAACTAAAAAATACAGCGTCGGGGCGCCGACGCCCAATAAGACGACGCTTTCCCAGACGGGACCGCCGAACCGGCCGTATTTATAATGACGATTTCCAAAATTTCAAACTTCCAACGCCTTTCTAAACCGCTTATTTTTTGATAAACGTCGCCAAAATTCCTCAAAATAGATACTAGATATTTCTATATGAGAATATGATATCTCGAATTTACGAGCTCCGGTGGCGCATCGGAACGGGCGGTGGCCCACGGCGCTAGAGGTACGGCGTTCAAATCTCGACGAGGGATACTATGGCTTTTTTCTTTGGTTTTTTGTTTTTTTTATTAATGATTGAAAAGAATAATATATAAAATAAAGAAGTCTTCATTTCAACGGCGACGAAACACAAGAAATAATAATTAAAAAAACACGATGAATCATTAAATGCGTTAAAGAATTTCCAATTTTTTACAATTGTCCGATTGGAAAAACGTTATTATTTATACTAAAAATCGTTTCTTATTTTGTGGTTCAATAAATAACACAAGTACTAATAATTACAAACATCTCTCCATGTCTAAAAGTAATTTAAAAATATGAAACAAGTAAGAATAGTTTAATTATCTGTATGTCAGTGTATTATCGAGATTATACTAAGTATATATCTACATATTTTCGAAAGAGCCAAAAAATCTTATTTGTATATATTCAGGGGAAATTGAATGTCAATATTTTAGGGAACGATTTTATGATGTATTTTAAAAAGGAAACTTATATAAACTTATATATGAACGTGTGACCTAAACGTCTGTCAAAGTAGGTAGCTGAAATTCCGTACGAACGCCACTGGTGGAATTAAAAAAAAAATGGGGAACACTCAATAATGCCTCTTGATACATACTACACGTATACCACGTTTCATTAAAATATCTAAAGTGGTATTACAGGAATTAATAAAAAACTATTTATTTTCGAAAACTTTATCACCCTGTATCTCAAAAGTTAAGACCTTTAGGTCATATGTTCATATGAAGTTTTCTCTTTAACATGACGAGTAGTATACGGTCCCGCTACCTCAGCAAAAAAAAAAAACTATTTATTTTCGAAAACTTTATCACCCTGTATCTCAAAAGCTAAGACCTTTAGGTCATATGTTCATATGAAGTTTTCTTTTTATCATGACGACTAATATACGATCCCGCTACGTCCAGCAAAAAAAACAAAAAAAAATCTTTCCCTGAAATATGGACATTCATTTTGGAAAGTGCCTGTATAGCGGGTTTTATTCAATCAAAGTCGGCCATATTCCGCTCTTTACTATAATAATAGCTGTCGCAGGGGTAAATGGGCATCCCTCCTGCGACCTTACGGAAGGACTAAACTCGAAAAGGGGGGTGCCGATCGACGGGGAAAGGATTTTTCTATAAAAATTATTAGATTTCGCCGCAGGCCAACGTCCGAATCCTGTAAGATTAGCATACGAATTAAAAATTCGCGTTTGACCGAACTTTGAGCGCTTATATCTCCCGAACGGTTAACGCTACGCCAAAACTATTCATGTCCGAACATATTCTCCTCGACGAGTACTTGGTTATTTTGGGGAAAAAAAATTTTCCGATTAAAACTAAAAAATACAGCGTCGGGGCGCCGACGCCCAATAAGACGACGCTTTCCCAGACGGGACCGCCGAACCGGCCGTATTTATAATGACGATTTCCAAAATTTCAAACTTCCAACGCCTTTCTAAACCGCTTATTTTTTTGATAAACGTCGCCAAAATTCCTCAAAATAGATACTAGATATTTCTATATGAGAATATGATATCTCGAATTTACGAGCTCCGGTGGCGCATCGGAACGGGCGGTGGCCCACGGCGCTAGAGGTACGGCGTTCAAATCTCGACGAGGGATACTATGGCTTTTTTCTTTGGTTTTTTGTTTTTTTTATTAATGATTGAAAAGAATAATATATAAAATAAAGAAGTCTTCATTTCAACGGCGACGAAACACAAGAAATAATAATTAAAAAAACACGATGAATCATTAAATGCGTTAAAGAATTTCCAATTTTTTACAATTGTCCGATTGGAAAAACGTTATTATTTATACTAAAAATCGTTTCTTATTTTGTGGTTCAATAAATAACACAAGTACTAATAATTACAAACATCTCTCCATGTCTAAAAGTAATTTAAAAATATGAAACAAGTAAGAATAGTTTAATTATCTGTATGTCAGTGTATTATCGAGATTATACTAAGTATATATCTACATATTTTCGAAAGAGCCAAAAAATCTTATTTGTATATATTCAGGGAAATTGAATGTCAATATTTTAGGGAACGATTTTATGATGTATTTTAAAAAGGAAACTTATATAAACTTATATATGAACGTGTGACCTAAACGTCTGTCAAAGTAGGTAGCTGAAATTCCGTACGAACGCCACTGGTGGAATTAAAAAAAAATGGGGAACACTCAATAATGCCTCTTGATACATACTACACGTATACCACGTTTCATTAAAATATCTAAAGTGGTATTACAGGAATTAATAAAAAACTATTTATTTTCGAAAACTTTATCACCCTGTATCTCAAAAGTTAAGACCTTTAGGTCATATGTTCATATGAAGTTTTCTCTTTAACATGACGAGTAGTATACGGTCCCGCTACCTCAGCAAAAAAAAAAAACTATTTATTTTCGAAAACTTTATCACCCTGTATCTCAAAAGCTAAGACCTTTAGGTCATATGTTCATATGAAGTTTTCTTTTTATCATGACGACTAATATACGATCCCGCTACGTCCAGCAAAAAAAACAAAAAAAAATCTTTCCCTGAAATATGGACATTCATTTTGGAAAGTGCCTGTATAGCGGGTTTTATTCAATCAAAGTCGGCCATATTCCGCTCTTTACTATAATAATAGCTGTCGCAGGGGTAAATGGGCATCCCTCCTGCGACCTTACGGAAGGACTAAACTCGAAAAGGGGGTGCCGATCGACGGGGAAAGGATTTTTCTATAAAAATTATTAGATTTCGCCGCAGGCCAACGTCCGAATCCTGTAAGATTAGCATACGAATTAAAAATTCGCGTTTGACCGAACTTTGAGCGCTTATATCTCCCGAACGGTTAACGCTACGCCAAAACTATTCATGTCCGAACATATTCTCCTCGACGAGTACTTGGTTATTTTGGGGAAAAAAAATTTTTCCGATTAAAACTAAAAAATACAGCGTCGGGGCGCCGACGCCCAATAAGACGACGCTTTCCCAGACGGGACCGCCGAACCGGCCGTATTTATAATGACGATTTCCAAAATTTCAAAGTTCCAACGCCTTTCTAAACCGCTTATTTTTTGATAAACGTCGCCAAAATTCCTCAAAATAGATACTAGATATTTCTATATGAGAATATGATATCTCGAATTTACGAGCTCCGGTGGCGCATCGGAACGGGCGGTGGCCCACGGCGCTAGAGGTACGGCGTTCAAATCTCGACGAGGGATACTATGGCTTTTTTCTTTGGTTTTTTGTATTTTTTTATTAATGATTGAAAAGAATAATATATAAAATAAAGAAGTCTTCATTTCAACGGCGACGAAACACAAGAAATAATAATTAAAAAAACACGATGAATCATTAAATGCGTTAAAGAATTTCCAATTTTTTACAATTGTCCGATTGGAAAAACGTTATTATTTATACTAAAAATCGTTTCTTATTTTGTGGTTCAATAAATAACACAAGTACTAATAATTACAAACATCTCTCCATGTCTAAAAGTAATTTAAAAATATGAAACAAGTAAGAATAGTTTAATTATCTGTATGTCAGTGTATTATCGAGATTATACTAAGTATATATCTACATATTTTCGAAAGAGCCAAAAAATCTTATTTGTATATATTCAGGGGAAATTGAATGTCAATATTTTAGGGAACGATTTTATGATGTATTTTAAAAAGGAAACTTATATAAACTTATATATGAACGTGTGACCTAAACGTCTGTCAAAGTAGGTAGCTGAAATTCCGTACGAACGCCACTGGTGGAATTAAAAAAAAATGGGGAACACTCAATAATGCCTCTTGATACATACTACACGTATACCACGTTTCATTAAAATATCTAAAGTGGTATTACAGGAATTAATAAAAAACTATTTATTTTCGAAAACTTTATCACCCTGTATCTCAAAAGTTAAGACCTTTAGGTCATATGTTCATATGAAGTTTTCTCTTTAACATGACGAGTAGTATACGGTCCCGCTACCTCAGCAAAAAAAAAAACTATTTATTTTCGAAAACTTTATCACCCTGTATCTCAAAAGCTAAGACCTTTAGGTCATATGTTCATATGAAGTTTTCTCTTTAACATGACGAGTAGTATACGATCCCGCTACGTCCAGCAAAAAAAACAAAAAAAAATCTTTCCCTGAAATATGGACATTCATTTTGGAAAGTGCCTGTATAGCGGGTTTTATTCAATCAAAGTCGGCCATATTCCGCTCTTTACTAATACTAATAGCTGAAACACGACCGATTGGGCATCCCTCTCACGGCCGTACCGATCCTACTATCGCGACGCGACCTTCGCTATCGGTAATCGGAATAAATTTCTCAACGCTTAGGCTATACGAGGACCCGGACGTACGCGCCGCCTCCGCGTTATTCGCTAAAAATCGAAAATCGCATTCGGCATCGTTCAAAAAACCGACTTTGACCGGACGTATCTTCTAAACGGTACCGTCCACGTCAAAATTACCCCTTACCAGATATATTCTTCTCGACGAGTACTAGCCGATACCCGCACGTTCGCAAAAAAAAAAAAAAAAAACAACAACAAAGATGGCGGACTTTTGCGTAACGCGCGACGCCGCGTTCCGTACACGTACGCCGTCCCTCGCGCCATCGCGAACCGTACCGATGCCAAGAAATCGATTTTTTTTCGGGGCCGCCTTCTTTACGCAACACCCTGTATATCATCGCGAAAATCATCCTATCGAAAAAGCACGCTCGCCATCCGATTCCCGGACGCCTCCGAACGCAGAATCTTGAAAACAATTTTTTTTACGAGACCGCCTTCTTAACGCAACACCCTGTATATTATCGCAAAATTAACGTTATCGAAAAAATACACACGCCATCCGATTTCCGGGCGTCTCCGCACCACGAATCCAAAAAAAAAGTTCCTATTTCTATTTAAAAAAAACAAGATGGCGGGCCATTTTGGCGTCGCGCGACGAGCTACGATCTTCAAACCGGTCCCAATCGAAAGAGCGGATCCGTTCCCCATAAAGATACCCCCGTTTAGCTCCGACGCGACTTTAAATACCTTAAAAAATTTCGATCCGGACCAAAACCTATAGGGCGGCCATTTTGAAAAATTTCCCTTATTACTAATACTAATAGCTGAAACACGACCGATTGGGCATCCCTCTCACGGCCGTACCGATCCTACTATCGCGACGCGACCTTCGCTATCGGTAATCGGAATAAATTTCTCAACGCTTAGGCTATACGAGGACCCGGACGTACGCGCCGCCTCCGCGTTATTCGCTAAAAATCGAAAATCGCATTCGGCATCGTTCAAAAAACCGACTTTGACCGGACGTATCTTCTAAACGGTACCGTCCACGTCAAAATTACCCCTTACCAGATATATTCTTCTCGACGAGTACTAGCCGATACCCGCACGTTCGCAAAAAAAAAAAAAAAAAAAATAAGTCCACTCAACGACTTTGACAGGTAAACAATGAAATCCCTATCGAATTTCCTATCTTCTAAATATTACCAGATTTATTTAATATTTATACGTGAATACCTATATAGTTACCCGTAAAGACGTATTGTTTACTATAAAACGTAATCCGACAGCCTTTTCCTATACCTAATCAAGAACGTTAGTGAATTTTTTCGTTGAACTATTTAGAACACTGCGAGAAGGCGCAGCAGGCGCGAAATTTGAATATTATGGAATAACTTAAAACATGCTATCTCCCTAAAAATACAGATATATATGTCATGATAAACACATTTGTCAATATTCTATTTGATGAAATGTATAAATTGTAGAAGGATGACTTAAATATTTATGGCTACAAACAGTGTCCGTAATTATTATATTGTAGGCGCGAAATTTGAATATTATGGTATAACTTAAAACATGCTATCTCCTAAAAATACAGATACATATGTCATGATAAACACATTTGTCAATATTCTATTTGATGAAATGTATAAATTGTAGAAGGATGACTTAAATATTTATGGCTACAAACAGTGTCCGTAATTATTTCAATGTGACATGTATTACTACGTTTATATGTCAAAAATTAGATACAAATATCCGATATAAATGACATTACGAATGTAAATTCCAGTAAATACATTGTTTTGCTTTAAGAACACTGCGAGGAAGACGAATATTGCAGGCGGGTAATTTGAATATTATGGAATAACTTAAAACATGCTATCTCCCTAAAAATACAGATACATATGTCATGATAAACACATTTGGCAATATTCTATTTGATGAAATGTATAAATTGTAGAAGGATGACTTAAATATTTATGGCTACAAACAGTGTCCGTAATTATTATACTGCAGGCGCGAAATTTGAATATTATGGAATAACTTAAAACATGCTATTTCTCTAAAAATACAGATATATATGTCATGATAAACACATTTGTCAATATTCTATTTGATGAAATGTATAAATTGTAGAAGGATGACTTAAATATTTATGGCTACAAACAGTGTCCGTAATTATTATATTGCAGGCGCGAAATTTGAATATTATGGAATAACTTAAAACATGCTATTTCTCTAAAAATACAGATATATATGTCATGATAAACACATTTGTCAATATTCTCTTTGATGAAATGTATAAATTGTAGAAGGATGACTTAAATATTTATAGCTACAAACAGTATCCGTAATTATTTCATGATGATGTTGAAAGTTAGATACAAATATCCCGTATAAATGACGGTATAAATGTAAAATCCACTGAATACGTTGTTTTTCTTTTCTTTTCTTTATTTTAAAGCCATCTTGATTGACAAACTCAGTAGCGTGCACACGAGCGCAGTATGATTGAAATATTCTGCTATTGATATTATAATAATATACATTGTGTAAGAAGTTTGACTGCCAAAGTTTTCCCAGCATATAGAGCAAATAAATAGAATTAAAACATTTTATTATGAAGTAGGCGTTAAAATAAATAGTTTTCCAGAAAAACAAAAGTAAAGTTCCAACTTTTCAATCGCGCCATCTTAAGCAGTTATAAGTATTTTAAAATGTGAATTTTACAATTAACTTATCACCTAAATACAAAGAAAAAATTGTTAAATATAGAAGTTTCTTCTACAATCTAAGCTAAAGTAAAAAAAATTGAAATCGAAGTACATACATAGGTACATGTAAAATGTCTATAGCTTTGGCAACGCTGAAACATGACTTACCATAACTTTATACAAACGGATATGTTACTGCAGGTAAGGACTGCGGCGTCGATGAGAAAATGGCAGACGTTGCACTTTTGAAGAATAAACTGCCTCATACAATCCAGTAATCCAACAAGTAGTGTTGTTTTATGTTTAAAATTTACCCAATAATGCCGAAGTATTAAAAAATTGTATAAAAGATACTATATCCGCCTTACCAATTCAGGAAATCCGAAATAGTTTTAGGGAACTGCGACGGAAGTTGCAAATGAAGATGACACAATTGCAATACTGACCAATATTGGACTTTATCAAAGAAGCTTTTCATTCTGAACAAGTTTTCTTAGTAATACTTTGGCGTACTGTGAATGGAAGAGGTAGTTTACCTAGAACTAAAATTAGTGCTTTCTCAACTGTAAAGACCTAATTAAATTTAAAAAATCAAAAGCAAACTAAAAATTAGTATCAGTCCAAGCAGGGCGGAATTCCAAAATATTGAATTCCAATTCGGAAATCTTTGGTCAATCATATCTATCGTAAAGTCAATCCGGGGAAATACACTATAATAAATCAAATATTAAACTGTACGAGTTTGGTGGACCAGCTATTATATATCTGCGGAGATAGCGCTGGTCTCTCAAGGCGGTGCTGGTCTATAGTGGTGGTTCTGATCTGTTGAGGGGGTGCTGGTCTGTCGAGATGGTGCTGGTCTGTTGAGATGGTGCTGGTCTGTTGAGGTGGTCCAAACTCGAAGAGTTTGGGTGGGTCAGCTAGTTACTATAATAATAGCTGTCGCAGGGGTAAATGGGCATCCCTCCTGCGACCTTACGGAAGGACTAAACTCGAAAAGGGGGGTGCCGATCGACGGGGAAAGGATTTTTCTATAAAAATTATTAGATTTCGCCGCAGGCCAACGTCCGAATCCTGTAAGATTAGCATACGAATTAAAAATTCGCGTTTGACCGAACTTTGAGCGCTTATATCTCCCGAACGGTTAACGCTACGCCAAAACTATTCATGTCCGAACATATTCTCCTCGACGAGTACTTGGTTATTTTGGGGAAAAAAATTTTCCGATTAAAACTAAAAAATACAGCGTCGGGGCGCCGACGCCCAATAAGACGACGCTTTCCCAGACGGGACCGCCGAACCGGCCGTATTTATAATGACGATTTCCAAAATTTCAAAGTTCCAACGCCTTTCTAAACCGCTTATTTTTTGATAAACGTCGCCAAAATTCCTCAAAATAGATACTAGATATTTCTATATGAGAATATGATATCTCGAATTTACGAGCTCCGGTGGCGCATCGGAACGGGCGGTGGCCCACGGCGCTAGAGGTACGGCGTTCAAATCTCGACGAGGGATACTATGGCTTTTTTCTTTGGTTTTTTGTATTTTTTTATTAATGATTGAAAAGAATAATATATAAAATAAAGAAGTCTTCATTTCAACGGCGACGAAACACAAGAAATAATAATTAAAAAACACGATGAATCATTAAATGCGTTAAAGAATTTCCAATTTTTTACAATTGTCCGATTGGAAAAACGTTATTATTTATACTAAAAATCGTTTCTTATTTTGTGGTTCAATAAATAACACAAGTACTAATAATTACAAACATCTCTCCATGTCTAAAAGTAATTTAAAAATATGAAACAAGTAAGAATAGTTTAATTATCTGTATGTCAGTGTATTATCGAGATTATACTAAGTATATATCTACATATTTTCGAAAGAGCCAAAAATCTTATTTGTATATATTCAGGGGAAATTGAATGTCAATATTTTAGGGAACGATTTTATGATGTATTTTAAAAAGGAAACTTATATAAACTTATATATGAACGTGTGACCTAAACGTCTGTCAAAGTAGGTAGCTGAAATTCCGTACGAACGCCACTGGTGGAATTAAAAAAAAAATGGGGAACACTCAATAATGCCTCTTGATACATACTACACGTATACCACGTTTCATTAAAATATCTAAAGTGGTATTACAGGAATTAATAAAAAACTATTTATTTTCGAAAACTTTATCACCCTGTATCTCAAAAGTTAAGACCTTTAGGTCATATGTTCATATGAAGTTTTCTCTTTAACATGACGAGTAGTATACGGTCCCGCTACCTCAGCAAAAAAAAAAAACTATTTATTTTCGAAAACTTTATCACCCTGTATCTCAAAAGCTAAGACCTTTAGGTCATATGTTCATATGAAGTTTTCTCTTTAACATGACGAGTAGTATAAGGTCCCGCGACGTCCAGCAAAAAAAAAAAAAAAAAAAAAAAAGATCTGTAGTCAACGACTTTGACAGGTAAACATTGAAATTCCTAACAAATTTCCTCTCTTCTAAAAATTACGAGATTTATTTAATATTTGTACATTAACACCTATACAGTTACCCGTAAGGACTTATTTGTTACTGTAATACGTAATCCGACAGCTTTTTAATATACCTAATCAAGGACGTTAGTGATTTTTTCTTTTAAACTATTTAGAACACTGCGACAAGACAAATATAGCAGGCGCGCGATTTGAATAATATGGAATAACTTAAAACATGCTGCCTCTCTAAATATACAGATATATATGTCATGATAAACACAATTGTCAATATTCTATTAGATACACATTTCATCTATAAATAATATATTCCGTTATTATTAAATAAAAAACTTGAAAGAAATATCGAATTATAAGCGTTCATAACTTCATTACGTAAAATAAATAAAGAAATACTACATTTCACCTTTTATTTATTACGAAAAAAATATATTTAAATAATAAATACGTTAAATACGTTTATTACGTACCTACCACGTACAAAATACCATCTTTAAACCTTTCCCGGCTCTCACAATAAATCGTAGGCGGCCTCCGTTAGCCCCACGGCCGTCAAAATTTGAACTGTCAAGACGGACTTTTTATTCTGCGTTTACATCGAGATCATGAGTTGATTTTTCGGTAAAACATTTTGTGATTGTCATTAAGATAATATATACATATAATATTGAGATTAATTAAATAATCGTAGATATAACTGCACTTTACCAAATAACTTAATTGTATCTTAATAGATGGCAGCATATCTGACGTATATATGTTTAGTGCAAGGTATCAAGCGCGCAATTTGAATATTATGGTATTTCTGAACACATGTTATCTCTTCAAAAATATAAGTATATACGTCATGTTAAAAACATTTGTCAATATACTAATAGATACACATTTCACCTATAAATAATATATTCCGTTATTATTAATGAAAATAGTTGAAAAAATACATCTAACGCGAAACGTGAAAAGTCAAATTGTAATCGTCAAAACCTCATTACGTAAAATAATGGAAAAAATAGTACATGACGTCATTTACTTATTACCAAAAAAATATATTTAAAAATTAAATACGTTAAAATACGTACAAAATACCATCTTTAATAACTATAGCAAAAATCATTAGGCGGCTCTCATAATAAATCGTTGACGTTAGCGCGTCTGCGATCAAAATTTGAACTGTCAAGACGGACTTTTACACTTAGAAGGTTATAGAGTTTATTAGTTCTTTTCATATTACTACTGGGAAAATTTAATTTCTTCCCAACGATATTAAAAATATTGATAAACACATTTGTCAATACTCTGTTTGATAAAATGTATAAATCGTAGAATGATGACTTAAATTCATAATTCAGCAAGTATACAGGGTAACTGCTAATGAAGCGACCATACTTTACAGTTATGTAAAATAAAGAGCGTTTCTACATAGAATGCCATTGATTTATTGAAATAGTCCGTGAAAAAATCGATTAAAAATAAAATAAATATGCACATTGCTTTCATACTGCTCAATTCGTATAACAATTTTTTTTTTTCATTTTAGTAGTTCATTAGCTGGGACACCTTCTCGACATATTCTGTCGATTAAAAATCTGTACGAAGTAGAAAATATATACAGGGATACCTCTATCTAAGTATTTAAGAGATCAACGGTATTTTGATTTTATTATAAGTAATATTATTATTATTATTTATTTTCAAACGAATAAGAGTAAGTACGAAGGGATAAAAAGAGAGCGTTTCCCAAATAATTTTTAACACACTAAAAAATTGGTCAACCAGCATACAGGGTAACTGGTAATGAAACGGCCATACTTTACAGTGTGTAAAGTAAATAGCGTTTCTACATAGAACGCCATTGACATTTATTAAAATGGTTCGTGAAAAAAATCGACAAAATATAAAATAAGTATCGAGGCCGTAAGCCGAGTAGTGTTTAACACACTTAAAAGTTATTAAGGGAGTTTAGATTAACAGAATGCACGCATGTTTCGTGTATATTATTGTAGGTACTCAGGGCTACTGTTATATAAATAATTTTAGAGGTGGCGCTGGTTTCTGAATTTGCTTAGCTACCTTGAAGACGCTTAAAAGTTGTGGAGCGGGTTAAGATTAGCGGAAATGCTGGTCGGTGGGCCGGAAGAGTTCAGTCTAAATTCGAATACTTGGGATGGGTCAGCTTAGACCAAACTCGAAGAGTTTGGGTGGGGTCAACTAGTGTTGTTTATAAGCGCTGTATAACACTTTAAAGCGAATTTTATTTCTTTGAAAATATTTACTGTTTTAATAAACTTCTTCGGAGTAATTAATTCTAGTATATAATTCTAGTATAATTTTAGAGTATAAATCATATCTAAGTCGCATTTGCTTTCTTATCATATGTGTTGGCTGATTAGTACAAATTAAACTTATTATAACATACAATAATTTATCTTAGCATATGAAACTTATGCTTAGAGATATCTCACAAGTAATGTGTCAGTGATTGAAAAGCAGATTTCTCTCGTTAGAAATTCAGGAAATACACGCGTATATTATTAACTTTAGTTTATATTTACTCTTACGTTACGAAAATTTCTCTTCGGTTTGTCATTAATTTTCATGTAATGTATAAAGCAAACACGAACCGAAACCGCAGAACATGACGAAAATCCACAATACGAAATTAATAATTAATAAACAGTAGAGATTTCGGTAGCGTGCGATACTAACTTGGCGATATTTTATAAAATAACTTACGGCATGAACTTATAAAATATTTAGAAATCTGCCACCGTAAGAAGTTTGTTTGCTCGTTATATTTCAGCAAATCAAAATCTGCCAAAAATGAACCCATTGCTGTATAAGACGTAACAAGATAAATTACCTAATTTTGTTTTTAGTCTGTTAAAAGCACAGACAACTATATAATGTTCTACCATCTTTGTTATTTCCGTTAATTTTCTAAAGCTCGAGCTTCACATGGTACACAGATGGCTACTAATGAAATTGGAAACAATGATCTTGTAGATTCTATGCAGATATATTTGTTTACATAATTGCATATTAAAGACTGCGGCAGTGTTTTAAACTCAAGCGTATGATATAAGCTATACGTTTATTTATGTAAAATTAATATACGTATTTGTGTTATGACCTGTAAGTAATCTTTTAATTCCTGAAGTATTTCCACTTTTAGGTCAGTGAAACAGCAAATTAATTTAATACCAATTATTTCAGAAAATATAATATGTATTATGTTTTCGTTTCTTTTTTTTGCCATATTTTTCCCTAGTCCTTGAACAGAATTATTTGAGCTAGACAAAAAATACATTGATATACGAATATTTCAAACCAATTTTATTTTTATAGTTATATTAAATTTACATTAATATATGCTGTAACATTATTTGAGAATGTAACTACAATTCGATATATCAATGATTTCTTTGTTTTTTAGATATCTCTGTCGATATTAAACATATTAAATGTCAGTTTCTTCCATTGCAGAAGTATTTCAAACGGAAAGGTAACGTTCTGGAAGAAATCGATATTTAATTAATTGTTGTTTTATTTGACCTACAAGTGGAAACATATTCGGGATTAAAAAAAAATCCCGTTCATTATAAACATATATTATTATTCATATAACAGCGGATATTATTTTACACATGCCTTCCTCATAATCGGCACTATTATACTACATGGTATGTAAAATACCCAGGCATAATCATAGTACCAACATTTAACCTACAACTGGAGTTCTCGCATGGAAATGATTAAACTTTTACAGCGCTGTGTTTATTTTCGGATTACCTGGCGGAGTTTAATCTTTAATTACGTTCGGAAATTAATTTTTCATTAAGCCATTTCACATCATAGCTCGGTCTGTATATGCGACAAGCGGATATGTAGCAGTGTATGTATGTATCTACTAAAGAGTACATTATTGATATGTATCTTGCGTGCGGTAAAGTGGTGTCGTTGTAGACGAAAATACGCGTCCACTTAGATTCAGATGGAGCTAACAAGTCCGGAATGCTTAAAAGCATACATTCGGATAAACTTGGTTAATGTATGAAGAACAGCGTTGGTTGCAATTTATGTTGCTAAAAGCGTTTCTCTCGTGCACTTGTTTAGGTATATAAGTACTATTAGATTAAAGTATACATTTATCAATTATCGCAAATATTTTCATTTTGAATCGCTACTAAATTTCAACAGAATGTGACCTGATAGTTTACCGATTCCGGGTGTTCCTCACACATTCTCTCTACGTCAAAGAGGTGTAGTAAATTTATTAACAAAAAAACATTTCGAAACTGCATAACTTATGGTTATGGTGTTAACAAAAATAGCAATTATCTATCTAATAATTAGCTTCATAGCATTCGCCACGGATTAAAAGTGCACATGTCTGTAAATATAGATGGTTGGTTGGCTTCACAAGAAAGCATAACATAAAGCATAGTAGCTAATCCAACAAATCAATAAAAACTACTTACCCAACTTATTCATCTGTTTAATTTTCTAGGTTTTGACATTACACGGTGCGTATATATTCAAAAAAAAATCAACTGAGAAACAAATAAAAACATTTATAAAAGTTGACGCGCGTATGTTTCCAACTTTTACTTTCCGTTTTTGCAATATGGTACGTACTTCCATACTGTTAATATAAGCACAATGACAAAGCCAATAATCGCAGGCTTCCAATACGGTTTTGTGTTGTAATATACCTATTATTAAATCATTTTTAATTTGTCAATTTGTACATACAAATTGTAACGGTAGCTGATTGATAGAATTTTTCCTTATTACTGGTTGATTTATGATCTTCATCATGTCCACTGAATGATTTATGAATCCCAGTCGCTTTTCATGACCTCCAAATGGTCAATCGCTTTATTCGTGACTACCTTGTTGTCTAAAAAACCTTATCTGACTTTTAAAGCGATCATTTAATGGTCTAAATACTCTAGTTCTTTTAGCTGATTGCTTAAGTGCCTCACAGTGTTAACGAATGGGCTAAAGCTATCCTTAAATCGCTCACAGCGCTTATAATTAATTATAAATTGCTTACCAGGTGACGTGGAGCAAACTGATTTTAATCACGTTGTTCCATTGCATCATACAGCTTTCAGATATCTGTTCCAATTTGTAACTTGGCAAGCTATCTTCCAGGATGCTTTCATACACTACATGTTCAATTTTATATATGTCGGTTATTTTCTTACTTTCTGTTATATGTTTGAATTTTGAATGTTTGAAATACCATTTGATTTAATAATTCAATTTATTACTGATTCTGTTGCGTTCTAACTTTTTTATTAATCCTGGCTTGCACAACAGGATACTCGGTATAAATAGACTTTATGCAACCACCGAAAGTTTCTTTAATTTATATTAAAAATAGATCTATTAATGTGTTATGTCACATAGATACAGATCAATTGCGTGTATTTAGAGATAGTTTCTAGGTAAGTTTTTGTCCTAGCATCAAATGGGAGGTAGTTAGATAAGATAATAAAAAAATGTAAAATTCGAAAGAAAATGTAATTAAAGAGCTATGGAAACGAGATATACCGTGCATCCAAAATGTTGTTTTCAACGGGTCGATAGGCACAGTGATTAGATGCCTTACTATTTTTGTGGCGGGACGATAGAAGGTGGATTTCAAGTCTCTGGAGGAGCGGTAACATTTTTTCAGAGGGTTGAAGTCCGGATCCACTTACCATTCGCTGTTGGGTGTAAAGTGATTAACAGCGCGGCATTATATGTAAAAGTCGATATGATGCTGTGACAAAGCTATTTGAACACAATCTACACACAGAAAACTACACCGTGAGAGTTGCAGTGATAGCCAGACAAGTAATACAGCTTACGGAGTCACTGAAACTAAGCACCCACCACACATAAAAAACCATATACTACCACTTATGTAGTAATGGTAATAACATGTTTCACTTCTGGCTGGTGCAACCGAAAGTTAATACCAAATTTGTTGTCTTAAATATAAATTTGTTTTAGTTTTAATTTCTCTCGTTAAACTTGCGCTCTACGCTATCCATAAGAATAACATACAACGATTATGCTAGGAAAGATAAAGAATTTTTATGCAAATTATAGATATTAGAACCCATACTGATACAAAACAATAACGCTCGATTGACGGTCTACATATCTTTAACAATCCATAACTTTGAAACCATTCCAAACAAACAAAGGAAATTTTAGACTTAGCACAATGGAATTGTATTCTTTATCTTGCTAATAGAACTCCAATTAAACTTTCACAATAAAAAAGAACGTGGTGTATTTTAACACCTGTAATTTTGCTAGTAATTAGTATAAAAAATATGGATACTTGATCTATACCACAAAATTTTATGAGATTGGGATAAATTTTCACAGTAAGGCGATACCAAGTTCTTGAATTTTCGTTCTTCATCGTTATTCTGGAGAGTAGGTGTTAATAATAATAAGGTTACTGTGGATTTACTAAAACAATTCATTTAGGTGATTCAGTTGGTTTCCAGATAAATGTAGATAATTCCGTAATTAATTTTAATTCACAGATGATGATAAAAGGGCTCAAATAGAGGTATGATGCTGTACGGTTTAGTAAAATCCCGGAGGATCCAGTTTTACAAATACAGGTACAAATTAACAGTTATGACGGTAATGTAATACACTTCCGTTAAGGTTTAATTATAATAAATAGGTTTCGTATAATAATTTTATTCCATAGATATTGTTCTACCTTGATATTGTAGTTGTGTTGTTATATGTATAGGTGCCGGCTAAAATATGTTGAACGTATTTTAATTCGAAACTAATATAAATATAATATGTGCGCCAAGGCCGAGAGAGGTTTTTCTGAAGTTTGATCAAATTCAGACATTTGGGATGTTTCATATTTTCTTACTGAAGTTCCACATCAGATTATTGTGGTAAAATTACTAGAAATACGTTGAATAAAATTAATTCTATTGACTGTAATTCTGTTTTACTACGCTAGGCTTTGCTATCTATGATTTCGCACTTGCAGATTTTCTACAAACTCTTACCTGAAATAAAATCAGGTGATTGCAATAATTAGCTATGTATGTATAGAAGGGTAAACAAATCAGTAGGTCTCTAAGCATTTCTTTACAAGAAAGTTTCTATTATAGTATTTGAACTTACATCACTTGCTACCAAATCGTCTGACATGCCATGAGATATGAATCAGTACACATATTTTATTAAATTCAGAAAATCTTTAATGCAAACGTGTTAAAAATGTAGGGCAGTTATTAGCTATTATTTGATAAATAGTTATTTTGTTTGTAATCGAAACATCACTGACCAAACCTTTATTACTAGTAACATCAAACTCAAGCGAAATTGCGTTATCTATCTCTTCATACTGAAGCAACAAAGTGAGTGAGTGACATGCAGTACTCGCTGTACACATGATATAACTGAGTTAAAACGACTTTTCAGGTAAATTTACTTAAGAATCTACAATATCCCACTAAATGCGATGTATACATTAAAAGCTGTTTTTACTTTAATTTGTTATTCAAACTAAATCAAGTTAAAAAGCCAAATTCATGATTAGGTTTGTAGTATACTCTTTAGATTTGCTTATGTATTAAATTAACATAAAACAAGACCACCCTGAAAGTAGGGCGGAAACATCTACTTTGCAGGTTTTTTTTCGCTTTTTACTTAAATTATCCAACCCGAGGTAATACCTCTCATTTACTACAAAAATCCCACTTCCTTTAAACGATGCCTTCTTACTGTAAGCATGGAATTACTTCTTGTGCCGCTGTGTCGTAAGTACGTACTTGCGCGGTCCCTTTATTCTTTTACCTTTATCGTTCCTTTCGTTTCTACGTGAACTATACAGATGATTTAGCATACGAATAGAGTAGATGCATCATCTTGTACGACTATTCGAACTCAGCGAGCTCATGTACTCATTACACTGGCTCACTAACACTTCGCGTCTCGTCTTTTGTTTAGTCTTTTTCGATATGTTTGGTCCGTAGCGATAGCTGAAAGGAAATCGAGGCACGTTTGCGATTAGGAACTTGTTGTTTCGCTTTGTTTGGAAATTCGATCGAAATTCCTTTTCGCTGTTTTGAACAATAGAAAAGCTTTCATAATGGACTGTAAGAAGTGAAGCGTGGGTGTGCATAGCATATGAACGGTTCTTGTTGATCAGTCAAGTGTCTGATTAATATTAGAACTACTTGAACTTGGATACGATATGCGTCTATTTTAGTTAAGTGTAGACGAGGCTGCCTTGAAAATAATATACTACACTGAACTATTTTTATTTTAAACCGGAAGTGCAATTAAGCGGAACATTTATAATTATAATAAATTTTATTAGCAATTAATTATATCACTTATTAATATGTAGTAATATGTATTAGAAAGTTATTTTAGCAGCAGTTAAAAAGGAATAACAAATACATAGTTAACCGACAAAAGTTCACTAATACAAACCTTATCAATGTTATGTGGGATAAGATAAAAGAATCGTTCTCAACCGCAGTATCTAGTAAGTTTCGCATAATTCAATTATCAGGAAGTTGATCTATGAAATGTTGAAACGATTACTGGAGGTCTAACAGTAATCGTTTCAACACTTCATAGATCAACTTACTGATAATTGCATTATGCGAAACTTACTAGATACTGCGGTTGAGAACGATTCTTTTATCTTATCCCACATAACATTGATAAGGTTTGTATTAGCGATTCTATAAATGTGTAAAGCAGATTCATATTTATACAATAAAAGATAAGAGCATACTGTGAAACCAGAATCAAGAGCAGATAATATTTTATACAGTTGCAGCAATTATTTCTATTTCGGACACCTTTTTATTAAAAAAAGTATCAATATATTGTTTGCAGTATACTCGTACATACGTTTTACACAACATTTGAAATCATTAAGCTGTTGAAAGAATAAATGACTCCTGAAAACTAGAGGCTTGAACACCAAAATAAGTATATATTTTTGTGTATAATTTTTACTCCAGGATAGATGCATAATTCTGGCAGCAACGCTATATTACCAATCTCACTCGCTCATATATGAGTGAGAGTATATTTCTATCACTACGATTTACAGTACCATAAACTATTACTCTTCCAGTAATTTAAAGTAAATACTACAAATTTGGACGCACTGCCAGAGATCTGTTACTGTAGGTCTAAGCAAATTCATTGTATAAATTGTGTATAAATTCCAGTTGAGGCAGTACCTGTTATTGTGCAACAAGCCTACACAGGGTGATGGCTTAAAGGAGTACATTGTACGTATGTGCAGAGCTGATAGATAGTCTATATGACAAGATGTCCTTCAAAAACAGCTTATAAAGGCTTTGTGCAGAAATGTTGGACTTCTAGCCAGCCATCAAAGTAATGAAGAACAAAGTTTTTTATTTATGATGACACGTGGACTGTTTAACAATCATATGTATTAGTACAACTCTAAAATACATATGCTATTTGGCATATACGAGTACATACATACATATATTGTTTCATAACTTCCAAGAAGTGTTAGCATCTAGGCAAGAGTCGCAAGAAATACAATGTCAAGTGTTTTGTTCGGGAGAGATAAACATCTTATGAGAACTTGTTTCTTTAATCGTAAATGGCGCGAGGATAGCTGCTCTCGAAATAGATATTAGGCAAATATCTTATCACATTATCTGTCCAATTATATCTGGCATTATATAATTAATCACATTGTATACTGATGAGGCTCTAGAAAGGTGCCCTTGTCCACACGTTGATTATACTATGATGCTGAGACTTGATGTTGGGATATGTTGTGATATATACTTATATTACTTTCCTCTTATGTAATATTGTCGCTGACGTTGTATGTTTTGTAACTCTTATCTATGTACTCATGCCGATGCTCGCTAAAGAGAAGCATAGTACATTTAACGTGTAGACTTCTCTTGTGCAGGTCTGTTTAGTTAACAGATGGCGCTAGGAGGGCTTCCCTCTCGATATGTATTAAACAAACAACTTATCATATAATGTGTTAATGTGTGGCATTAGAGAATTCATCTCATCGTGTACTGATGAGGCTATAAAAAAGATAGTTACGCGTCTACACGTTGATTATTCTATAATGCCAACTTGATGTATGTTGTGATAGCTACATATAAATACGGAAATATATATTTACATATTTGTCTTAAGTATTAATATATTTTCTACTCACAACAGAGCACTTTGATATAAGAACTAGGTATTATTTTTAGAAGTGAAATCGTCATATTTTGGGTCATATCACTGCAAAGTTTGTTCAAATTTTTATTAATAAAATTATAACATATACTGCATCTTTTAACAATATTCTCAGCATATTATATGGTTCCAAAGATGACGCAAATTATCTTCGCAAAAAAAACAAAAGAAAATGGAGAATATAAGGTACCTACATAGTAGTTTAATACTTTTCATTTTTTATCATTTCTGTTTTTGTTATTTATCGTGTTTACGTAAAAAACCATGGTATACATATAAAAAACAACTTACACTATTTTTAGTTACGAAATGGCTCAAGTTTGGCGCCTTCTCCCTTCGAAGTTTCAACGGTTTCAGTTTTCAAGAATAGATTTGGAATTACAATAATTCTTTTCTAACATAATATGCATTAATTACATGGTTTCAAGGAAGACGTAATTTGTCCTCACAAAATGAGAAGAACGGAGGACGGAATATATATGCAACAAATTTAAGCTGTCAATAATAATAAAATAATAGAAATATCGAATAAATAGACTTGGCTATTGATATAAAGCAAATAATAAAATATCAGACGCATTTAATTCTTATACCCAAGTAGTCTTTCCGTCTGTAAAGTGTCATCGTGGTAGTTACGCGTGTTTCTTCTACCTGTACATTTGTCATAAATAAGATAAAATAATATGTAGTTCTTATAGTCTAAAGTTCCATTGCAATCGGTGACACCTGGTGGTGTTTCCTTCTCAGTAGAAGTTCCATGAAACAAAATTTCCCATTCTGGTATATTGAATATTTGCAATACCATTTAATAGCAGAATAAAAATCCATTTTAGAAGTATCACGTATTCATCTTGTAAGTTTAACTCTGAGTGTGTGATCATACTTATGCGAAATAGATTTGTGTCTCATTTAAATCCTTAACTGTGACGTTCGATATAAATATCAGTATATACATTTGCTGCTATCCTTTTGTAATACTCCTATTAATCTAGATTTAGTTTAGTACTATTAAAGCTTGATTGAATCATTGAGTTCAGTTTCCCTCAAGTGACCTACATTGATACTAATAGTCGAAATTAATTCTAAAATATCTAAATCTGTACATAAGTTGGTATCATTGCACTATTTACTTAATAAATTGCTTTTTGTATAATACATATATTTTAAAGTAAATCGATTGCCATGATACGATATATGTATATTTTAATTCATAAACTAAAGGGGTAAATTTGCTTTAATAGAAATTCATCTAATGGCCATTTGCACCGTCCCTAGTTAAATCAAGTTAAATTATAATTAAAATTAAATCTTGGTTAAATTAGTTAAATAGGAATTTTTAGTTGCACGGAAATCTTAACAAAAGATTTAACTATTGATTTACATTTTAATCTTTTGTTTAGATCTCCGTGCAACTAAAATTCCGATTTAACTAAGATTTAATTTAATTATAACTTAACTTGATTTAACTAGGAACGGTGCAAACGGCCGTAAGTACGTCTCTTAGCTCAGGGATTGCTATTTTCTAACGGATGCGATATTCATGCATCGGGTTTTCAATTCGTACATATCTGAATACAGAGGAGTAAAACTGAAACAGGAACTAAAAATATACCGCATTCACCTTACATAATACAGTGTCCTATATACGACAGCATTTGTAAAGCTGCACATTCCCGATCCCTAGAGGTGAATGCAACGGAACTGTCACGGAATACCATAGCTGATTCCGACGTGTATTCAGGCGAGAGGAATAAAGAAGGTAAGTACAACTGCCACGGATGACGTGCGTGGTTTATCGACATCCTCTTGTTCTTAACAAGGCAAAGACATAAGGTACTTCAATGCACCATGTAACGCTGCAAATCATCCGTAGTCACGTACATATACGTAATACGTACGCTATCTGTTATATCTATTCTACTTATTTTGCATGTTTACACCGGAACAATAGTGCATGTATAAGTGAATACGTATAATATCTAGGTCTATGAAAACTAATAATAGTATAAATTGATTAACCATTGCAAAAGAGCGAGATACTTTTGTAATATTATAATAATGATGAGTATGAGAAATAGCTGTACTCAAGGTATACATTGTAAAGGTAAAAGTGCCAAAGAACAAGTTAATTAACTTGGATTTGTTAATATTTGGATTGGATGCTTGCCTTCTTATTCTCGCTATAAGTAATTAAACTTAACTGTTAGCTAATACTATTGTAAACTTTAATGTTGTAGTTTTGTATGAAAAAGCTAATCAAAGATTAACGAAAGCTTAGATGTGGTGTTTTCTTTAATTGACCGCAGTTCCGGATTGTCCCCGTAGTACAGCCAATACACCTACTGTCTTATACCTTTTGCATTTTTTTTTCCTTGACACTACATACATACATTGTTGCCGACACGACTTCTCATCTGCATGTATTACTTATAAAATATCTTCCGCAAGTTCTAACTAAATGAAAATATATAATAAAAAGAAGAAATCGTAATCAAATCTTCAACAGACCCGAAAGATAAATTTGCAAAAATTGTGAGAACAATATGTATTTCTAGTAAAAGTTAAACAACATAACAACTGAACAAGTTAAAACTTATACAGCACGTTCACAGGTACCTACTAGCTATACCAAGGTACCTGTGAATCATAAGTCTTATAGACAAAAATACTGAGCTGCTCTCGTATAGCAATAATACTAATTGCTCAACTGCTCGATTTTGAGATCAAGTTTATTAATTTTTGCCTTCATGAATCGTTGTTATCGTTCCAAGATATGTAGGGTTGCTCACTTTTTCCAAGCAACCTTCACTTTCCGACGTTAGTTTGTTGTTTTTTGTATCTAGAAAATGTCAATTTTTATTTATTATCTAGTGATTTATTGTTTCTAGAAAGAAGTTTTGCAGCATTTTTCAC
Organism: Holotrichia oblita; assembly: GCA_023690525.1. Classification (NCBI taxonomy): domain Eukaryota; kingdom Metazoa; phylum Arthropoda; class Insecta; order Coleoptera; family Scarabaeidae; genus Holotrichia; species Holotrichia oblita. The sequence goes on along the minus strand of CM043018.1, from coordinate 107,914,949 downwards.
TATTTTTCTACTACTGGCACATCTTTTGATACTGATATTTTTCTATACATATGTACATATTGTTGACATATAAATAAATAGATAATCTTTAGAATGTAACTTACCTACTTTTAAGCTAATAGTTCACAGAGACTCATCGAAATGAAATGAATTGTGTTACCTGAAAAGGAGAAAAATGTTGTTAGTTATTAATCTTTCCTAAAACAGGTTCATCGAAGTACCACCTATTTCATAGAAAAAATAATGCATGCAATATAAGAAACGAGTTTATTACCTCGTACAGAAGCTTTATATACTGTAATAGTGAGTAGAAACTTCAAATAGTATAAATTTAAATATTATTTAATATAATTTCTCCAAATAGAACTATCTTATTAAAATATTTTCTCCGGGCTTGTCTTCAAAATGTGGTAAAATCGCGTTTTGTGGTTCATTATCACAGGTTATGGGTATATAAAACCGATCGACAGCTTTAGTGCCTAAACGGCTGCTCGGTGATGTGAGAGATCGCTAGAGTTTGCGGTTCAATTCTCCACGGAGACGGTGAGATTTTTCTCGGAGAATTGTGACCTGATGATACATCGCTGTTACTCTTGCTATTTCAAATACGCCTATGGTATATAAAATGTACTGATAACGCGTGCATTTCTCTAGCATTTGTGCGCTACCTTATTATATATTTTCCACATTTGCTCCAATCAATATATTGTATGTAAATTTTATGCATATTTTAGTAAGAAAGTCAGAATTCTCTTCAGTTTGGTAAGCAATAAATTTTTAATCTTCACATCCCTTTTATTTCGGCGTCGTATAATAATCGTACTGTATATAATTTCATATCTTAATCCTCACTATTGTAATATTTTCAAAAGGTACCTTATACGGTATTTAAAATTTATCAAATACAGAAACAATTCCCATTTGAATTTCAACGCCTCTTCATTTTTAAAAATGCATTTGCTTGTCTCCCCTTTTGTATAGAGAAGTACACTGTATTAACATAACTAGAAGGGTGGCTAGCCTTTCTCTTAAATTAAACAGTTAAAAAGTTGTCCTTTCTCCCCTTAAAATAGCGCGTCAGCACGGGACCGTGAGAATGTAATTCTTGCAGTTTTTATAAGCGTTTGCACCCCTGTTTTGTAGAATTTTTATTGTACACTGTAGATTCAAAATGGAGCTACGCAGGAAAATGCTGGGGACTGTTAATTTAGCACGTTGTCGGTTAAAATGAAAATAAAAATGAGAAAAATTTCTGTTAGAGACGCGATGTAGAAATTTTCTCGCAATTAGTGTAAAGCGAAGCAATTTTGTATTTTGTTTTTTAAATTAATATTACGATAATTCATAATATCTGAGTAGTAACATATATGGAAAGGCTTTTATAAATACAGATACTGTAATAAGTTCATGTATGCATTTGTTACTTAATAATTGAAATTGACGGAACCGGCGCATCCACCAAAACAGCCTATAGTTAGCAACAAATTATTGATTTCTTATATCGCTAATACGACAATAGATATTCGTAATTTCAGAAAGATTAGTTGTGGTTGTAGATATCTGTTTACGTGTTATAAGTACTGCTTAAAATATAGTCAATTAGTCCCAAGCAAAAGAAAGGTGCGAACAGTGAGGTTTTATCAGTGCTTGTGAGAATAGAGTTTCTCTAGTTTGTGTCTAGTTTAAGTTTGAACTATTATGCATATTTGCTGATACTCTAATTGATGAAAAATATTTAAATTAGGTCTACGTGTTTATTGCAACATTTAGGAATAAAAATTGATAGTTTGGTAAATGTGTAATAAAATTGACAGAAACTGTACTACCACTACAGCACACTAGAGAGACAATAAAAATGTTTAGTAGTAAAAGTTAGATTCTTATATTAGTTACTCATCTATGAAAAGTCAGGTACATATAGCATGTCCAATTTTCGTTGTTTAATAACTTAAACATCAATTCTTTAGATTATAAATACAGCTTGTAAATGAAGCTCCAAGCAATTGTATTTAGAAACACACAACACTGGATTTCCTGTGTTACTCATTGTGGGTCACCGCAAACTTTTGTGACCTACCGTTCAAAGACCTGATTTTTTACCGATGCTGCGATGTATGAAAAAGATAATTTTCACACAGAAAATTATTACTTAGCGGTTTATAAAATTGTATTTTACTGTAAGCTTACAACATGTATTTTTGTATGTATTTTAAGCAATGGCAGTCGGTAGAATTTCAAAATTAAATTCTCAACCGAATCTTAACTTTATCTTCAACGACTTAAAAGTGGAGACACTAAATTGAATGCACACGAAACTTATATTTTTACAAGACCGCAGTAAAATAACTTGATAAACGCGACAGCGCTTGCAGGCACAATTTTCGTTAAGAATTAACTTTTTACAACTCCTTTCGTTTATCACCAAACGCCACGATAGCAAGATGAGGAACAAACGGCTTACGGTAAGCTGCCCAACGCTTGTCCCTTTATATCCATCTATGCGTATAATAGGATTAACCCATCCCGTATCGTAACCGTATTATTATCACGCTTCGTCTTAAAACGTAAAAATGGATTTTATGATTCGAAAGAACTGTAAATGGTTAAGTCGTATAAAGAAGTGTTTCAATCCAATAAGAATTATCGTAAAATTCAACGCCATATAGTTGTGTTCAAGAGGTTTGAAGTTTGTTTTTACTAGGTCTTTATTACTTTACGTAACTGAAAATTGGTGTATAGAACATATTTTTAAAATGTACTGTTACTTTTTTATGTGATCTTGCTTCGCCGAGTTTAATACCTTCTCTAAATTAATTAAAGAGAAATTTCGAAAAAATAATTTGTGTAATAACGTCTTGACAAAATTAAAATTAAATTATCGATACTACGAAGTCGGGTAATAATACGTATAAGAACACCTTCTTACAATTTAAGACGCCGTAATTCTATTTACATGTTAACATTCCTCGTCTGTGCCAGGGTTCATATAATTAAACAAGAACAAAGTGAGGTAATGAAATGATGATTCACTCAGGTAAATTATTTCACATAAATTATGAATGCAATTGAATTATATATATACAAACGGAGCAAAAAATAAAGGTACATAGAGTATAATATGAAGAAGAAATTATACAATACATTTACCATAGGATTCAAACATAGCTGGTAACATAGTTTGTAATTTTCCAGCGCAATTAAGGATATGTGATATCGATATATGACTGAGCTATTTAACTACGAACTTTGTAATAATATTACAGGATAACGTCTACTACAGGATTTGTATGGGTGTTCCATATCACATTCAATTCACAAATTAAGTGAAACTACATATTTAGCTTTTCTGAAATTGTTATAACATTTAACAAAAATAAAGTTAGAATGGAAATATGTATAAGATCGCAAAGATTATCATTTTTACTACAACGCTTTCGTGCCATCTCATGTTAGAACCTATAAAGTAATTTGATAAACAATTTTTAATACACTAGGACAGAATATTTAAAATTATAAAATAAAAAATTAAATCGTTACTGCAAATCTCTCTCAAGTTCAACCCTTTTAACAAAAATGGAAACAATTCTGTTGCAAATGTGAGTTGCAAATATAATGCAAGCTAGGCAAAGATTTAAAACACTTGACCTGAAAATTAATGTATCGTATTATTCGATTATATGTGACTTCACAACGGGGCAATAGCTATCGAGATTAGAACAGAAAAAGAGTGTAATTGCTGTTAAACAGACTACGTTCAACATACAACAAAGTCGTATGTCCAGGGATCATTTTTAATAACAGCAGCAATAGAAATAAACAAAAAGGTACATGAAGTTCGACCTTTACATTCCGCTATTATAAGTCCTGCGGGTTTGTTGGAGTACTCCGCTCATTTAGTTGACAGTCAATTCCTGGGGAGTGATATGTCTTAGTTATTGAGTACCTATTCTTTCGGATTTCTTGATCATCACATATACGAATATGGTTTTTCTCACAACAGCAATTCCGTTGTGCAGTTACGGTAACAAGTAAAGTACACACACTTATTTAGCAGATAGCAGAAATTCCATGCAAAGTGTTTGAAGGCAATGTAACATTGTCAACCTATGAAATCTCACACTTCTCGTAATGGAACCAATGAACATTTTTTAAATATCGGAAATAGTGTTCGTTCTCTCGTCCGACCAATGGTCACCGGTAAGCCACCGCAGCCGTCGGCTTATTGTTCCACCGCAAATATCTTTACCAACGAGGGAAGGTGGCTTCGGATGAGTGTCCGTACTGTAGCTCGGTGGACGACGCCCACCATACTCTGTACATTTGCCCAAATTGGACCGACATCAGACGCGAGTATGAAGAAACACCTGAAAAAACCTTCACACTTGAAAACGCAAGAGACTACTTGGTTTCCCTACTATATGGCCATTTAGTACTTAAGTGCTTTGCAACCATCGCAGAACGAAAAGAAGCAGACGACAGAATCAGAAGACGAGAAGGAACACCGTAGTTTAGACACACACTGCACTGAAAAAATGCGGAAGCGGGTACCGATGCAGCGCGCAAGAGCACAAAGGGGGATTTTTAGTCGGTAAAAATCCGACACAACCTGCGAATGACAACCGAGCCTTCTTGAAAATTTTCCCGTCTATAAAAAAAGATGATAATAAAAATGGTGTTAATATAGATTAACACCCATCTGGGATTTATTTATTTAATAAAATCTTACTTAAGAGAAATCGAAAGCGTTACTTCTAAATCAAGTTAACCACAATGTGCCTTTTTATTGGTTGCTATTCATTAATATACATATATTTCAAAGAGAACTTCATATTAGTGAACAGAAATTATTACTAGATTTGACAGGTCTATTTGTAATTTCATTGTTTGTCGTAAACTGCATTTACTCGCAATTATACCGAAGTGCTGCAGTGTAAGGTATGTAGTTTAGTATTGTATTTGAAGTATTGCATTAGAACTTCGACATATAATTATTTAGGTATAGAGTAGTATGAGAACTGAGGAAATAATTTAAACATACAACAAATAGATTGCGTGCGAAAAATATGGATTCCGTATAAATACAGCAGACATAGAAATCGTTTTTTAATTGTCACTGTGTACCTTCCACACAGAAAGTTATCGAAGAAATTTACTAAAAGTACTGCCGCAGATAGCAGCTCACTAGAGGCTGTAGCTCTTGACTGTAATACGACACAACAGTAAAACATCTCGAAATATCAGTCGCTTTATTGCTATCGCTCGTTTACGATTATTATTTCCCTTTTCGCAATGCCCAAAGGATCACTTTTTTCACGTCTTCTCGACTTTGGGGAATCTAATAAAGTCGGCTGCTAGGAGTTACCGTTGATATCAAATTTTATGGAAGGAGATAAATTTTCCTGGTGGATATATTAATTTTTTGCGTGTTCAATTCGCTAATGATGTCGCAGTGTCAATTAAGAATGACACATTCAGTGACGACTATAAACATATAAATCCAATTTAAACGACATAACTGTCTCAGTACGACCCTTTTACTGACCATTTTTTTCCAATATCCTGCGATCGTAAACGGAATCAATAAAAGAACACGGTTCGGAAAAACTAAGAGAAGGTACCGCAACTTTTCTGAGAACAAGTCGGAATAGATTCGAAGTCGTCGGTCATCGACCAATCCATCTCACCCTAGCGGACAGTAGGCTAGCGGCTAGTGAAGGTTGCGAGAGGCAATATAAAAAGATGCTCCGAATATGCATTCCTGCTATCTTCCAATTCAATGTGTTACGGAGTAAGAAAGTATTCTGATATAACACTATGAGTAAGAAGAAGATAGCCTCATGTGGCCTCATACTTTAGTTTGACATTTTCCTTTTTTTTCCTTTTATATAAGATTGAATATGTAAGGAAAAAAGTTTTCGGCGCGACATTCTATGAATACTTTATTGAGATCGTGCGGCTAGATAAAGAGGCATGTGCGGACAGAATTATCTTGCTACAGTATTTTTGGGATAGTTAATCTCAAACTCGCATCTTCCGCTAAGTTAATATACAATTTATTTATTTACTTTGTTTCTCTAAAAATATTGCAAAACTTAATTATTTATCTGTTGATAATTGTAGAAATATCCACGTCCTTGTTTAGAGAGATTTAGAAAAACAGTGTCTATAGCTTTTTGATTTAACCTAGTTTTGCTTAGGATGATGGTTGTCTTTGTCTTTTCATCACATAGCGAAGTTTGTCACCAGATCTGTTGTTGTGGTAATTAAAGACAAGAACCACAAATTCATCTACGAAACACTAATCACTCAACATAAAATCGACGCGCTTCAAAGCGTCAACATTTCTGCAAAATGAAAGACCTTCTTCAGTTGAAAAATACTGTGACAGTTTTTTCTGGCGATTTTGATAAACAGAAATACGCCTACCCTGAGCTAACAACTTCCATCCTTGCAGTCTTGATCCTAATATTTCTGTCTGAGTTTTTGATAGATTGAGATCTCGAACTAGGTCATTTAATTCCAATTGATTCATTAAATGAGGCGTGTCCTATTGAGATGGCAAATATTCTTCATCTATGTCCGACAACTCTGAAATGTATTCTTCTGTCTCGGTTTCAACATGTTTTGGGTTCGAAACATCCATAGGACTTGATACTGGCAAAGCTTCCGAATGAGGAACTGGACGAGTGGCAGAAGGTAAATTAGGATAGGTAATTTTATCCTTATTTTTACTGGAAAACCCGAAGGTCTTTGTATAGAAAAAATGCAGTCGTCGAATGATCCTTTTGTTCTCGCCAAATCATAGGCCTACCAAATGGCATAGGTATCATCTTACCTTTTATCCAGCTCCTCAAAGTAACGGAACATCGTGCACAGACATTGTGAGGGGTCCACAATTTGTCTTGATTTGTAATTTTTAATTTAAAATAAAGGTTATACGATTTTTCTATTAACGGTGTAATATTTCGTATATGCTGTTGAACGGTGAATTCTCCACATACATAACAAAAATTGTTAGGAATGTTTACACACTTACGGGACATTGCGAATTCAAAAAACGTTTAACTAATGTTACTACCATACATTAAGTAAATTTGAGGCGACTAACGTGTCTGTAGGGTCTTATATATACTTACATATGCAAAGATCTATTAATTCCTTGATTTGATTGGTTCGAGAGAAAAAAAGAGAGTGGTTTAACGACTATGACGTACAAATGAAGCTCATACATGTTAAATCCTGTTCAGACATGCCCGTTAGCATGATAATAACTTGATAGTTTCTTTTAACCTACTCATAAAAAAATACCTTTAGACATACATATGTATATGTATAAAAAAGCATTTCTCAGAATCCTGACGTGAATTTTTGAAAATATTTTCGGAATTACAATGAAAAAGTCCATAACGTACACGTATCAGAGTGTAAGAAAAAAAACCTGTTGACCAGTGTAATATATAAAATATTATTAATTTTAGAGGCTACGTGAGTTATGAGAACTGGAGGCTTTACAATTAATAACGAAAAATGTCGTGCTATTTTGTCTTTCCGAGTATTGGATCCACTTCTTGCAACATATCAGAATTTTTATCATCGCCAAAGACCTATTAAACTCTTTCAAAGTGAGACCCAACAACCTCAATCTTCTCTCGATCATAGTAAATTAGTTGATCTAGATCGTCAGGTAAGTTTGTTAACGTTAATAATGAGCCATCTTCCAGGGATAAAGATTGCATTTTCTTCTGTCATCTCTATTTGTCAAAAAGCAGGGACTTCAAAACGAAGTTTGTTAAAAAAGACATTGCAAAGCTGTATGGAATGAATAAAAAATACACTATTCTCTTTTCATCACTCTGTTTTCCTAAATCTATACTGATTCGTCTGTATTAGAGCAAGTTGTGTTGTATGTCTTATAGGCTATGTAAAGCTTCAAATTACTTAGATATTGTTTGGATTGAATAAAAAATAACACATATAGAATAGAAGACCGTTAAATCGAAATATCATCTAGCTCGAATATATTTACCAAAAGAGGTAAGCACCGCTTCGAGTTTACTGCAGAAATGCTTTAAGGTATGGAACTCTAAGACGTTAGTGTGCTTTGAATGAAGCTGGATAAAGTGAACGCAAACAAGTTCGCTTATTTAGACGCGAGAACGGTTCTTGAATAATGTATTCATAGTTTGTCGTACTTGTGTCCACGAAAACTCCTGATAGAATCGACCCGTTTCCCTCTATACTACGACACCACTGTTCAGCGATGCAATTCTGTTGGCACCCAGGGGATGAAGAATGAAAAATAGGCAAAAAAGAAGATATAAAATTCTCTCGCTAGAAATTCTTTATTTTCGTTTCCTCTATTATCACGACCAGTAGTCTGTCAGTTGTGAAAACTTTCAGCGTTCGACCCTAAAGTGGATTATGTAATTTTTAGTTGATGCTCCTTTTCTGAACGTTTCAATATAAAGTTAAGGTGTAAAGGCGTTCTTTTTCCTTTTTTATAAAGGATATATTTTTGTGTGTGACAATGAGTGAGAGATTACAAAAATATAATGCAAGAAAATATTATATACAAATAAGTATGTATCAGTATAATACTTCATAAAATGCTGTAGTCACGAAATAATTCAAGTAAAAAGCATCCTAGTTATCTTTCGTATTGAATTTTTCCTAGGCGCAATTTCATATTCTTATAACCGTCTTTCATATTGTCAAGATAGATAGCTTTCAAACTGTTATCTCCAACACACTTAGGGGCTTCTATAAATTGATCAAATTAGCGGAAAACTATATCTATATCATTGTCTTAAGAAAAATATGTTTTGGTTGCTGATTACTTTGGAGTATTCTGTGTTGAGGTTCCCGTCTTCTTCCAATTAACGCTTTTTAATTCATTCCGGACACAACTAACAACACAATTTTCCAAACGGAATAACATTAAAAGTTAATCACCGACCATATACAACATTACTAAGAAAGAAAAATTCGTGCCATTTATGAATAAAAGATCGTATGAAAAATACAAATTACTAAAAAAACCAGTATTTATTTGTGTAATTTATTAAACGAAACATTAATTTGCGCATTAAATTATTTCATTTCCAAAGTAATAAACACAATTTAATTCTAGTTCATTGCCAATGTAATAAGTTCAATAAATTAACAAATACATGAATACAAGGACATCTGAATTATGCAAGTCACGGAAAACACAAGGAGCTTTAGCAAGCAAAATGCATTAGTAACTTACAGCAATATAGAATAATAAGCGAGTATTAATCAATTCTATTTTTATTCTCATCTCGCTTAAATGAACATGCAAGTTTCATTTAATTTTATTTACATCTTTAACACTGAAAAGATCTGGCACTAGCATCAGAACAAACTACGCGACATCAATGTACGAGGCTGGTGTGACAAGTTTCCGTTCTGACAACGACACAAGTCATTTTTTTCTAAAATTTATTTTTATTTTTCTACATAGCCTACTTGTAAGTGTACACACTTCTCCCAGCGATGCTCGCATCTCATCAACCCATCTAAATAATACTCGGCGTCTTTCGCTTGGGGCTAGATTTGGAGAGTAAGGAGGGGGGTTAAGCAGTTCAAAGCATAATTTGCGGATTTTCGCCATGGCAATCGCTGAGGTGTGAGGCAGCGTATTGTTTTGGTAAAACAATTTTTTTCTATCAATATGGCCGTGTTTCAGCAATTTTTGACTTTAGCTTGCCAAGAAATGATGCTCCTGTAATGGCTTTTCTTGTTTGAAGATAATCGATTAAGATAATTCCATGATTATCCCAAAAAACAGTCGCTATCCCTTTCCCAGGTGAAAAAACAGTTTTTGCTTTTTTGTACTGTTTTGACTGCATTCTTGTTTCAGACATATAATGATGTATCCAAATATCATTTACAGTAATTAATCGGCGCCCAAAACTGCGCCAGCAGAGCATTGGAATTGTTCATTTGAACATGTTTTGGTCTAAACTGAGCAAGCGGGGCACCCGGCGCGCAGATGCTTTCTCATGCATAAATCTTGATTCAATATGTGACAAACATATTCTTTGGACATGTTCATAAACTCTGCTATTTCTCTGACTTCAGCTCCGCAGTCGTTTAGCGCTATTTGGTAAACTTTAGCGATGTTATCGTCAGTGGTTACAGTTTTTGGACGTTCCGAGCGTTCATCGTCTCCCAAGCTTATACGACACGTTTAAATTCTGCTGCTCATCATTTGACTGTGGTACTCCGTATACGGCGTCCAATTCCTCTTTAATTTGCGTTAATACTTAGTAATGGCTCAATATTCGATTTTGTCCAGTTTCACAAAAACACCCACATTGACTCACTCAAACGATTTCGGAACAACAACTGCACGTCCAAAATGGCTGAAATTTTGGTGAGAACCTGTTAATAGAGACGCAACCACATTACCCCGCTCCTATTGACGAGCCCTGCTATCTTCACGTTAGGTCGGAAATATTTCAGACCACCCTGGTAAGAGATATACATCGCCTCACCTTTCTAATTAGTACAACCCGAAAGCTGTAATATTTGCAACAGGCTAACGCTATATATTCACCAAAACAGGGACGAACAAAATTCGTGACATTCGTGAACGACATCTTTGCGTTTTTTTCGTAAACGCAGCTTAGAAGAAGCAAGATATCAAAAATGTTAAGAGCTTTTATAGAGCAAGATCATCTTCTATAAAAGTGTCCGAAAGTATACTATTTCTACCTGTTGTAGTTTTCGAGGTACATATATCAATTAGGCATAGGTCTGTAAAGAAACCACTTAATGGTGACTGTTGAGTGAAGTGTTACTTCAGCTATCAGCACATCTCCGAAATGACTTGAATAAAGATATGGAAACTACATGTATATAAGGATATTCAATACTTCTAGCTTTATTAAGTAGGTACATGCGTAAAAGTTATATTATACTTCAGTAATATACGAGTGACAGGTAATTTGCGAAGGTATCGTTTTAAAGATGAAAACAAGAAGAAAAGAATGTTAGATGAGTCAATTGATATGACCGATAATTATCCCAATTCCACACAAGTCTCAACTGGACGAAGTATTCAGAAGTTAAAAGGCCGCAAACCAAGTGAAAGGACATAAACCTGGGACCATGTATTGTATACGTATACCTAGAAAATATAGGAGGTATATAAGGAGAATATAAGGCCAGTGTTCACCCACTGAAGGTAAGTTGAATAACTCACTCAGAAAATGTCCACGGAATGGTTAAAATTTCAAATAAAGACAGAACCACGGTTGCGTTGCAACCACATCAGAGCAAATAATTTTGTAGAGAACAACTTGAAATTTAAATATGATTCGATAGTGTTCATCTCAATGCATTTGCTAACATTCAAGGAGGTACTCAGTGGAGTGCATGAGGATATGTCAGACGAAGGAATCAAAATACCGAGGAGATGCGATGAGAAGGACGTATTAGAAGTGCACATAGTCAAAAGAAGGATAAATGAAAATGAGATAACTGCGTACGCGCCAACGAAAGTTGTAGTAATTTTCTCAGGAAAAAAAAAAAATGCCGAGGCACATTCTCTTATACAAATGATGAATAATGCACTGCTTTAAATGTTTAAGATCTGGTCACACCAAAAGCCAATTCTAAAGGACAAGCACGGTGCTGTCGATGTAGAGAGAGATGTACCAAATTGAGGAAGAGGAATGTAGTAAAGAAATAATATGTCCCAACTGTACAAAGACACATTTTTCAACAGTTCAGGCTTGTGAAGCATTTTGAACTCAAAAAGAAATAAAAAACCTGATGACTTTTGAGAATATCACTTTCTGGGAAGCCAAAAAGTCTTCAATATGGCTGAAATGCTTCAATACTTTCCATCATTACTGTCCTCAGTTCCCATACTGAATGCTCAAAACTCGATCGGAAATACCTATTCTTTTAGTGCCACAAAACACGGTCTAAAAGATCAATTTTTGAGCTAACCTCAGGTGACGACAGACAAGAGCATAGAAATCTTTTAACGCAGTCCTGATATAGTCCCCATCAAGAAATTTATATTTGCTAGCCAAGGAAGCAGAGAAAACCAAGAAGGTCATAAGCAAAAGAAAAAACGCACAAGAACAACCTACTAAGGTTGTTCTTGTGCGTTGAAAAACAAACGAAGAAGAGGATGTTAAAAGTTTAATCCAGAGCATCCAGGGACAATTGACCCACAACATTATTTTATAATGAATATCCTCATTATAAAATTATTGTGGACTCGTGGAATATTGTTTGTTCAAACACGTAGAACTTCACTCTTCTAACAGTAAAACAGTATTACGTTGCAAATCACACTAAAAGTCAAGAAGCATATATTTTTAAATTATGTATTATAAACTCAAACGATCACAAACAGAAAACCTCTCAACATTCTAACATATATTATAAAATATACACGTGTAATACAATCTTAAACGACCAACATTCCATCTTCTTTTTTTATCCGAGCCCCGTTTCACAATAAACTAGCTAAATTCATTCTCTGAACAAAAGGAGAGAGACTTTTAAATAAAGGGCGCAATGAACTCCCACTGCTCTTTTCTTTTATACGTGACTCGCAACGTTATACTGAAGGCGATTGCGGCGGTATAAAGTTCTGAAATACGGACAAAGGAAAGAAGCCGGCAGATAACACAGGAAAACGCCTACCTCAACTTGTTCGTCGTGAACCTACATCCTTTTTTCTTTCGTTTGTATAACGACCATTCTTGGAGATACGGGAGCTTATATTTGCTGAGGTCTCAATTTGGGAAATTGTTTCTGCGGGACATGTTATGGAACTATGGATGGTTGTATCACGGTAAGGATAAAAATAATGATGCGAGTTTTCCTGGCATGGATATTGTTTTGGAACAAATTTGATGGTGATACTTTTTTTTTAATATAATTTAATTTAGTACAACAGCATATTTGGAAAGTTTCTTTTTGGTATGACTTTGGCAATGAATAATTAAAATAACAAGCTTGTGCGCAGAGCAAATTAAAAACGACCTTGGGTAGAATCGACCGCGTATGCCGTACAACTATGTAAAAATTTCCTTACATTCTTCATACACACACTTCAAGAACTCTTGTGGTGTTCGAGATACATGTAATAATTTAGTGAAGTCCCTAGTATACATGTATGTATACGCTTTTCAAATTTCTACCGCGGAGCAAATGATGAAAACAAAAAATAAAGTTGAACACGCCCAAGTGAAAATTTTTGAGAGGCATAATATAATTAATTAATAATTAAGATAGCTTCAATTACCCTTTGATACTAAAAATAAACATACAAACACTTTGAAATTAAACCTTGCAATTTCTACGAAAGTAATTATACGATTAACAGGTTTCGCGTTTAATTGGTTCAAAATAAGCATTTTCAATTAAGAAAGCGCTTTGCAACAATACGTGATTCAATTTTTCGCTTTAGACGGAACCTTCCCTTCACAATTGCGAAGAACTTGAGTCAGTAAACAAGAAGCTTAATGCTTGCGCGTTATGCCGTGAAAGCATTTACTTCTCCTACCATGATTCGTGATTTCCGCATCCTGGAAGGGATTAAGGGCGCTGTCCGCCAAGTTGACTGAATCGAATTTCCAACCTAGTGACTTCTTTGTCGGTTGGTTCGTTGACAGAACGAATTTTGCTGTTTGTTATTATACGTTTTCATTTATTTCGGTATTGTAAAGAGAATTAATTTACACTGGTGTATTATTACAGATGTCAGAGCTGACAAGATGTAAATTCTTTGATAGATTGCATCATTATCACTATTGGAAGATAGTAGATATAAGATTTCGCTTAAATATTTAAATATTCAGATATGCTTCTCCAAGGATGACAAATGAGCAAATGTACTGCAATAGCACATTAGCACAAATATCATATACAATAGTATATATACAACGAGCAAGATATGAAGCTTATTTATATAAATAAGCATTTCGTGCAAGTAGCATACTATACTTTTTATACGGCTACCTGCTGCTACGTTAATAATAGAATTATGTGCAAATATCAGCAAATATGTAGAGATCTATCAGTAAAGCTGTACCGTCCGTTAAATTGTGACATTTGTCATAATATACATACATCAAAATGACATATCTATCTTTTATTTTAAGATCCAGCAAGCGAATTGAATCGAAATTTTTCATTTCGCACGAATTGCTTAGCGAACTTGCTAAGACAATGCGTGCATAACAAAATGTATTCTAAAATGTTCATATCATTTCAAAATAACTGACAGATAAATACTATATTTTGTAGTAGTTGTATAAAAAATAGATTATACATATTCACAGCAATAATAAAATTACGGTCATTTCTAGCTCATGCAGTATTTTGCCTGAGAGCCTTGTCTAAGGTTGTACTTCATTAGTCATAAGTATAAAAAGCACTGCATAAAATAGAGCTACTCGTTTATCAGCCACATCAGGAAACAAGTCACGTCTTCTTTCAACTCTAAATATTGTTTGAAAGTTTCCAAATCACCGAATTACTCATGATATTATAGTGCGTAAATTAACTTCCACTATTAATTTAGCCTAGTACGTGAATCATATAAAAAGAATTCTGACAATATTACTTCGTACGTTTACATAAAATACAATAATTGGACCAAATTTTGGTTTTTAAGAAAATATAAAACCGACTAAGTGAACATTGTTTACGATGGGCATGGTTCGTTTGATTTCTAGGTCTCTAATTTTTCGAATAATATTTCCTTTTGCGTAAGAAATCATATACATACATATGTATTAAAAGATGCGATCACATAATTAGATAACTTTATTAATAACGGTATTCCTAACCTAATTTGTATTCACCTATACACACCTAACATTTGGAAAAGAACAAAAAAAAAATTTACATCGCTTACCTTTTCTCTATATGTCACGCAGTTTAATATGAACTATGGCAAAATGTCTACCCAAAGATATTGTAGATGAGAACTGTTACGAAATCGGGTAGATTACCGCAAACATGTGGGATGTAATAACGCCGTCTTCTGCGGTAAAGAAGAAGGATCACGACATCCATAATACTAAGAAAAAGATGCGGACAAAACTCAAGGCCGGCACGCTAGAAAAAAGACGGAGACACTGACGATGTTGAAGAAGACTATTAATGGTGAATGTGTGATTTAGATCGACGGATTAGGATTGGAAAATGTGCGTTCACGTCATTTTTTATGTGACGTCTAGGACAAAAAAATGAAAAAGACGAGAAAAATATATGTATAGAAGGAACAGCGAAGAAATGAATATTACACACCCGGCGCCTCCACCAAATATACAGGTGATCTGATTCGATATATCGTTAAATATTTTCTTGCTTCCTTGCACTGATATATTTAATTTTTATTTATCGTTATGAATTCCTGGAATTCGCGACAACTAATGATTTTAAAATCAAAGGTTAACACTTTTTATTAGCGGTTCGAATTTTTCGAATCTTCGGTTACAATTTCTTTGTCTTTCTGATAATTGTTTGTCTTTTTCTTGTACTGATATTCATTTATTGAAGAAAAAGTGACTGATTCGTTCAAGGTTAGAAATCGAATAGAAATTATTATTATTAAAAAGTTATTATTTTCAGGAAGTCAAGAAGAATGCGATGTTATTATGGGCAGTAATAGCAGAGTGATATGGAAAGCATGACAGTTATCTTTTCAGTGTTCATGCAGTCATGATCAGTCACCATTGTGGGAAGACTTAAAGTGCTTTATTACTTTGGAAAGTATTCATCATTGATACATTTTTGTAATCGTTGACAGCAGCTACCGTTGAAGCTATTATTGTAGTCACCAGTTAGAACAGTCAAAATACTCATTTTGATTTCATCGACTGCCTATGCAAAAGTTTGGAGCTGTTAAGTATGTACCTACTGCATTTCTGATACTTAAAAGGAGAAGGAACCTATTAGATCGGAACTATAACTTTAATTGTGTTACCATAAACGAACATTATTTTTGTAAAATACTTTGGTTTGCTTTTTTGAAAAAATGTTTATATTCGGATTCATACCAATAGATCTATAATACTGTATTATATTTAGTTATTATTATCCAAACTCATAGTACATTTCATTTATTGGTACTTGCATTCTACCGCGCAAACAGTAAAAATAAATTACGAAAAACTTGAAAGGAGTCTTCGCACTAGATAGAGAAACTAATCTGATTAACTCGTTTAGGGGCCAAACTGCGAACTTTAATTAGATAGAAAAAAGGATAGCAGCAGTAAGGAAAAGAGAAAGCGTTGCTTTGCTTCGAGAACTTTTAAACTTTTTAATTCGTTTTACATTTAGCGCATTTAGTGTTCGAGAGTCAGGTGGCGTTGTAAACTTCGATCTTTAACCTTAACCGGATCTATCCTACCGAAGTGGTGGTGAGAGAAATTGGCGATGTCGACTTTCTTGGAAACATTTTACTAGTTATACTAGCAAGATGTTCTCTGTATTAAAACTTTAATAGCGTCGTAAAAATTCATTTAACGATGAAAAACTACTGATAATGAATTTTTATGAATAGAGCTAAATTGTTTTTCTCATTTCTTTTTTGACTTATCTTAACTTTTTTGTTACGAGGGACATAAACAAGGAAAACAGTTACATGACCGTGTTATATCATCTACAATTTCAAAATTCGCTCTTATCTATTGCTTGATTGATTGAAATTAGCTTTAAAAGTGAGCGAGTGTTGTCATGACGTAGAATTGTCTGGACGAACCTTACTCAACCGTCGCTTCAGATTTATTAAAGTGCTAACATATCCTTTAAAGTTGACAGTACAGCCACGTTTCAAAATTTCGAAACGATAATCATGAGTCTCCCGGCAGATGGAAATGCCTTGAATTTTTTCGGTTGTAGCGAACATTTATGTGTGTACTCCATTGACTGACGTTTCAGAATCATAATAATGTGCCCATAACTCCACCATGAAAGCACCACCTTTTGCTTCATATCGAGTCAATACATTTGTTTCCGATTGGCTTTACTTTCGTTGATAAGCATTCGGAGCATCCAAGGCGCGCATACTCTTATGTATTACAACACATTGCAAATAACGTAGAGTGCATTACGTCTTGTGAAATATCCACACTGTTGGTAATGTCGGTTTGTTTACAATGCCGATTGTCATCTCTCGCAATTACTTCTTTCACATATCTCTCTGTAAAGAATTTCTTTCGTAGTAGGTCCTACTCTTGTTATTTCGTTCATTTCCAGGATTTCCATCTCCTAGTTATGATTGCACCACTGTTCCTGATATTTCGTTGTCTTCGTTTCGTTTCCTTATTTTTGTTTATTGGGAGAATCACATATTTCATTATCTATCTCATGATGATATAAAATTCTTTCTTTCGTTATTCTTGTGGGTCATTCGTGCAAAGACGAACAATTTAGCTTGTGGACCAGTTGATAACAGTGACTCACGTGTTGTATTATTTTGGTACGACTAACACAGCATAAATAACTATTCTTTTATGTGGGTAGCCACAAAAATAATCCTTGGTATTTTGTGTAAAGAACATGTAATTTGTTGTTACAAAGTTTAAGTTTTAATTTTTTAATTGAAATTGTGTGTGTTTGAAATTATGGTGTTTTAAACTATTTGTAATAAATTTGCTTTTGTTTTAACGACATAAATTAATAATTGTATTAATATAGTTTCGTCTACAACAAAAAGGAAGAAAATGCAAATATAGAATACAAAGTTATTAACCCCAGACTTCGTTAATATAAATCCCATTCTCGTGTGTAGATGCGGGTTTCTAAAATTTGAATTAATGCTAATAATGTGTTATTCTAGCGATTATGTTTCAAAACAACTCATTACAAAACCAAACTAGGAACATTGTAATCTCAATCAACAACCTTGTTATATAATATAATAACCCACTTCAGATGTTATTTTAATAGTAATATGCTTTGTTTTCTAAAGGAAGTAGCAAGCGATGAGTTACTTGCAACTCCATCTCATTGAACGCTCGCGGGTATCTCTTTTTCTATTGTTCAGAGAGGAGTTAATTACAATTTGGCGAGGTAAAATGGCGCATCTAAATGAATAGGCACGCTTGCTAGAGCACTGAAAAGATAATAACGATGCTGAGAACAGTTGATATTGACAACATATACATATAACTTTTAAACCGTATAAACGCGTTTCCTCGCTTACCTTAATGATACCTTATTTAGAATTGTCAGAAATGTTGTTGAAAAGACACACATCAATTATACACGTACATACAACTAAATGCCTAATAATTCGAAACTTATGTGTACAGTTCCGTTAGGAAGTTCCGGATAATGGAATATCGTTGTTGTGTCGCACGTCGGTAACCAAACCGACCAACTGAGCGGTTATTAATGGCGGGAGGATAGCCTATTGGACAGATGGAGACGGAACAGTGTCCGGTAACGGCCGGGAATATAGAGGGCCTACGACGGAAATAACCGCTATAAAGGAGAGGACTAGGAGTACACGTTATCGATGTTATAGTTTGGCATTGACGATAAATTCTAATAAGCGAAAAGGGATTTGATGGTAATTGTGACATGCCGCAGAGCATCTTTTGCTATTATTTGCTTAGGAAGTTCACAATATACATATGACCCACTGCTTAGATTAGGTTACGCTTCAATATCGGAGTATTGGTAAATTAATCTTGAATCGGAAAATGCCGAGCCATAATTTAGTTTTCTTTATTTGCTTTATTTTGCATATTTTTTTAACAGAAATCAATGACATAATTTCAGATAATTCTTCAAATTTAAATCCGTCAGTTTGCAGACATGGCTACAATCTTTGTGATATCCTTTATACTATCCGTTTAAATCATTTCGGTATTATTTGTAACATTGCTGTATCAATTCGAGCTATAACTTTGTTAGCGTTTTAAGAAGTTTTCCTTATAAGTCTCTTACATTACAGAGCAAATTGCGCTAAAGTTTCATCATACAAGTAAATCAGATTACGTCGTATGTTCAGCGGTATCTCATCAATAACTTGTCCTAAAACCGTTAAATGTTCGCTGGTACTTAGACCATTTCGCATACAAATCTGTCCAGCAACCCTATGGTTTATGGTGTGGATTTTCCTCCACTCAGTAATGAAAATTCATTTCATGTTTATGTTTGTCAGATTTGCTCTACAAATAGTGCTTGATATAGTTTCTGCGTAAGCTACACACTATAAATCATTATTGTGATTAGTTAAACTAACCACTTTTTTTGCAACATAGTGTTTGTTTTAAAATGTTGTCATATACGCTTTTGATTAAAACAAATGTATAAAACGTTTGTTTTAATTTTAACGTTGTTTGCTAAAAATCACTAATCGATTATAAGATTATCAAAATCTATAATCATTCCTATTAAAAGAACTTATTACCGCAATTTAAAAAGGATACTAAAACGCAGCTTATTATTGTATTCAGTGAATGAGTTTTTTAACATTAATTTTTAAAGCACTGCTCCATGTTTATGTTTGTCATATACTTCTATTATGTCTATATACATTAAGTTGTTGTAACCTTAATTGATATTTATATTGACGTATTCTACACCATTGGTGTGATGATGAACATGTACTCATCGCTTGAAGGAGTATTTCTCAAAAAAAGCTCTTCTTCATGAAAAAACTGTCATTTTCGTAGAGGAGCTGAACTTCGGAAACATGATATGGGATACTGGGAATAGTTGCATGCAAGATAATTGACGCATTCTCCCTGCAAACGAATCTTCCTGTATTGTACCTAGAATTTGCTTTTCTAGTTTCGCGGTATGCTTTTGTCTTAGTCGACCACCGTTCGCATTTATTAGGATCAACAAATCTGTTTCACGAAGACACTATCCAGCATTGAAAGTATATTTTTAATTGAATATCTCTAACTTTTTTTTATGACAAATTCGAGCTTGTCATAATAAGTTGGGTATTCTATTTAAAATAACAAAGTTGGTACTCATTTCCGGTATAAGCGAAAGTGAGAAAACTGAAAATATTTTAGCTAAAACGCCCTTGATGAAAAACTGCTCAAAATTTCAGATTTGCTCTACAAATAGTGCTTGATATAGTTTCTGCGTAAGCTCGTCGTGGGACACACTGTATTGAAATCGAATATATTGTGATTACACAGTTAAACTAACCACTTTTTTTGCAACATAGTGTTTGTTTTAAAATGTCATATACGCTTTTGATTAAAACAAATGTATAAAAGAATATTAAAAAGAAACCTTTACATCAAAACGTAAATATCAATAAAAAATAATTTATAATTAATTACTTCCTTATTCTAAATTCCAAATAGAGAATAAAAATCTAAACTGTGGCATTTTTTACTTCAAATTTAACCAAGAATATTCCACATGTAATTAATACACCAATTTATATATATCTGGAGTAATTCTCTATTGTTTAAATTGACATATGTACATATTAACGATACAAACAGATAAGCAAGAAATTAATTCGTTTGCAAAGTCGTATCAATTTTATCGCTGATTATCGTTATTCTCTTTTAATTTAAATTCCCTGGAATCAGAGTAGAATTTATATAAAATAATGTGTCTGAAAATTTCTGGGTACGAAATTTAGTAATCAGCATTAACTCGTTCACTAATTTGCGCGAACCGGGCAATATTGGTTAAACAAACCGGAGGCGAGTGGAAGCTTTTGAGAAACGTATTCCACAACCGGCTGTTAATTGTCGCCTGTGGTATTTCCCGTACGTTTAAACTTTCTTAATTAAATAAACACGTACGAGAGATGCAGACATAGTATATTGTACATATAAGCTGGTTCAATATATGGGAGACATCGACCCGCTTTGCACTTTACCACACTATTTTCGGCATGTAGATTATTCGTGCGTATCTAACCTTCGAATTAAGCGAATAAGGGAGGTTCTCTGTTACCATTTAGAATGCTTTTGGACTCCACCAGAAAACGATTAATGGACAATTTACTAAAAGGCGACGTCGAACTAAATTTTACATTTCCGTTGGGATATCTGACGTTCATTTATACATTCCAATTCTGGGCATTTAATTTTGCATAGATTTCCTTAACATGGAAATGATTGAATGATGATGAATTTGCCTTTAGTGATTAATATATATTAATATATTTATGTTATGATATTTATGTATTTCTACTTGTAAGTCAATGAAACAGCAAATTAATTAAATACCAATTTATTCCATAACCTATAAAATTATATTTTGGTTAATAAGACCTTTTCAGTAGAAGACATTCACATTTAATATGTGTCAAAATATTAATAAGCTAATAATATAAATGGCGATGCCTATCAACAAAAATATCTAAGAATATGTTACAGGAACTAAACGATTCTTTAGTAAGCACGTTTTAAATGCCATTAACCCTTTCAAGCTCAGTGGTCCCGTTGTAGAACCACCTCTTCATAATTTTTTTCCCAGTAGGCTAGTAAGCGAGTGTTAGAACCAACGGCGGCAGCTTGTCTGTGTTTCACCTTGCGCCGGTCGGCAATTTCTTTTATTAGATTAGTAGTTTGACAAAATGCATATAGAAAGTCTGCTCCTCATTTGTGCTGTACTAGAGATGCAGTGACTCCATCCATTTTGTGTTTCTAATCTAGGAGATATAAGCACTGTTAACAGTTTATGTAAAAAAATAAGTTTTTTGTGCATACTTTGGGTATTGTTATTGTATTACGGAAAGTGTTGGTTTGTTCTGCTATTAGCGTTCATACCACTAGATGCGGCCAATAAAACTTATTTCGCACTTTTGATTTGGAGATTCCGGTCACGACCACAAGACCAATGTACTTACTTTCTCTTTTCCAGATTTTCAACATGTATAAAAGAATAAATCTAACTAATTTATCTATCCAAGATCTGTATTCGTTGATAGAGGAACTTCCTTCCGACGTATCCGAAATTTCCGAAAGTGAAAATGAAAGTAATGAAATGGGAGTTGAATTGCCTCTAGATGTCAATATCAATTATTTATCTAATGATGAAGCTGATACGGTTTCAATAAACAATGTTGCCTGAAAGAGTGAAGATAAATTGCCACTTACAGATTTTATTGCCACAACAGTAAAATGGATCAATAATGCAAAAAACACTACAAATATTATTCCGTTTGAGGAAAAAGTTGGACGAAATCTTGCTGATGACCTTGACTATTCTGTTGACTACTTTTTGCATTTATTTGCCGATACTCTATCGAATACCATAGCATTTCAAACAAACTCACTCATCTGCATCTAAATGACATCATACAGCCGAAAAATGGTGACCCCAACTATGATAAGATATATAAGGTGCGTCCATTGCTGGATCAATTGTCAGCTACATTTTAAAATGCCTATTTATCTACTAAAGAACAACCCGTTGGTGAGTCGATGATTATGTTCAAAGGTCGAAATAGTTTACGCCAATATATGCCAATGAATCCCATAAAAAGGGGGTACAAAATATGGGACCGCTCAGATTCGACAGGATACGTGGTAGAATTTAAAATATACATTGTCAAAGTGAAAAACGTTACAGAAAAGAATCTTGAAGCAATGGTAATAAGATCTCATAAGGGAACTAGTTGGGAAACACCATCACATCTACTTTAAATTTTTTTTTAATAGTGTGCAATTGCAACGAGAGCTGTTAAAGGACAGCATATATGCATGCGGGAAGGCATGGAAAGGCAGAAAAGACATAACGGAATATTTCAAAGCAAACAGAGAAATGAAGAGGGTAACTCAGAATGTAGAATAAGTGAAAACGGTATTTTTGCTTTGCAATGGATGGATAAAAAGCCGATACTGCTTCTCAGCAACTTTCATCACCTGGAATAGGAAGAGCCCGTTCATAGAAAAAAGAGGTACTTTAAAGAGGTACCTTACCTCTAATGTGCAAAACATTGGTCAAGGATCAATCTTGTTATAAACACAGGATTTTTTGGCATTTTGTGGATTTAACAATTGTCAATCTGTAAAAGAGTTCAAAATTGCTGTGCCAAATCAATTTATAGTAGCGAATCCTACAATGCCGCAAATGGGAAGACGAAGTGCTGAAAAGACCATCTCCAAATTTAAAAATCAAATACCTATGGAGAGAAAAACGCACAAGGCTTCTCACATGCCGGAACATGACACAAAAGTCAAGTGCGCAAACTGCAGCACAAAAGCGCAACAAAGACATACAAGATGGCACTGTTTTAATTGTTTCATTAAATTTCATGAGAAATAATGTTATCGATTTAACTGTCTAGTGGTTCCAAATGGAACCATTTTTTGGTTTAATTGTGGTTTCCCTTTATTTTTGTCATTTATAACCGTTCTTCTATTAAAACCGAAGAAAATTTTTTTTTTCGAAAAAGTAATTCATTTTCTTATTTTTCTTTATGAATTATATACAAACTTATTTTGTTTTATATTCCTAATAATTATTATAAAAACAAATATCTTCTATCGCGTCTGGTATTATAAACAAATGAAATTCATATTGATCATACAATACTAACACTAACTAAGTATATGCTATTCTGGGACGTATTTAGAAAGTCTTTCTTTTCACTTTTCTTTTATATTGGGATGAAGAACATTCCGACATTGAAGTCCAACAGTAGTCAGCAAGCATCTCGCTATTCCACTTGCCCTGACAGCGTTTTTCAATAGTGGAAATATCCTGATTCCTATATCCTATTTTAAGACTCATATTACAGCCTAATGCATGGTAACTTCTAAAAAGTTCACTAACAATGTCCTCGTATCTTAGATATTCTTTGTCACACTTTTAAATGCATCCCAAGCAGTCCGTTGTAAATCGCTCAAGAGTACGTCAAATTTTCGATCCTGTTGTAACAGATTAATCTGGGGTCCAATAAAAAACCCCTCTTTAAGTTTTGCCTCAGATATATTAGGAAATTTTTGTGTAAGGTATCGAAATCCTGGTCCCTCTTTGTCCAATGCTTTGACGAAATTCTTCATCAGACCTCATTTTATGTGTAATGGCGGTAAAAGTATTTTATGAGGCTCCACCAATGAATTATGGACTACGCTCTTTTCTCTAGGAGTATATTGTATTCTGGTTGGCCATTGCTTAACAGTATATAGTAGTGCAAATTTCTCGCTCGACTATCCCATTCACAAAGGAAACAGCAATACTTTGTGAATCCAAGTTGTAGACCAAATATAATTGCAACTACATTGAGATCAACACCGATGTACCATTTACAGGTTTTGTGATTGATTTTATCAAGGAGGCGTGTCATATTATCATATGTTTCCTTCATGTGCACGACATGACCAACAGGAAGATGTTTCCTATATGTAGAAGGACAGCTTTCAAACTCAATTTAGAAGCATCTATAAAAAGACGCCATTCTTCCGGTTGGTGTTTGTAACCTAATTCTCGCATTAAACCATCAACATTTTTGCAAACTGAAAGACCTTCTTCAGTTGAAAAATACTGTGACAGTTCTTTCTGGCGATTTTGATATACAGAAATACGCGTACCCGGAGCTAACAGCTTCCATCCTTGCAGTCGTGATCCTAATATTTCTGTCTGAGTTTTTGATAAATTGAGATCTCGAACTAGGTCATTTAATTTCAATTGATTTATTAAATGAGGCGTGTCCTGTTGAGATAGCAAATATTCTTCATCTATGTCCGACAACTCTGAAATGTATTCTTCTGTCTGGGTTTCAACATGTTCTTGGTTCGAAACATCCATAGAATTTGGTACTGGCAAAGCTTCCGAATGAGGAACTGGACGAGTGGTAGAAGGTAAATTAGGATAGGTAATTTTATCCTTATTTTTACTGGAAAACCCGAAGGTCTTTGTACAGCAAAAGTAGCAGTCTGTCGAATGATCCTTTTGTTCTCGCCAAATCATAGGCCTACCAAATGGCATAGCTAGGCTCTTACCTTTTATCCAGCTCCGCAAAGCAACAGCACATCGTGCAGAGACATTGTGAGGGGTCCACAACTTGTCTTGATTTGTAATTTTTTACTTAAAATAAAGGTTATACGATTTTTCTATTAACGGTGTAATATTTCGTCTATGCTATTGAACGGTGAATTCTCCACATACATAACAAAAACTGTTAGGATTGTTTACACACCTCTGGGACATTGCGAATTCAAGAAACGTTTAACTAATGTTACTACCATACATTGAGTCAATTTGAATCGAATAACGTGTCTGTAGGGTCTTATATATACTCACATATGCACAGATCTATTAATTCCTTGATTTGATTGGTTCGAGCGAAAAAAAGAGAGTGGTTTAACGATTGTGACGTACAAATGAAGCCCGAACATGTTAAATCCTGTTCAGACATGCCCGTTAGCATGATAATAACTTGATAGTTTCTTTTAACTTACTCATAAAAAAATATCTTTAGCCATAAAAATATTTTCAGAATTACAATGAAAAAGTCCATAACGTACACATATCAGAGTGTAAGAGAAAAAACCCTGTTGACCAGTGATATCAGAAAACAAATATTTATCAAGCAATAAATTGCTCCTCCAACAGCAAAAGCTAATACTATCACGATTATTGTCTGGGGATTGTTTTCAAAAGACCGCGTCACACTTATTTATGCGCATTACCTGTGAATATTCAAAGATTCTTGTAGACAATATCCGTGTGGGCTTTTGGTTAAAACGACAAAGATTTGCATCATTACAAGCTTACAAAATATTCTTTCGTTCATTTAAGAAAATGCATGACTCAGTAGATGTTTGCAAAAATTAAAATTCACCAAAATCTTTTTAGTACTGTAACTGATGCCGTTATAGCAGCCATTAGCAGCTTACAATAAACCTCTCTAATAGAAGAAATATGATAAATATGTAGCATATGAAAACAAAATGATAAGAAACTTGTTCTCCCAGCCCACAACTACGTAATAGTATTCCTGGAAACATATAATTATGCTGCCTATAGAACTTACATAGATACTTTATATGCATTGCTTTCTTCTAGAGATTGTTTCTGAAGCTATTTCTGCTTTGAGACTTTAGAATTCGTATTGATATACTAATAAGGAGTGTGCTATGTAGGTTTTAATACACCTTTAGAGCCATTGTACGTACTTGGGATTCTTATTCCTTGTTTAAGAAGACATAACTTTTTATTTGAACCCTATAATTTTGATTAAATATAAATTAAGAGATATATAGAACAATAAAAAGTGTACCTTAAGTTAATCAGAAATCACAGTAAAGGCCTACGATGAAAAATAAAGACCGAAAGAAATATATGTTAATCCAAGTTAATTTAAATATGGATAACGGAATGTCTAACCAACAAGAGCTTGTTAAGATATGCTGAAACTTCACGTCGTATTTTCTAATAGGTATAAATTAAAAAACAATCAGTTCTCTTAAATAAATTGAAACCATTGTTTGACAATTTAAGCACATTTTTTAGCAGATAACACATGTTGCCTCTGCTCCCCACGCTCATCTAAACGAATTTTTAATATATGTTACGCATGGGATTTGGAACGAGAGAGATCTACCCTGATCGTTGTATCGTCCGCTAACATTCTTTCCCGCATTCGACATCATTAATCGTGCTTACGTCTGGTCGCTTCTTTTCCCAGTTTTATTTTCATTACAGTTAATTGTTCTGTTTATGTATGAGCATGAGCGATACTGTGGGGAAAACGACGTACGCTGTACCTTCGCGTGTGAAACAAAAATGAATTCGAAAACAGGACATCCTCATAACAAATTACGAACAAAAGCCAACAATGAAGCATATAGATGTGTAAAGAGGTAATGTTAAACATCGGTATAACGCTGACCGGTTAAAATTTTACATTGCCTCTGTTATTTCGTTGTTTATTCATTGCTGTAGGTAAATTGGTTTATCCTTTACACGTGCCGTATGCATAAGGTTTGTGTTCTCATTTTTAGTATATCTTGTAAAAAAATTGATATATCTACGGGACTTAGAAATTCCTTTCACTCGTCAGATTAGTTCAAGTTTTAGTTAAATTATCTAAGGCGAAACAATCTAGTAACATAAAAAAAATTGGATACAAAACAGTTTTCGTTAGAATTGTGTTGGCAACAGGGGCTGTTAGCCTAAAACTGTTTACATTTACATATTTTAAAATGTACTCCATATTTATTACTCCTATATTTTTATATTGATGAAATCGTAGTGAATTTTAAATGAAATTATTCATTAAGATTAAAATTATTTTAAAATTTATCCTTTATTAGAAAAGTAATGTGAACGCATTCAACTTGCCTTTATACATATTTTGTTGAATTTATCCAAATTCCAAAATTTCACCATCAATATATTCAGCAGGATTCTTAAAAGTAAATCATATTCACTTAACAATTCCTACATTTTTAAATAATTTCGAGTTTGATTAGAACCAGTTGTTTGGTTAAATCAAAGAAGTGACAATCTTCTCGAAATAAGAAATTTGATCACTAAATCAATTCGCGTTGGACTATTGCGAGAATGACTTGCTCGCCTATATTTTTCCGATGTTTAGTTTTTCGCTGATCGAATCTTTCTTTTGCAGTCATTACAAAAAAAAAATTGATTCAGTTGGTGAAAAAACAACGTTCACTTGCGATCAGCTTGCATGTCTATGAATTTAGGTTGTAATTGTAATGCTGGAAAATGTTAGACAGCAGGTGAAGCTCCAAATTGTGTTTCAACATTTTTGTGATATTTTGAAGCCCCATAGGGTTGTAGTTCCACTAAACCAGTATGAACTGAGATTGTGGCAGCGATAATTACTCATTTCATGTGTAAAACTGATAAATTTGACAATATCTAATCTAAATTATATTTAACAATGCTTAAATTTGTGGATTTACTAAAAGTTTCGTCAGTAGGTTCTTTCAACTATTTCCTTCCGTTTTGCTCTCACGAATATAACATTTGCCTCAACTGTACTTGACCCACCACCCAAATCTTTGCGTTATGTTTGGAAGGATTTTTAACTATTAATGTATTTTCTAGTTTTCTTTTCTTCTGTAGAAGAAATATTGTTTTAAAAGTAGCGGATTGAGAAGGGGGACAGTCGGGACAGTTGACAGAGACAAGAAAATGTGAAATCACCGATTTGCCCATTTGAGTTCGGGGTTCTGCGCATACAAAAAGTTTTATCGCTAAACGACAGCGAGCTTTCTCCAGATGTTTTATTATTTTATGTCTGTATTGCATATTATTGTTCGCCCATTTAAGTTCATTTCTTCTTAGCTATCGACTAATCACTGCTTTGACGAAGGCTGAGTCAATTGGTGTCATGCCTCTCCTGTTCAAAGCTGATCTCAAGTGACAAGTTTTCTGAAAGTTTCTTGCATTTTCGAGACACATACTGGAACATTTAATAAAATTGTGTTCTGATGTATTTTGTTGTATTAAATAATTGCTTACTTTCATCCCCAAAACTTGAATCTAAGGTATTTAATACTACCTCATAGCACTCATCAATACTCAAATTTATGAATTTATCGTGAGTTTACCAATAGTTTCTTTCAAATTTTCACTTTTATGTAACTTTGCAGTATTGATTTTTGTAGTAACAGTGTTTGACGCAACTATGCAGTAAGTTTCGAGAACGTTCTGTTCTAAAACTTGTGATTCCGAATATTCTAAAGTTTTCCATACATTTTTAACAAGAAGTAGCTTATTGCAGTATCAAAAAAAAAGTTGTATTAAATATTAAATAAAACAATGTTATAAGAGTGTGTGCTCAATAAATTAAAATAAAACAAGTTTTTCAGGAGGATGATATTAAAAAACTAATTCAAGAGCCTTCGGATTAATCTTTAGGTAGTAACCACTAAAAATATTAAATACTTTAAAACAAATGTTGGCTTATCGTTTGGAATTCCATATTTGATACATCAAGCATCGTTATATAATTTTCGAACGCAAATTTCCCTAACATCCGTTGATTCTATCGCTCGTTACGTATAGCTCTTTATTAATCAAGCAATATAATTGCTGCCATAATTGCAGTAATTCACTCTAGTGCTTTACCTTCGCCATCAAGCTGGTGGAAAATTACAGACTGCTTTATCTAATTACAACAACGCACTTAAACCGTTGACTGCAAACTCCACCACCACAGAAATACGAGTACGAATATAGAAGGCACAGTTCTGTAACCATTATATCCATTTTGTCTGTATTACCGACGTTATTGCTGTTCTTTTAATGTCACTTTCCCCAAATTATAACGGATAATTTAATGAACAGACTTTTTCGTGGGAAACACTATAAAAAAAATTTAGAAAAATACATCAAAACATTCTATTATCTTATAGAATTTTATTGTTGTTCAGTATGTGCCCCGAAATCGTAAGAAGCTTTTACAAAACTTCTCAATTGTCGCTTGACGTCGCGTACACGCAGAGAAATATTATCTTGAGTTAAAACAGACTGTTTCAGTTCAAAACAATCCCGTATTTGTATATCCGCAAAACTATATTGTGTTATCACAAGAATATTATTTTCTAAGAAAATTGTTATGCCGCAAAACAACATTGTTTTAATGTAAGAATATAATGTATTTGTAAGACTTTCGTATGTCGACCACTGAATTGACAATTTATAGGCAATTTAACGAAAGTACAGGCTTACTGAGTCCAAAACTTCCCCTTTTCTTGCGGAGATTAGTCTAAGACAAAAATCGTTCTAAAAAGTGTTATTTCTATTATGTTTCGCTAATGAAAATCCTCGCAGAAATGTCAAAACACTAGCGAAACATAACCTAGGAATAACACTTTTTAGAACGATTTTTAATATAGACTGATCTCCGCAAGGAACGGGGGTCCGTTTTGAACTCAGTAAAACCTGTACTTTTCGTTAAATTGCTTATAAATTGCCAATTCAGTGGTCGACATTCGGAAGTTTAGCCAATGGATTATTTACTTCAAGTACAACGTTTGGTTGAAATTATTCCTCCAATTCCCATGAACCTCAAATACACTTCACATAATCCATTATTAAATATGTACTTTTATTACTGCAAATTTCCACGCCTTAACTATAGAAAACTTATATGTATCTAATTCTTGCAAAATGGTGCACGCAGATAAAAATGCACGCATAAACGCTTCATATACACATATAATCTCGAACGCAGCTGCTCGAAATTTGCAATTCAGCTATTTCACAAATAGGGAAGTTATTCAGATCAAATACGTATTTTACAACAAATATCGTCTGGATTGTATTAAACGGATTTACTTATTCCAAGAAAATGTGTTTGAATCAAAACAGAAATATTCTAGCATTAAAAATATTTGGGTAAAACAGTATATTTTCTTAATTCAAGAACATTTTTCTCTGTGTGTAGAGCTTCACCCTTGCTACTCGCGTGCTAATTGATGTATAAATATACCTAGTAGAAATAAACATAACTGAAATAATTGAACAATAATATGCGATTCGAACATATGAAATAATAGTGCTCTTAGCAACAGTGATCGCAAATAATAGAAAAGTAAGTCTCACTGCTACTCTTGTGACATTTTTTCAGAAAGGAGAAAAGAAAATAAAAAATTACATCTACTACTCCAAAAATACCTTAAATAGTATTAGGGCTTGCTGGAGCAAGCACAAATAAATCAAATATTATTATTATAAAAGCAAAACAGAAGTGAAAGTTGAAATAAACCACTTTAAAACTTGATATAAATGCATAAATTTCCGTATTGATGACCGTAATCTTTTGTAAAGTTTATCCGCTTTAATTTTACATACGAAAGCGAGTAATTTTATCTGCTACAATCTCGTGTAACACTGTGGGATGTTTATAACGATTTAGCCGCACTATAACTCTATTGATTTTTTTTTAATGAATTTTGGGCTTTACTAATGGAATTTTTAATGTATCACTTAAAACTTGAAGAGGAATTCCAGCCAAAAATAAGACAGCAACTTTACCAGATCAAAAAAATATTGATGCTTACAATTTGAAAGAATATTTTTGATTAATTCAACAGAGGCAAACGGAATTTATGCTACATTTGGAAAATTGTATTACAATGCGGAATGCAACACGTAAGAGGGAATCAACAAATATTTGATGATTTAAAAAAGTAAAATAGTGAAAAGTTTACTGAAAAATTGTTTTAAAATGTTTAATATCTTTGGACTTTGGCTCATTTTTTACACAATCTCTTCTTAAGCGTGTAAAATATTTTTGTTTACTACTATCATCATAAAAAATGGAAAAAAACAGTTTTATGTCTTTCTTATAGACCGCGTGCTGAAATTTATTTCTTGTTTATCCAAATAAATATTTACTGCATGATTTCTTGTTAATATTAAGCAGCGTTTATTTATCATGATATCCGTCTCACCTCCAAAGTAATATATTAATCATTAATTATTCTTCTACCCAAAGAGGATCATCTTTATTTTCGACATCATTAACACTACTATCATCTGCCGTTTGTGAAAGTGGAACGAAATAAAAGGAACGAAAGGGAAAGGAACCGAGGTTATAACTTTTATACGGTCCCATTTCATATAATCGCACCTTTTCCATTAGTCTGAAAGACTAATACAACTCATTCTAGGCATTAAATTTCCAAGAGTTTCAACGTTAAGGCACTCACTTGAATTGATCGTCAACTCCTTCCTCTCCATTAATCCTTTCTACATCTCTTTTCTTCATAACGCCTCCACCGTCATCACAAGAAAGATATGGTATAGAAGAGAACAGTTGGTATTTACATGAGTACTTCTTGTTTTCCCTCTTGGTTTTCCTGGTTGGCGTAATACAAGAGGAATGAACGTAAATGGTTACAAAGCGAGCATCGCGGAATAGGTTTTGACTGTTCTGTTTATTCGAATATAAATTCTTCCTTGTACTGCTTATTTAGTAAAAGATATTTCCTACATTAGATTCATTAAAAATATGTGCTACTGTATCATAAATGTTTATGTAACTACGATGGATGTACTATCTTTTATGATGTAAACGCGTTTATTTGCGTAGGAACAAAGCGTTTATTTACTTTAAAGCAAATTTGATTTTTCTAAATAAGATTGCTTTCACAAACTTTGTTTTAAAGTAAAGCCCTTCTTTACTAAATATGCATTAGTTGATTTCACCAAATAGAATGTTGTTAAATATTTTATTTTACATATTTTTTTTGATAGATGTGATTATTTGTAGTAGTAACCCATTTGAATTTTCCCTCGTTACTAACTACATATATCAAGAAAAGTAATTTGTTCAGATTGTACAACTTAATATCTTTACATTAAGATACGATGTAACTGTCATAAACAATTACCTCAATTACTGCTTACGTTCGTAGATACAATATATTACAGGAGTACAAACTTCCACTCATACATAATTTAATGTTCCCAAATTATCCAAAATTCAATACTATTAACGATATTCTATTGAAATAATCTAGGTTTAACAGCACCGGATGTTCTTTAAACAAAATCGGAGCTGTCTGTTCAGCTTAATCGGAGATAATCCTACAGATTATCGTTTTTATTTCATATAGTAGTTCAAGCAGAAAATACCACTTGATCAGATGTTCCGTATACACACTGTGAAAACGACCATCTTTATTACAACCATTACGATCGTCATCAACACAATCAGTATTCCCTGATCTAATAGGTGACTCGTATGTATGTGTGTAAGAACGACGAAGTACTCTTAATCACTGCTGAACCACAAAATGCGTTCGTTCCGCTCTGTTAGTTGGATTACAAATTATTAACTTCGCGGCACATCAATATCCCTCCACCCCAATGTCCGTGATACACAACCACTGTTTCAACCCCGAATTTTGTTCGCAGATACCGAATAACGGTAGCAGAGTCCTCAATACATAATAGTATACGGGGTTCTCGTTATGATTCGGAAGCCCTCAATCTTTAATAAAAATCTTATCGTCAAACCAATAACAGTAACACTTAAGCAAAACAGTTGCGCTATTAAACTCCAACGAAGAAAATAACGTGATAGCGATCTTAATTTTGTTTTATCACCCTATGCTGTTTCATTGCCTCCCCCTTTTAAAGTTGAGAGATGTTAATAGGCAGTCAAAACATATATGTGTATAGGGTGCATTTTATGGATGACCATTTGCGAATGAACAAATCTGATGCGATTGCTTCTAATATAATGATAGTAGTAAAAATATCGTACGCTTTCTATCTCTACACATTAAAGAGTATGTGGACGAATAGAATTCATATTTAAGAGATGGCTAAGATATTGCAGGACGCATTCAGCCGATAACAAATTAGAAATGCCAAGCTTTTGGCGTAAATTAATGTTAAAATTAAATGTCTAAAAACTCATTTTGTTCAGAATTTATCGCTGCCTTCCAACATCCCATTTGTAACAATTCATAATCATTATTTTCGACGGCCATATTGTTTAAAGCAGCATCGTTCCCGCGATGGCACTGCTAGAAAGCTGTTATTTCAATTACTATACATAATTCATAATGTCTGTTTAATAAATAGAAATAAAAGCGATTTTATGTGAGTAATAATATATGAACTTTTTAAAATAACAAAAAATTAATTCTGGTACATGAAGTTCTTCACTGGATCTCTTGGTGCAGAAGTAGAACACTAAACACTTTAACCCACTAAACACCAAACAAATTTTAACTAAAACACCGACGCCTTTCAACAGCAAAGCTGTCATTATCAAGGCGATAATAAAACTAAATCAAAATAAAATCTACAAATAACAGGTAACCTAAATGTTATGCACGGTCAATCCGATATGCTTCATTAATTTCCGATTAAGAGGCAAGTTCAGTGCGAAGTAGTAAAATTCGCTGCCAATAGGGGACGGTAGTGTAGTTTACGAAAACGAAGAACTGTACGCTTGGTAAAACACCTTACTTACAGCTTTGGCCATATGTTGGTAGATAGCGAAAATGTAAATCACAAATTCGTGGCATCTGGGGGGTTATTCTCGAATCTGAGGGAATGGAAATTTCAAGAGAATTGTCAAAAAATTCCTACAATTTCAATAGTTCCTATTCTGGAGTTGACTTTCTCACTTTTTCGTAACGAGTAGTATCGAGGAGTGAGCGGTGAAAGTTACTCCCTGGGAGTGCTATTTTTCCACTGTTTCGAGAATAACCCCCCTGGCAGTATTATTTCCGAATTACGATATTTCGTCGACTATATCACCTCATCACGCACATTTTTGTCAACCAATCACAAGTTGGAATTCCTTAGCAACAGCCAATGACAATTATAGCGAAAAAATCACGTGTGGATTTTAATAAGTGATAAAATCACTCGTGGTTTTATCAATGCTAATGGAGTACTACCTTATTTCCTTAGTTACCAGCCAAATACATGGCAAAATGAACACAACCGAAGACAGTAAATTACGAAATTCGTGATAGAATATAAAATTGATTTGGATAATTTGTTCGCGCTTGTTGATCCTAAATAATTTATTATCTCAACAAGCACTTACAAATTATCCAAATCAATTTTATCGGAAAATCTTCGTCACTTGTTATATTACTTATGAAAAACAAGTATACGTAAGAATAAAGTCTCAAAATTTTATCTTTACTTATGTAGGTACACAATCCATTCTGTCTTTGTAGTAAAAGAATTACAAATTGCTTCATAATCACAAAGTAGATCGAAATGTGGAGGAAAGTTCCTCTTTGCGGTAAATAAACATCAACAGAAAAATATAAAGTGTCACAAGAAAAGTTTTCCGTTTCCAATCGTTGGAAGTATTAGAAGCGTACTTACTAAACAAAGCTAATAGCAACTTCACTTCTTTCTCAATATCAAATATCAATTGCAAACACAAAATATCGTTATGATTTTCTTATGTTTAATCTGTGAGTTCGAAAGAGTGCCAAGATACAACTGATTAGTTTTGTCTAGCTAGTATCAGATCCGACGATGCACCGATTTCATTTATAAAATGTTCTTTGCTTAAACCATGGTGACTGTTATGCACCTAGATTATTTGAAGTTACGATGTTGGTAGCAGTCTGGACGCGGACGATGTGAATCAGATGTGACACGGGGAATTTTCGTAGTTCAGGATAAGTAACTAAATATTTGAAAAAATGGGCGTGATTTAGTTCCCGCCGCGCATGTCCATTAGCGATTTTGTTATAACTGCAACCGGTCCATTATTTGTTGCAATATCTGTATCGCATTCTGTCTTCGACGTACGATGTCGTCATAGTGCCATCTATGTTAACTACTAGCAAACATAGAGGTTGTCGCCACTGCTTTTTTATCTATAAGAAGTAATGGAACAACTTTCTAGATTTAATTCTGAAGTTTCTGTTCATAAAAAAATAATGAAAAAAATTGAGTATTATCTACATTATAATCTTAATGTCTCATACATTTTTTAATAAAATCGTTTGAACCGTTAGCTAAATAAATGGAATTTTGGATAAGAAAATGCAATTACAGCTAAACGGCGCTAACAATTTTGTTCAAAATTTGAGAATACTTTTACTAGAAAATCTAAAACTTACACAATTTTTTTCATTTTTTTTCTATGATTTTTAAGAAAAACGGGACTGAACTTGACTCTTAACGAAAACAATGACGAATACAGGATAGGGCCGTTGTCACAGTTCATTGCACATGACTTATTTTTATATATTTCTAAACTTTCGAAAACATTTAGAAACTTACAATTGTTTATTTGTCTAATTAATTTAACATTCGTATGATCGATGTTGTGATCTGTTTCAAAAATATGTTGGGCAACGCTCGATTTCCCAATTCTATTAAATCTAAGATTAGCCATATGGTCTTTGAATCTAGTTGAGACTGCTCTCTGGTTTGCCCAATATATTTTTGATTACAATCTTTACAATTGATTTCGTAAATACCTGACTTTTCTAGAAGTTGTATTTTATCTTTAGGGTTACCGATGAAACTTCGTAAACTAGTCCCAGAACTCTTTGAAGATTTTACTCAAACTTTTAGTGATAAAGGGAGCGTAAGGGAGGGTCACAACGGGTGAAGCTTTAACATCCTCTCGAAAAGTCGTAGATTCTTTCGCAGTTTTCTTATAATTAAACTTCCTAATTAATAATAATAATAATAATAATAATCCATGCCTTAGCAACCCCCAACAGCTTGCGCCAATTACAGGGGGCATCGGCTGGCCATGAGTTATTATTACGCCTTTAAGATGTTACCTTTCCGCATTTGCCGTGGAATTTGGAAAACTACAGAAAACCAAACTCAGAAAGGAAGCACCGGGGTTCGAACCCGGTACTGCCGGACTGCTAGTCAAGTGTGCAAGCCACTAAGCTACCAGCCCGACTAACTTATAGATATGCTGAGGCTGGAAACCATTACACGTGGTCGCATCTTTTATAATTTTAAGCTCTTTCTCATACCTCGCCTTGTTCAAGGGAAAAGTGAGAAGTCTGTGGACCAAAAAATTCAGGCTTGCCATTTTGTGTTGAACACTATGATGGGAATCTGAAGGAATGTAGCGAAGTGTACTGGTTTCCTTTCTATACACGTCAAACTCTAATCTGTTGTTATTTCTAATTACTAAAGTATCTAGAAAGGGTAGCTGACCGTTTTCTTCTCTTTCACAAGTGAACTTTATTATGGTTTCGAACCAATTATTTAATCTATTGAGAAAATCGTTAATATTACATTTGTTAGTATCAAATATAGCGAAAATATCTGGACACATTGTTGACTCAAACTATTTTGAAGCAACAAGTCCTCGAGGTATGTCAAGGAGTCTGGAATCGGTACACTAGGAAAGAGAGAACTAATATCAAATGAAATCAATATTCCACCCTCCAGCAATTGTATATTTTGAATTTCTTTAATAAGTTCTAACGAATTTTTTACTGCAGAACTTGGTTGCTGTATTGGCAAATTATTCAGCCATTTGGAAACCTTATAAGTCGGTGCGTCAATTACCGAAACAATTGGCTTTACCGACTTGCCAGGTTTGTGAATTTTAGGTAAACAATATAATTTAGGAATAACAGGATTGGAAACATGTAGCTTATGTCTAACATCGGCAGTAACAAGGTTGTTACAAGCTTTAAACACATTGTTGACGTCTCTAATCATTTTCGGTAAAGGATTTTTTGAAATTGACTTATAAGGACCACTACTCAACAGGTCATTAACCCGATCATAGTAGTCCTCTTTATCTAAAATAACAACCTTGTTTCCTTTGTCAGCTTTCAAATAAAGACAATCTTTTTCCCGCAAAGTTTTAATGATTTTAATGTTTTTGGATTTCTGAGGTGATTTATAGGATTTCAAATTTTTTGAAATAGTATGTTTGCAGGCCTCCCTAACGAACTGTTTTGTGGGCTCAGGAAACCGCTGGATAGAGGATTCTATCCCGGCAATAACCCACTCAACATTCGATTCACGAGTCTGCAACGGGGTACGTATTTAATGCCGTTTGAGATTACGTTTCGCTCAAGCTATCTTTTGCTGTTGCGATACCATTGCATCATTACTTACAGCAAGATAATGATAATAAATTAGTAGTAATTCAGTGTGTTTTTTGTGTTATTGTATATTTTGTTAATTAATGTACGGATTGTAGAGACTTCTGGAATAACAGTACAAACATAGAGTTTAAAAGTTTTACTGTAGTTGAACGTTTAGTAACAATCAGTAGTGATGCGGCAGTAAATGAATCTATAGTAATAGTAAGCAACGAAGCAGGTGTCCTGGGTTAAACAATTAACTTTTTTGATGGAAATGATTAGAATCGAAACAAAAATGGGACAGTTCTGGAAAAGAATCTACCATGAATAACACAAAACAGTTAGCACGATAAAGATAAAAGAAAATACTCCAAAGATAGTTCCACATCAACGTGGCCGAACACCAGCTCATAAGATAAATTCTGTTTTACCAAAATTTCAATGACCTGTTTGTTTAAAACCTACCGTCTACACCACGAAATGATTCTATTTATAACAATACAGTCTACTGTTTATTTACTACTTGCTTACTGACTTTTCATGCAACACAAAGACGATCCAAATATTGGCTTATATCTACCTTTTTTCAATGTTGAATATTGCAGAAAGTTAATCGTATATTATATGAAGGTACTACTAACAGTCATGGGATTGGTAGATTGAAATATAATAATATAAGCTAAATCTTCAATTACTTCAACCGTTACTAGATGAAAG
This sequence comes from Holotrichia oblita, assembly GCA_023690525.1. Lineage (NCBI taxonomy): Eukaryota > Metazoa > Arthropoda > Insecta > Coleoptera > Scarabaeidae > Holotrichia > Holotrichia oblita. The sequence continues at coordinate 107,876,742 of CM043018.1, read as the reverse complement.
AAAGCAAAATAAAAATATTGTTGCATAATTACCAAACCTGTGTACTGAAATACTAAGATTACCTTTACCTGATAACCAAATATCGATAGAAACCTAGAAAATGCTAGATTTGACTGTATTTTGTTTATTTTTGTGCTAGTAAGCATACTACATCTGAAGTATAGCATGCTCACGAGTAAGTGTGAACGTGTTTACCGAACACGAGCTTGCTACTGCCAGTGTTTTCAAATGTAAGCATGCTCATGCAAGTAGACCTCCAACTATGCTATTAACTAGCTAATGTAAACGAACGGAGATCATGCTGTAAACTAGCATGCTTTTTCAGTAGCATGTGTATCCCTAGACTCTTGCTAACAGTAGCAGAGAACGCTACTGTCTTTCTTGTGATAAAAGAATCTGAATACAATGACAAGAAGCAATTGGGCATCATTTGTTTATTAGTTGTCTTGCATTAATTTGAGTATTAATTTAGATATTTTGGGATGCAATATCTAAAACGAAGTAACGTGAGACTCCTGTAAATGCTATAACAATGCTTCATTTCAGGTAATTATACAGGTCCGAAACAAAACATTATTTAGCACTTGCATTAGTTCCCTGGAGAAATTTACTGTAAATCGGAGGTAACACTCATCAGCCAGCGTTAATGTGCTGTAAATTCAGTTATATATTTGGTATCAAATTCATAACTTCGTGTGTAAGTAGGTATGTATGTATGTGCTAAATTAAATTTCGCTTTGTTGAATTTTAGGGTAACACAATACACATTACTGTCAGTCTATGGATACACTTAATTATACGCATATACAACCGCAATGCTACGTAATGTGTATAAAAGTATTTTATCATTCTTTATTCATTCTATTTGGCCAATTTTTCATATGTTAGAAATTGAAACTACATATGTATGTACCGAACTTTATTTACTTAGTTTAGAAACTAAAATAACTTAAAAATTCAATTACATTAAAGCTTAAATCGAGTTAAAGGATAATATTGATAGTTTTCACAATACTACTCTTATGTTATCGTTTATTACTACATGTTGGTCCGCACTAACAGAGTACAAGTTTGTCGCACGACTACAATTTGGTATATGAACGCTTCTTTTCACATCATTGTCACAATATGCACGTTATTATCGTACTAGATCGAACGCATCAATCAAATTGAACTGATAAATTTACATATAAATTGGTTTATCCTATAGACGTCGTTATTCCAAAGATCTGATTTATTCCATCACAGTAAGTTTAAACGCGTGTTGGCTGACACGATTACCCAGTATGCTAAAGTAACCTCTGCACTATTGGTCACAAATATTTGCCCAAATTTAATTGAATTATTAGAACTGAAGTTTTCTGTGGTTATTATAGTGATCCATGTTTGATATACATAATTAAATACTAAAATTAAAGCAGGCGTAGTCATGTGACACTATATGCAGCGTACATTTCCAGTTTCCAGAATACTACTCGACCGTAAAAAAATTACAAGGGTTATGTCAAAAGCGCTAAAGTTAAAAGACGTAGGGACGAACTGTAACAACGGGCTGTATACAACGTGAAAGACGTCGCTCACATCTACACTACACAGAAAGAAAGAATGGTCTACTGCGTTTATGGAGTGTGCGCATCTTTTCCGCTGTATACAGTCTAGGAGGAATCTTGTTTAAACATTCAAACGAAAGCCTAGGATAAAGCTGTCTCGTTTACTTAAGGACGGAACGAAAAAAACAGACAAATAACGACCTTTTTATCATTCTGGGTGACTTGATTTTCACACAGACTGTTCACCGTTATTTATGGTGTCGTCCGAAGATAGTTTACGAATATTTGTAGTTTATGGTTAAGGATACGCCTAAAGAAAGTCACTTGATATTGATTTTGAGCGAATGTTTAAAGTTAACGGTTTTTTTATTTGCATTTTAGAGTTTCAAAACAAGTTTCAACGCAAAAGATTTTGATAAAAAAGTAAGAAATAAAAATATGATGTATGTTTTATTCACTAAGTCTTCTCTTTACACTTTACGCAACAACGTAGGGAATGCTTTACAACGGACTCACATTAATATATTCTCGATATAAATTTGTGTAACGACAAGCATAGTAAACTTATACTGAAGAGGAATATAAACGGCAGAATATAAAGAATGTAAATATAAGATAAAAGTGTAAGCGGTTTTCAGAAGTTGACATGAAAGGAGAATGAAGTTAAATGACCTAATGCTTCAATAACGTTTTATTTATGGTTAATGTCTTTGGCTGATCGATCGATAATGTTTGTATAAAATGTAAGAATGACCATACCAATGAAATAATTATTACATTTTATTGATAAGTATCTAGTATGGGGAACAAATACTTCAAACTTCAATATATTCACGTTGCAACATTTAAGAGAACTTTTAGTTGAACAATTCAATGGAATAGAACAGGGATGCAGATATAGGATGGCAGCGAACGAAAAGATGGTAATGTTATGGCTTACGAAGGTGAGATATGGTGGAAAAAAAATTGTAACAACAACTTTGGCAGGTTGATTAATTTATTGATTATTATCAATTAAAATATCACTTATTTCGATTAAACCGCTTTGAGAATTCAAGTTGCAAATGTGAAGAGTATGATATCGATCAGGTATTCTTCGTACAGGTGCACAACAAACAGCAAATGTTGTAGAAAAACTCACGCATTGCATTAACTAATTTTTTCTTTCTCTTACTTCGAGTATAGTATAGTCTTTATAATTTGTTTTATCTGTCGTGGGTGCTAGTTCTAGCAGTTTGTTAAGTTGTATTGCTTGTATGACTATAGTGTTTGTGTGTGTTTAAATGGCTGGGTGCGAGCTACTAACATATCTGACCTTTAATGGCTGGCATATAGGACACATCAAAAGCAAACATTCCAGTGGTTTTTCCTTTTTTTTTAAATTACCAATAGAGTAGGCATGACCAGTATTTATCAGATGTGATTGCTTATTATCGTATAATCAGAAAGTTTTTGAATTTGTGACTCACCTATACATAATGTCTTTCACCACGATAAAGAGTGTTTAAGTGGTTGTATAAGCGTGAGTAATTAGCATTAATTGCACATTGAATTAATTGCTGATTTCATGATTTGCTAGTTTCTGTAAAGTTATTTCCTCTGAGCTTGAACTGAATATTAGTTAAAGGCTCTTCCCAATTAACGTCATCTTTTAGCGTATTCTAGTATCCAGCTAGTTGTGCTACCCAGCTCAATATCTCTACATCTACCATCTCACATCTCCATCTACCATGACCATAAAGCGTAGTTTAGGTAATCTGTTGTTCGGTATTTGGACGATCTTCTGACACCAATTGAGGACCCGTTTCAGCACCTATACTTTTTAATTAGTCTGTCCAGTTTCGAGAACCTAATAATATATTTTGGTGTGGTTTTGGGCCATGAAACAAGTTTTTCAAAAATCTAGTTTGTATCGGTTGAATTTTGTCTGTATACACAGTATCGATGTAATACATCCAGTTTTTACTTTTTATTTATGTGAGAGTTTGCAAAAGCATCATGTTGTCAGCATGGAATAAAAAAATAGAGACTGCCTACATGTCAGTTTTGTTCCTTGAGTATTTGATTTCTTGAAACGATCTACAATAGCAACAATAAAACTTTTAACTATAAACCTTAGTCTTTAGTATTCTACTTCTGCATCAAGAGATCCAGTAAAGAACTTCCTATAATAGCTGGTAGGAATATAGAGAATAGAAGTGGAGATAGACAATCGCCCGCGCTTTAGTTCATCATTAGAATATTGAATCTAATGATCTTATCGTTAACTCCTGTATTGTTTAATTTCCTCCATAACTTTGCGTAGTGTAGTAAGAATGATAAGTATGTTAGAATTTCAGTAATGCTTATGATGAAGATAACGAAAGGTTTGTATAAATATAGAGATTTTACATGCGAAACTTTTGAACACTTTGCTATATGTTAGCGAGGTAGTATAAAACTTCAACTAACTACGACTCTACTTTGCTCTCACGGTATAGCGTTAGATAACCTGTAGGAAAGTCGCAAATTTCCAATATCCCTTAACTTTAAATAAAAATGTTTAATAACTCGTCGAAGGTATTTGATTGCCATACGATTTTTGTTAATATTAAAACTAACGGGTCGATGGTCGCAGTGGTTAGGCGGCTGACTATTGTTGTGATAGGTGCCGGGGTTCAATTCTCTGGAGGGACGGTGACATTTTTTCAGAGAGTTTAATCCCGGATCGACTTGCCATTCGCTGTTGGGAGCAAAGTGATTAACAGCGCGGCATCATAAAAGGCGATATGATGCTGTCACAAAGCCATTTAAACACAACTTACACACACTAAACTACACCGCAAGAGTTGCAGTGATAGCCAGACAAGTAATACAGCTTACGGAGTCACTGCAACTAAGCACCCACCACACATTAAAAAAAAAAAAAACAACTTTCTATATAGATTTGCCAAACTTCACATTTACTTTTTACCCGGTCCGTGTTACCAACTGAAACGAGGAATTCATGTTCATTGAATTATGAATTTATTACTCATTTATCTTCTGGTATTATTTCCGTCCAAAATATGTGGATAGTTCAACAGCAACAATGTTACGGGACAATGAGAGAGTTGTAAACAATTCATCATCACCCCGTTCGCAATCCAGGCTAATCAATTGACCGCAGGAGGTTCGCTTACGGTCGAAGTTTCAGACTTGTCTCCTCATTCAGCTGGATTCGCGAACGCAAGAGGAAAGAGACAGACATTGAATGGGTATTTTACGTCTCAGGTGTAGCGGCGAATTTATTCGTAGAAACTCTGCCAGTGGCATTTCCGCGTGTTCTCCGTCGCAGCTGGAGTAAAATATAAAAAATTTTCATGTGTTTTTATGGACCAACGGTTGTCCTGTGTTTCTTTTTATGGCTCTCTTGCTTTGTTGGCGCTGTGGGGAACTAAGAAAGGGAAATGCAGGGCGTAACGATTTATGGATTATTCGCAAAAAAGCAGACGCGGGAAGTTTTAATTTTAAATATGATATATGTAGGGATGCGTGTCGATGGATTGTATATTGGGCGGCTTAGAATGGAAAGTAAGAGATTTGTGTGCTTTTGCATCGTTTGGGCAAAGGATGTAAGAAAGTATAACGAGCAAATATTGAGTTATGACTGTCGTTATTATTATTTGTGTTTGTTCATTGGGAAAGGTCGCATAATGCTGAAACGTATTGATCAAGATTTATTTCGTTAGATAGGGCCTGAAAAAATTTATACATTCGCCAATGTGAAAATAAGCCAAAAGGAGGGATCTAACAGCCTCTAGGCAGTAAAAATACATTATACTGCCTTCTATTGTGTGGGTGAAGAATTGGGTCCCTTTGCTTCGCTACCAAAGCTTAAATTTTTATTGTGAACACCCAATATTATCGATTTGTAAAAGTTTAGTTCAATGTTCGATTACGAAAATTTTATACCATGTTTTATACTAAGCACCCACCCCACGTAAAAGAAAAAATGCAAGAAATAGGAATATTACGTAGTATTAAAAGGTAAGCAATATTAAATTCTTTGTTTTTGTAGTATAAAATTGTTTCTGAGTACGTTTTCTTATATATACATACAGGGTGGTCCATTTAAAGTGAATTGAGGTCATATGTGGTTTACTATTTTTTCTATTCACAACTTATTGCTCTTTTAGAATTTGATAAAAAAATACCATATGCTATTTGAAAAAAAAAGAGTTGACCTTGCTATGACCTTTGTGTCTTTGTTTATAGTGACAACAGTAGCGCCATCGAATGAGCCCCTTCATATAGTTAAACTTCTGTCCAATACTTTTCTTCATAACACTAATTGTTTCGAAGATATTACAGTGTTACACTTTAAATGGACCACCCTGTATACTTTCGCATAGCACCAATTAAAATAAAAACTGCTCAATCACGTTGTCTTATTATTAGTCCGCGTTAAATTACTGAACATATGTATATACCAAAATAAAATTGAGATAAGTAAAATGGAGCAATCAAGCTGAAAGCAGAGAGACTTCAGTAATTGTACAAGACAACAGTGATGACAGAGAGCGGAGGAGTATTGAAAACATTGGCTCACCTTCAATACTAGTCCTTATCGCTAATAACAAAAGCAACAATTATGAAGCTATTCAACACCGTGAAAATAAGGTTCATTCATGCAGATTAGACTATTTCACTTTCGGATTTAGTATCAGTCTGAGTCTCGATTGCTGTCGGACTGACGAAACTCAGCCATCCAAGACAATGCAACATCAAATAAACGTATACATTTTTCAAATAAGGACATTAAAATCTTAAAAAAATGTCCTACATCACCACCTCAGAATTAACCCCCACGCCAGAATGAACTCATAATCTCCAAACAGGCAAACCTCGTATTATTGAAAATGAACTCATTCTACCAGCAGCAAAAATTGTGGTGTCGCCAATCATTGTCATTATTATCAAAATATATTATAAAAGATAATTGGAAGTATGATAATATTAAGAGGATAATAACATTTCTTACATTTGTTTGGTTTGCCATACTGTTTTATTTTGTTACGTGAAGTGGGGCAGTTTTATTGATTTTTTTAATTAATAAAACAACAGAAAAAAAAATTTTAGAAAATTGATTTCATGTTTCAATGTAAACAAAATTAACTGAAATATATAGCAGTTAGCATAGACAGAAAAAACTTTTAGAAAATTGATTGCATGTTTCAATGTAAACAATATTAACTGAAATATGTAGCAGTTAGCATAGGCAGAGCATGTCCAATGGTACAGCGTTGTTGGCCAAAAGATTTTAGTGGAGATAAAACAACAATATTGAACCACTAGAAGAAAATTCCACGAAAAACTACAGCGACTAATACAGAATGTGGCATTGCATTTACACCCACACAGTCAATCGATGAACATGGATAATTAATAATTGTAAAAACATAGCTTTGTGTGACTGTTGATAAATCAAACTACTTTTAGCATAAGGTGCCAGAAGAATACACCATTCCATTTATGAACGTCAGACAAAATTATACCATATTCTAACAAACAGCTAAGTGAAGAGAAATTATATGCACCACCAAAGCATCTCTAAATAACAACTCAGCATATGAATATATATCAAAGCTCGTTTTACTTACTAAAGTAAATAAAGCGCAAATACCACACAAGGAAATAGAGAATATCAGCCAATATTGCAGCTTCTTCGCAACTGTGCCCGCCGCATTCACTACGAGAAAACTAATTTCAGAGGAAAACAACTATAATCTAAGCTACAAGGAAAATATTCTAGAAAATAAGTATACAACCTAGAACAGGATAATCACATTTTAAATAAATAAGACGATGTCTATCAACAAAGTTTGCTAGAAAATTAAATTTCTAGATTATATACTAAACTTATCAAACTTTCAAGAAAAATACGCGGTTTGTAAGTTTCCTAGTGTAGCTTCTATAATATAAGATTTTTAATTACAAAAACAAATTCACAGGTGGCGTTTAAAACGTTACTGACAACGTTCGGCCAGAAATTAATTTAATATTTAGACAATACTTAAGTCTAAACATAAAATAAACTCTAAGGCTCTCCGAGTAAAGTATATTACAGAATATATTTATGTCTAAGTACAATTGTCACAGACTTAAATATAATTTACTTGAAATTTGACTCATTATTTTGCACCATTAAACCTAAACTATATCTTTTTGAAAACTTTGAGGTTTCCTACATGTTGTTCAGCAAAACGGTATTATAATAATATCTGATATGAGTTTTAGTATAAACATCAACGTTAGATTTGGAAGGATGGATCCGCGGATTGTAAAAGTATGGTTGCACTGTCTTCCTCATATTTGTGCAAGCGTAATGAATAGGAAGACAGTGACGCTACTGCAATCAGCATAAAGAAAGTTGAGGACTGACTCATTTAATTATCACCTCCAGTACACAAAATGTGCATATTCTATCTTCCAATTGCTCTTTCAATTAGTGATGATAAACTAAAGATCTAGAATATAAAGTTGTTTCAGAAATTATTAAGTTAATAAATATGATTTAATTGCCTATGTTCTTTTTTTTTTGCATTTCAGCAGTAAAATAATTACTTTTCTGCAGGCCCATAGAATTCCGTGCAACATCATTTACTATCTTAGATGGCTTTGTAAACGGGAGAAAACATATGATAGAGCGGATGAAATGCGCTAATGCGTAGAATGTCTGAAGACTCTAAACTTGTGAAACAAAAATCTTTATAGTAACTAGACGCATTGCATTATTCATAGAGAAAACCAGGCTTTCAAAGAAATCAGTTGGTCTAAATATTGTGCCTACGACGGTTGTTACCGTATTACGTTATATCAAAATTAGAAGTAAGAAGATAGATTAGGATCATCTGACTTCACGCTATTGTTATATCAAAATTACATTAAATCAAAAATCCTTGCTGCACTTTGGAAAGACATTGGTTCAGCATTGGTGTTGTGCTACAAGAAATAATTTAAATGTTAAACGTAGTAACCGTTGCTAAGTAAAATGTCAGCCCATTTTCCGTCATTTTAAAAATATCTACACCTGATATTACACTTTGATAAAACTTTCCAGTACAGTTACAAATGGCGCAAATTAACGCTATTTGCCGACAGCAATTTCGATCGTATTTACACGTGTTAAGAGAGCCGCTTTCGCAGTAAATATCGCAAGTTACTTGCCAAAGGATGCGCAGCTGAAGATGTGAAACTTAAAGGCAAATAAAAGAAGTATAATATAAAACAACTGAAAAATTTCTATTTGGTAAGTTATTATATATGGCATTACGCACTTGCAATATAGTACAATCCCTATTAACTAAGTGACAATTAGTGGAAATCCCGATTACCCGAAAAGACTTTTAAAAGTGATATTTCCTGATTAAGCAAAACCATTTCACATTACAGAGAACAAAAAATTAGTAATCTCAAATTACTATTGTGTAAAAATATTCGGAGTAACCGAAATTTGAATTATCCATAATTAATTACACATTATATTGGATAATTAAAATTCGTACTACAGAGCCCGATATAAAGCTGCTTACAATGCATAATTAAAGTGTTATATTCAACGTGCAATTAATACCTTGATTCCAAAATAACAACATTGTGATATATTTTACATGGAACCCCTTTTCCTGTAATAAAGTACTTCATTGTTACCGGTTGGATAAATAGCCGCGTAAAGATCGTACTCCAACAGTGGGTTAATCGGGTGACATACACCTATCACCAACTAAAGGAGAGAGACTTTAGCCCGATGTAGCTCGCTGGAGGTGTGTAGAATATGTCTCGGTCAATTTAGAACGGTACCTAAGTAAGCCGCCTACCAGCACCCTTGACTACATTTCATGTCTTGCGAAGGGAAATATACAATAGGTGGGGGCGATGGATCAGGAGCGGAACCTGAGAACATTATGACGCCATTAGGGGAGAAGCAGTCTGTGAGATGTGCGGTGTAATAGGAGAACCAACGGCGGTGTGCGGAAAGTTTTAATTTAATTAGGACGTTTATTTTGTAAATTTATACGAAGATAACGATTTTAGAATAGCAGGCGCTGAGAAAGCTAATGTAAAAAGAGGGGCATGTTAACAATACTGGTGCCTTGGGTTAATAGGTTATATTTCTATAAACATATGGTGTACATTGTATATGTTATATTATATTAATATAATATTATTGCGTGTAAACATTATAGTACGAAAACGAATTATGGAAAGTCTTAGCTTACATGCTATTAAAAATGGATGAAGTCTATCACAAACAAATTGTGATCTAAATGAAGTACTCTAACAAAGAAAACAAAATGATGTCCTAAAGCAGCGGCTATGGTTTACTTTTTTAAATATTTTTTTCATTCAACCCAATGTTTCGCTAACTAAGTTTGCCAACTTGAATGATACTGTAGTATTTTTTTTCAAGATCTAATGTATTTATCCGCACAAGATTAAATTGAAGAATCGTGGACAAACACTGGAGTTACCTAGTCTTAAATATATTTTACTGAGGTCTCTGCTAGATTTGTTATTGCCAGGTTTATCGCCTCTCAGTTCATTTGAAGTAAAAACATCTAAAGATACAACTACTCCTCCCCCTAGTAAGCTTATCATCTTTCCAAGTACAGCTGAGATACATAGGACGTACGAATGTTCCATGGTGCATGAAGAACGTTCTGTTAACATTTCTTGAACAGGCTGCTGCACTTGTCGGAAAAACCACAGAAATGATCTCAAGAAAACTCTCAGAGAACACCCTGATAAAAGAACTGGTATTGTAACCGATTGGAAAACTTTCGTTACAAGCACAGCTGTTACTCCTTTCTATAACATACATAGTTACAAAATGGATTCACTTTACTTGCAACAGATTAGCTACTATTGTTTCTGCAACCAGAATCATTATCTTTTCCAAAATTTACGATATGATTATAGATAAACAGCTTATATTACATCTAATAAAAGATCATGTTTTACGTCTACTGTAACTCAGTGGCAGATGTAGAATCTTCACATGCGCTCTGTAAAATATTAGCAATTTTTCTAAATGCAAATTAATGTGAAGTGTTGTTTCAAGTGGTTATCAAGAGATTTTTATGAAAATGTCATTCTTATGTAGCTGTATTGACCAGGTCACGTTTACCTTAAAACAGACGCAGACTTTATATCTGTTTTAATCTAATTATTTAAAAATGAGGTAACTACTACAGATGAGCTCATATGATTCTGAAATCATGGATATCGCTTAAATAAATACTGTTCGTTATCGTTGATGACTAAGGAACAGCCAAAATGATCAAATTTTCACGGTAACCATGAACTGTATACGATAATTATTAATTTTCACCTACATTTAGGGGAGAAAAGTTGGAAATTTGAGTAGCTTCTAATCCCTACATATAACAACATATTGTTTGACCACAAGATTCAATATTTTATTATATAAAGTTATCAAAGAGTTATATAAAGTTAGAGTTATATAAAGTTAAAGAGTTATATAAAGTTATCAAAGATCAGAATCAAGTCATAGTGTAATTCACAATTAATATAGATTTGTTCATATAAAAATGTTATACTGGTTATCATTTAACATTACTAATATTTTTGCACTTGCCTAGTAACTAATGCAACGAAGTAGTATAAAAAATTTCACACTTCACACCATATTTGAAGTCCTCCTAACAAGAAACCCAGAATAACAAAATCTTATGTTCTTATCTTCAATTTTATATTACATGCACTTTACCGTTTTCCATGCAGAAAACGTCCATCTATTACCCAGCAATTTATCAACGGTAATTTTCCATCCGGAGATCTTATCTAACAACCTCGTTCCTAAGGAAGGCAAATTGAAATGCAGCATGCACTGCCACTACTAGGTGTATACCGTTCTCTCCTGTTCCGACAGCAATGGAACTTTCTCGATCGGCGCAATTAAAATTAATTAACGGCGTAGGTCGTACGCTAAGGAGCTTTTCCAAATCAGATAGTTCCGGCGCCTGAGCTTAATTGGATTCTGACGTCGTCGATTTATGGATTCTAATTGGCCGGCTCATCGGGAAGCACCGCTGAGACTAGCAAAAAGTGAGCAAAGTAAGGTAACCAAACCGGTAAACGACTCGGTACACAAAGGATGAAGATATTGCAAATGTAAAGCACGAAACAGCTTAAAGGTAGATAGTAGTAATCTAATACAAAGCATAAATAGCAGATTTAAAAAAATGCTACATAGTAGTGGTATAAGTAATAAATAGTTAGATAATGGAATTTTGATTAACGCTACTTAATATTATTATTACTGATTTGTGCCTCCATATGCTAGGCATTTTCCATTCATGTTATTCTTTGACCTCTATCTACTAATCTTTGATTTCCTAATATATCTTTCTACTTGTAGATCAATCAAGAATCAATTAAACATCAAGTTATTCCATTCAATTTTTAATCGGTTCTTATTTTATTGACCTACAAGTGGAAAGATATCAACAAATAAAGGATTCATGTTAATTAAGTGTATATTTTGAAAAGACGAAGAGATACAAAAATACGGAGTGCTTCCCGAGTGGGTGATTCAATTAACTGGTGATCCCAGTCAGTGCTATCTACTGTACTCGCAGCTAAAGTCGGCACTGTATATGCGCTATGTAAACTTTGAATACCGCTTCAATTTAAATGAAATAGATTTCTCCTACTATCGACTACTATCGGTGCCATCGTTGTTTTCCAATGGGTGTTAACCGTCTGGTATCGTTTAGAACGAGCGAGATGTTTCTAAATTATTCCAGAACGTAACTGAAACGAAGCAATTTCAGGTAATACACGAGCTTCGCTTCTAATCTAACATTTAATTGCGCCTGAAGCCGGGATAGAAGCTGTTCTTCCACACGAAGGCATTACGTCACTGTCGGAACTAAATAGCGAAGTACTTATAACACAGCGAAGGTAGTACTGTTGGTGTTGGACTTAAATTGCATTCGTCTCAATGAAAAGAGACTAGTATTACCAACATCAATATAATTAGGAGATATTTGAAAAGAAGAATGAATTTTGTAAATATAACGAATTAGTAGGAAATGAGAAATTATTGAATGTAAGTACTTTATTTGAAAGATTTTATAATTAGGTTACCTCCTTACTTCAATACTACTACTACCATTTTTCATGTAAGTATTCTCTGTCTCGCAATTTCTTCTACGCCCAAATTCAAAGAGGGATTTATTAAGTTATTTTGCAACATTTTCCTGAAAATGTATACATGTCTAAGTATACCGAACTTTTTGTGTAAGTTCATATATGTATTTCATCTATCTGGGTAGATATTTTCTTCTCTTTTTTTATAACCACTCGTACTTCAAGTTCCCTACTTTTGGCTTGGCTTTTAGAATTATGGCGGAAATTCCTCGTTATTTCCGTTTTAAAAGCGTGGTCCAGGTAGCTTTTTCATGAATTTGACATTACATCTTGATAGAGTCTGTTGCTTCGCAATTTCGGTTTTTTTAATTATTTTCGAAGAGAACCACATTAATTAGTCTATAGGCAACTTATGTGCGTATACTTAAGGTATATTGTTTTTAAGACAATTGTCGTCGTTACGGTGAGGCTAGTTTATTTTTTTGTTCTTGATTACACGTGTGCATTTCAACTTTCGGCTGCTCTACTCAGTGGGTATGTATGGGTTGTTATTTCTTTTATTAAGAGCAAACTCCTGTTTTCCCTTTTTATTTTAGACTTCCTAGTATTGGAGTTTATTTAAATACTATCTAGACTCGTTTTTTGTACGTACAAATGGGTATAACAGTTCACGCTAGTAAGTAGTTCGTTCTTGACATTTTCTCATAAATATAGTAGGTTGCATATTCATATCAAATAACTCACTAGAACTAAACAAATGAGCTGCTTTGATAAAGGTAAATCTCACTGGTCACAGAAAACGCAGGCATTTTATATATGTATTATTTTTCTACACAGCCAGATGATCAATAGGTATATTAAAAAAAAATTGATTTACATAATCTCACGCAAGTTCAAGGGCAAAGTAATATCGACTCTGTGGGTTTGAGCGTTCAATACGATTAATGCAAAAGGTCACCAGTTCATGATATATGTAAAGTCAAGTAGTAATAAATAGCTTGTACAGTTCGTAGAGGAAGTGCATAGTACTTTTGAATTTTTCTGTCACAAACTGCACATCATTAATATTTATAATGCAATATAATCTAATTCCATGTGTGAATATTTACTGCAATTGAACCGTCTCTGTATACTGCTTCATAGCTGGTAACTAATGGTCTGTAGTGATTCAATTAATTTGATATAGAAGACAGATTGACTTAGTGGTGGACTTAGTTCTTCCTTGATGTCTCAATTAAATTTGAATTATGGAATATTAATGGAATAGTTAGCAAATTTTCATGCCTAATGTTGACTTACCAATCTATGGAAGATACTAATTTATACGAAGTGTAGCAATTTCCATACCTGAAAAACAAGAAATACCATTACTTTATTTGTTATTTGGAAAAATAATATGACAAATATACTTATGCTTGACGAACATGTCATTCCACATTTATTGAATAATTTTATAATATTGCTGTTGCTGTATCTGTAGAAGTTTTACAAAAATCTTAGGAAGGTATGGTAACCATAAATTTGTAAATCTATGGATTTGCTATTGCATTTAAAATAAGAAAGGTAATCTATTTTGCAGTGATACCGCGAACGGAATTAGACTACCCAAGTCAACAATAAACGAATTTGTCTCATTGTTACGATTTTCAGTGTGTTATAGTCCGTATAATCAAATAGTCAAGTCACTCATAATCAAAGTTCTGTCAAAGTTCTTACGCAACAACGGGATCCACATTACATTTCTATTGGAGCCAGCATGTTGTGAAAGTTAACTACAGTTTCTAACTAATAAGTACCTATCATCAATAAGTATTATCAATACATAATCTTAACATATTGTACTTCTGTTTATTGTAAAGCAACGGTTAAAACATAATATAAAATCCATTAGATTATCCTGAAATGAAAATAAAGGGCATGTAAATATTTATCTGAAGTCATTAATGATTATTTTTAGTTCAAAATTTTTATTCAGTAAGATTTCGAATGATATACTTATATCCAATATGCATATATCGCCCACGCACTCCATTAGATTTAATTGACAAGTCAATATATTGAGCCCGCATCGTTCATCCATACGAATGGTTTAGTCAGTTTAGTGTACTTCAAGTGGCCAGGGCACTCTAAATTTGTTTGTTTACAATTCCGATCCGAGCGATTACGTTACATGCTTTGAATACGCGGATATTGTGCGTGTGTATGTCTGCAAACGGTCATTGGTTGGTCGTATTGTGCGCGTACAATTATGATGAATGTGTTTACGAACATGTTTTCGAACCATATTTCGATTTTTATTGGTCACGGGTTTCTCTTATTTATGATGTATATTTTTAAATATATTGAGATTAAAACAAATATAGGGTTATGTTATGACGTGTCCTAGAATCGTTAAAACTATATGAGTCAGAAATTAGTTTGTGTTCCATTTTCCAGTTATATATGAGTTATATATTCTGCTTTACCAATATAATTATAAACAATAACAATAAAATTCGTAACAATGTACCACTACAACGACATATATGTATATACATTATGTACTTGTGACCAATCATCAGTTAAAAGTAAAAATCCAAAAAGAGTTAATCGACGCTGAGCATGCTTATCTTATTACTTGTTGTGTATAAACATAAAAGATTATTACTGGAATAATCATTAGAATCGTAGGAATTACCACTTTACAAATTCATAGTTATCATTAAAAAAATCGAACTGTTTTAGTAAAACGCTAAAACGCAAAAATTTAAACAAAAGCACTATTATCATTACTTCATATTATAAAGAACGAAATCCATTGTGTGAAATTATTAGATATCAGAGTTACAGCCCGAATATACTGCCGTACATTTACGACTTGAATTTCTACGGACCTAAACAGTATGCAACAATATTTCAGCTAAAAATCTATGCAGAATACTATGCAGGAATCACAAACCACCGTAACCAACAAAACCATTAATTATAAGTTAGATCTGTGAGCATCAGCAAAGAGTCCGAAACCATCAGACCACCCATGGATCAAAATAAATAAATACAAGTGTATTTATTGAGAATAGATGTAAAACCACTTTCAATTAACGGGTCGATGGCCGAGTGGTTAGGCGGCTGACTATTGTTGTGAGAGAACGATAGGTGCCGGGGTTCAATTATCTGGAGGGACGGTGACATTTTTTCAGAGAGTTTAATCCCGGATCGACTTGCCATTCGCTGTTGGGAGCAAAGTGATTAACAGCGCGGCATCATAAAAGGCGATATGATGCTGTCACAAAGCCTTTTAAACACAACTTACACACATACACCGCAAGAGTTGCAGTGATAGCCAGAAAAGTAATACAGCTTATTTCACTGCAACTAAGCACCCACCACACATTAAAAAAAAAAAAAAAAACCATAAACAGAAAACTACTTCCGACTGATTTTACACGGAATGGTGACAGTACTTATTGGAACAACTTGTACTGAAGAACCGCGCACTTTAATCAGTCTACGCATTGGTTACGGTGGACTATGGAACTCGTGAACGAGGCTGCATGAACTGCAAATACCAGATCGATTCAATTGACCTAACAAGTCGTAGTGATCCAGTTCAACATATTATTCATATTAAATCTAGTATAGAGTAATCTGCAGGTAATTAAATAAATCCCTGTTGAAACACAGATCCTTATACTGGTGTGCACAATCAAACTACTTGCAAATGATCTTCCATGAAATGCCAAATATTAACAAATAATTATAACATTAAACGCACATCATAAAAAGAGATGTTACGTATAGATATTTGCTCCATGGCAGAGATTATATTCAAATGTCTGACTGCACATACAAACTGACATGTTTACGAAGTAGCACCAGGTAAATTTGGTATGTTCCCTGCTTTAATCCTCCCTAAAATTTTAACGACAGTTAACACTGTAATGGTATTCTATACCACCATTGACGATGACGTTAATTTTAATAGCCTCTTAAAATTTATAGAGGAATTGGCATTCTATATGACTTCTGAAAGATTAAACTTTCACTGGTGGCGTTAAATGAAGCAGTTAAAATATAATTTAATGTATAATTTTGCTTAAAATCATATTAAACGTTCTTGTTTGCTTAAGAGAATATGCCCTAAAAATATAAATTAGGAATGTATAAGTTGTGTTGTTATGGTTGCCTTATGATGTATACTAGAGAAACTGATAAGATGTCTACAAATGGTATGTTAGAACATGTTTAAGCTCTAATTCCAGAAAAAAGATTTTACGTGTAGAAGTTATTTATGCACTACACTTACTGCTACTGAGTATCAAACTAATTAATGTACTGTCCTAATACCTAGGACGTAAAACTCAGTTAGTTGGTTCCTGATCAATACAGTTGCAGAGTTAGATCGCTTGTATTATTATCATGCAACTCTTGCGGTGTAGTTTTTATGTGTGTATAATTGTTTTCAAATGACTTTCTGACGACATTATCCCGCCTTTTATAGTTCTTAATCACTTTGGTCCCAACAGAAAATGGTAGGTCGATTCTCCAAGAAAAATGTCACCGTCTTTCCGGAAAACTGAAATCTGACCCCTATTGTTTCGGCACAACGATAGTCAGCCGCCTAACCACTGTGGCTATCGACCCGTTATAATAACCCATTCAGCTCAGCATTTGCATCTGCTTGTTAGTATCAATTAAGAACTTTTAAATTTGGCGCGTTACATAGGTGGCGGTACTACAACCAAACATAAAGTAGTTGCTTTGTAATCGGTGTATGTACTTGTTGTGTTTTATGTCGTGTGAATAAACTCTTTTGTTCAAACTGTTGTGGTCGTTTTATTGAAATAAACTAACAGGTTATGGGCCCAGTCTCATGTGGCTACAATTAAAGTGTAGTGTTTTACGAGTTTATTGTAGACTTAGACGCTTTTTCTAAGCTTGATTGAAGAACGACGCGACTGGAAAGAAAATGGAGGACAACAGGTACAAAGTTCCATTGTTCGACTGTCCAAACTTTAACAACTGGAAATTCCGCCTGGAGGTTCTTTTAGAAGAACAAGATTTGTCAAAGTATACTTATAATACGGCAACGATACCAATAAACGAGGAAAATACAAAAAAGGAACGTAAGTGTAAATCGCTAATAATTCAAAGAATAGCAGATAGTCACTTAGAATATATAAAAAGTTGTAAGACTGCTAAAGAAATGTGGGAAATATTAGAAAGTACGTTTGAAAAGAAAGGAATTATAGGTCAAGTTTTTCTAAGGCGTAAATTACTAGCAATGAAATTTAACGAGAGTGGCAGCTTAGAAAAACATTTTCTTGAATTCGATAAGAACATAAGAGAGTTAAAAAGATTGCGGAGCAAAACTAGAAGAAGCAGATATAATCTATCTTTTGTTAACCTTGCCTAAGAGTTTTGATGTAATAGAAACTGCTCTTGACGCAATGGCTGATGATAAGGTGACTTTAAACTTTATAAAAGGGAAATTATTAGACCATCAACTAAAGAGAAAAGCACCTGAAAAGATTGAAAAAGCCGTAACAACAGCATTTACTGGTCACACGAAAAATAAAATTAAATGTTATGCCTGCGGAAAATTAGGTCACAAGAAAATAAATTGTAGGGCGTGTGAATAAACTATTTTGTTCAAACTGTTGTGGTCGTTTTATTAAAATAAACTAGCACTGCTTTGCTCATGCCTAACCATACTTTTTTTCTGGCATTTGAAAACCAATTTGAAACATAGAACATTTAATTAAATGTGCACTAGGTTATATTTACACTCTGCTTATGCTGAATAACAGCAAAGTGTTACAAGTTTTCTGGCCTCTATATAAAATACAGCTTGTGATGTGTCATTTAATCTACAAACCGCGAATATTACCAGAACAATTAACGGACCCGCTAAAATTGACGAATTTAATTGAGTCGCTAATTTATATTATACCTATATTACACAACACAAATTTACATTAAAACTTAATACTTTAACCCTTCTAGGCGATAGCAGTACGTATTTTATAAGAGAAAGGTTAAAATTTTAATAGAGTTAATTCTAACGTTTATGGTATATACACAAAATAAGATTGTTGTTTTATTCAGAAGTTCAGATACATCGAAAATAGCTTGCTAATGTTTAAAATACCAGAACAAATGTATTAACAGTCTTCAGGCTTTCACGGCTGCTCTTCGGTTCTCGGGTTCTCTGCCGTGTAGAAAAGTTGTGGTACTTGACGTTTCGATCATCTTGTCGTGATCTTCTTCAGAAGTGAAGAAGACCACAACTTTTCTACACGGCAGAGAACCCGAGAACCGAAAAGCAGCCAAATGTATAAACAAAAATTTTGTGGAATGGCTCCGAAAAAAACTAAAAAATTAAACGAGAAACACATTACTTTATAAAACCCAATGAACAAATTTGCCAAATTGTGATAAACAAGAGATGCAGTTATAAAGATATATCTTAGATTAGATTACATTAGATATGGGTGGTGTAGGCAATGCAGCCTCTCTTCACTTCGACCTGTAAAATTTGTCGGGGACTATAGTTAATACTAGCCGGTTCTATGTGCGCTTGTTCGAGGTACTGGAGACTCAGCCGGACGACCGCCTCGCAGTTGCACATAATGTGTCCCGTCGTTTCGCTGTGTTCTGAACAGAATAGGCATTTATCACAGTCCACCTTGCCCATCTTCTTTGGTACCTAAGAGAGCGGTGGCAGTGAGTGAAACCGTGATGGTGCTGAGGTCTCTTTTGTTGAGGTCCAGCAGAGATTGTCTTATTTTTGGGGTGTTAGGTCGGTACGAGATTTTCTGTTCGCTTTCCCACTGTTGGAGATGAGCTCTTATATGGCTTTTAGTGAGAACAAAATGGCTTTAGTCCAATAAATTGGAACGCTGCGCCATTCTTTGCAAGGCCATCGGCACTTAATATATGTATATCTTACAAAATACAGAAAATATCCTATCAAACCTACTTAATATAATATTTGTAGTTGTCAGTTCATCAACTCTTACTCTTACATTAATTTTGTTCGATGCATAGTTATCTCTTTACGTGCATTTATTTCTAAACGAAGAAGTCATATTTTTTTTTGAATAGAAATCTCTAATTGCTTCCCGGAATTTTGCTAGACCTTTTGATTATCTAAGTGACAGTACAAAATGTTTGATATTTTACTTAAACGGATTTTCAACTTACTTTATTTAAAGAATTGAAATTGGAACTAAATTATAAATAACGAAATTACAAAAAAATATATAAAACAAAAGATTTTAGTATTCAAACATCTTCCAGAAAATATTCAAAATTTTCTACAATTATCGCAAATATAACAACAAAATAATTTACAGTAGAATCCTTTTTCAGGTAAAGGCACACTATTTTACAGGTGATGGTCCAACAAAAGCGATGGTCAATGCGATATGTGAACTCAATTCAATGTGAACTTAGTTGCTTTTAAAAAATTGCTATTTTAGATAAAACCTTTTGAAGAAGTTATGCTTTGAAAATATACCTCTGAATCTAACGTTGGTAAAATTATTCCATAATTTGAAAAAACTGGTATGGCTCAAAATTTGCCAGAACACAAGGTCAACCTAGAGGCCTAAATTAACATAGAACGTAAAAATGTAATGGAAAATGTATGCGTTTCTTTTAGACAAATTGCTCGAGTACAATTTAAAGAAACCTTCTATTCACTAGATAATAAAACATTGTATCGTTCAATGAATACTTCTAGATGATATGAATCGAAGATTGGAGTTTAGCAAAGTACGTACACGTTGATAATAAATGATAATTAAAAATTTGAACCAATTTCTGCGTTAGCAATTTCATATTCAAATGAAGGAAATCTAGATATACCCAACAACAGCATACGGCTCCAGCATAATGAGATACCTCCGCCATTAGCGAAATTAAACTTTTGCTAATAAACTTTTGTTAATGAATACAATTCACCACACTTTTGTCTTGTGAGCCACCATAAAAATAAAGTTTACGTCAATAGGGTGAAACATCTTGAAAGTTTCTAAGATCGCATTTTAATGAAAATAAAGACTATCACACCGAAACTGATTGCAAGTTATATTGATGAATTTGAACGGTGCATGTTTCGCTGTTAATAATCAATCGATGTTTAAATGTTAATTTAATTTTGTTTTTTTTAGTTTTTTTTAGTTTTTTTAATGAAATAGTTTTTAAAAATATACGATTTATTTCTCCAAAATTTTCTAAAGTAACATATCACCATCATACCATTTACCATTAAAAGAAAACAACAAAAGATGATGTCGTGATCTAAAAATATATGAATCTAAAAATGGTTATATGTAATACGAAAATGTGTATTTGTAGAAAGCAAAATAGATATGTTAGAGGATTTAAAAAGAAACACCTCTCCCAGATTTATTCGATATATTTCTTTTTTGCGGGCAAGAATAAACGCGGTTAATGTTAGTCAGTCGTTAGTAATAACATACAATTGTACTGAAAATAAATCCTTTCAAATCGTCAAGAATAAAAGTATACATTTACTATTTATCAAAAAAAAGCGAAATCGTGTTTAGAAGAAATTATGCAACGTTTACTTTAAAATATAAACAAAATGCTGTTGATTATTGGGTAAGTGGTGGTTTATCTCTAGTTACCATGTGAAACAAATATATAAATCGGTCTTGAAGATTTATAAATATGAAAAGCCGTTAGAACAAAAGGAAAAACTGGAAGAGAAAAATTGTAAATATTAGGTTCGGTATTTAATAAATTTCTCGAGGCTATCATATTAAGAGCTATCGTTCACGATACGGACCTATGTATATAGTACATAGTCTTGTATTTATACAAAAATCAACAGAATTTATACAATAAATTGTCCGCACAGGAAAATCTTCTTGTTTACATAAATACGTCGTATATGATTTACATATATCTCCGAAATAATCAACTGACATGTGTTATTTTTATTTTCTTATTTACCAGGTATGAATCCGAGCAAACACAACTACCACAAAACAAATACCTACCATACGGACGAAACACAACACCCAAAACGGACACATTCACACAGCGGTGTGTTTACTTCCATCAACCACATTTGTACACCTAAACCGTTGCGGCAGGGTTGTTATATTATTTTCCACATGCGGTTTGCTTTGGATTTTTCACGCGGTTTAGTCTTTCGGTCGCGAATAAATACGGCGTCGGAAACATCTCCAGTCTAAAGATTGCGGACAGGCTGTTCACATACAAGGTCCGAACTTGTGTTATAGTACAACGTGAAACAACAAAAAGCAATGTGCGAACTTTCCAAGATTGGCTCATTTTCAGACTAGATTTTCTTTCGAAGAATGTGCAACAATGCCTTTCGATAAGTTTTAGCAGTATTATTTTCAGGTTACTGGCAATATCTTGAGCCTAATACTAAACCAAAGTAACGTGAATGTGAAAAGCAATCTGAACTGTTTTCATGCTGTATTAAAAACAATTTAGAAATATTCTAGTTAGAAATGTTGAAAAACAACCTATTCTGATGTACTAACTACATCGTGTAGTAAACAAACAGAGACAGTTCATTTTATTATTGCTCTTTTGTCTGAAAGATGAATAATTTTTCTTTAATGTTGATTGCGTGTTAGTATATCTTGATACTGTTTAACGTTTTGGTAACACCATTTGGAGTTCATCGTTGCAATTATTTCTTTCTTGAAATACCACAATTTCTTCTATTAAGCTTTTACATTTAATACAAACGATTATAAACTATTTTTTGGTACCTGGATGGTGAGTCCTTTGTGCTTGTTCTTGCTTTTATATTACAGGACTCTCTCCTTAAATGGTTCACAACACCTTGGGAAAACTATTGGGAAATAGAAACTGTCATTAATTTGTCATCAAATTAATTTTCGTGAAGGACATGAACTATAAAGTTCATCGGTTAGTTGAGGTAGTGTAACTGATCCTCCTTACTTTTTTTGGATATCTACTTCATCTGTGATAAAGTACGATACATTACTTTTCGCTTTTTCCTTTTGTGATGTGTGTGTTTATTAGGTTTACTCTAGACTATGACTTTATCACTCTCTTTATCATTTCTATATTCCCACCTCCTCTGCATGCACCCATATGAAGAGGGTGGGAGGATTATTATTTTGGTCAGTTTATAAAGGACCGTCCTGTACGATAAACGAGTACCACGAATACCTTAAACGCCTCTGGCCGTACCTAAAATCATCACTACGTCCGTCCTCATTCTCTTAATTAACTTACGCTCGGACATCCTTTGCCTTGGACGGACCAAGGATTGTATTACGAACAAATATTTACCGTGTGTAATAAATCCTTCTCCGTATCATAGTCGGTGCTGTTTGTTCCACTTTCCACGCTGCTATGGCGGTGAAAAGATAAAATTTTGGCGCGTTCGCAAATT
Organism: Holotrichia oblita; assembly: GCA_023690525.1. Taxonomy (NCBI): domain Eukaryota; kingdom Metazoa; phylum Arthropoda; class Insecta; order Coleoptera; family Scarabaeidae; genus Holotrichia; species Holotrichia oblita. The sequence goes on along the minus strand of CM043018.1, from coordinate 107,853,642 downwards.
CGCAAAGTTTGAATAATAATTCTCCCGGATATCGTGAAGACGGATGCAGGAGAATGGGAGAAGAATATCGCAATGCTGACTCGACGAATGCTGTGTAGCCACGCCTCGGTAAACATTGGCATCAATTACATCGACGTCTCCCAATTAAGTCCTTCCTTGCTGTGCGAATGGAAATATATTCTGCTTGTGGCGATTACAAATTTGCGGCAATCTTCTCCGCGGTGGAATGGAAGATATGACACAAGAAAGGATAAGAAGGATCGGAACTTCTTATTCCTTATTAAAATGCTTGGGGAGAACTTAAATATTATTTGGGAAAGCGTTGAATATGTATTTCTGCAGGCGTCCGATGGTTATTCGTTGATTCAATAGTACCATCTTAAATATTATCTCACACTACTGTCAAATACACTCGGCAAACTTTTCTAAAAAGATATAAACTCGAGAAAGTAACACAAGTGTTACCCAATAAAGTAACTATAACAGTGTAGTAACTAACAAACGTAATAATTTGTTTGAGTAATAATAATACTGTAATAATTAATAATTTCAGTAATTGTTCTGGAATGATCTAACAGTATTTATTTATTGTTGTGACAAAACTCGGTTGGAAAAACGTAGAACCATTTCTCATCGCTTATAATAATACATATGCATATATCTATGTACATTTCCAAAAACAAAAATGAGCCGTAAATCCCATTAGAGGATTTTGGTGTGGAAAAAGCAGAATAAAATTAATAACTTTCCAATGCTTTAAAAATTAAAATGGTGCTAGTGACTGGAACTTACTATAGGAAAACATGATAAACGTTTGATTATTTATCTGTTAATAAACATGGTTGTGATGTAAAGCTGTCTTACTGCTGGTGCGGTAGAACACATTGCAGTTCATTTCCCTTCAAAATGTCTGCAATAGATTAGTATGTGTGTATATTCGGGAATATACTTATATATAGATGACAGACTACCCCTTTACTTTTCAAGTTGAATTAATGGCCATAAGGACCAAGCTGTCAACCTAGATAAATGGTGTTGGGGTATCACAGGCATTGGGAGATCAAGACAGACGAAATTGCTAACTTCTTAGCAAAAATTTTAGCGAACGACCATTCACAGAACCTCAATCGTCTGGATTCCAAACCCTTTTCTACACTTTCATCAGCTGATTTTCTTTGATGCACGTCAAATTCAACGCAGTATCGAGATTTGTTGCCCAATATTCATACTTCACATCCAAGTTTGATGGCATGTATTGTTTAAGCACCCTCCTTCTGCCATTTAAATATGATTCAGCAGTAGACGCAATCTACTTAATGTATCAAAATACGGTGAGGTGCAATTGGACACTACTGAATTGTTATTCACATACACGTAGTCCAGTAACTACTCAAATATTTTCTGACTCGTACATAACTCATATAGATCAATAGTCTCCATAACTCGGTAGCCGTTTGATCCACATCAATAGATTAACTCCCAAAAAAAAAAACATTTATTTCTTCAGAATTGGTCTAAATGTGGATTTGTCCCGATCGTATTCGTTCGCTGTGTGCCGCTTGTGCTCCGCATATAAATCAGTATGAAATACTACTAAATGCACAATGAATTGCTGGTCGAAAAAACAAAGAAAAGAACAAATATGGCGGTGTATTCCAACTAGCATTATCTGGGAGAACTCCGATAATTTTCCAAACTGGCACAGGTGTTGTAGCTCCCTAGCTTTATCCCAAATTGGAGGCTGTTGTTAACAACAATAGGGGGCGGGGGAGGGGAGATATCAAAATCTGAATCACTATCGGATGTTTCAGGAATGGCATCAACAATATCAGTTGGAAGTGTTAGTTCTGCCCATCTTTCGATACACAGTCGCTGCGTAATGGTAAAGACTGTGCGGGTACGTAAATTCTTCAATATGTTTACGGATACTGCTACCAGTCATGAGATTTCCTACCATAAGCCAGTCATATTTGAGGCAATTTCACCTAAGCTATACAGGTATAAAAAACAAAATCATTTGGAAGTTCCTATGTATTAATATGGCAGTATATTATTAAACGTTAGTACGTTGTAAGAAAGTTGTACGCAATTTAAATTTAATTACGCAAGTGGGTTGGGTGTTAAGCTGAACATAAATTAACACACTCCGGCAATATCTGTAAGCGTTCTAGGCGTGTGATGGTTCATAATTTGTGCTGCTGGGACAATAGGAAAATATAGGTGAATAGGTGAACTAAAATTGGTACCACCCCATTTGTTGGGTAACTAACAGGGCGATTCATTTGGCCGACAACCACTGCTGTAAGAGTTAAAGCTAAAACCTGACAAAAGAATAATTTTAGTCGTCTGACTTCAATATGACCTGTAGGTTTTGATATAAATATTCCTTTTTCTTAGCAGTTATTTTTTTAATGCGTGGTGGGTGCTTAGTTGCAGTGACTCCGTAAGCTGTATTACTTGCCTGGCTATCAATGCAACTCTCGCGGTGTAGTGTGTCTAATTGTGTTCTAATGGCTTTGTGATAGCATCATACAGCCTCTTATAATGCCGCGCTGTTAATCACTTTGCTCCCAACAGCGGTCAATCCGGATTTTTAACTCTCTGAAAAAGTGTCACCATCCCTCCAGAGAATTGAAACCTGGCTTCTATTGTCTTGCCACAACGATAGTCAGCCACCTAACCACTGCGGCTATCGGCCCGTTTTAAATAATAATATAATTGTATTACAATATAATAAATAAACATATAAACTTGCTTATGAATGTTGAAAACATTTACAAGTACATGTTATCTTGTTAAATCATTACTTTTATTTAATCTAAAATAAAGTTTATGCAAAATATTGTCTTCCTTATTTTATATTTCCCTTCATATATACAAAATATCCCCCAAACCTAATATTTCATCCGAAAAACTAATATTAAAGGAGATATCGCCCTACAGTTGCAGATATAATACTCGAAATTCCAAACACGACTTTCTCTTTATACGACGCGGCATACATTTATACCACCGGCGTAGCGTCTCCAACTCGATAGTCTTTTCTGTGTGCGTACCATAGGATTCGGTCCACCTCTAGGGGATCCTAGCTGCGTGTCACCTTCATTTGGCTTCGATTGTTCCCTCGTCCGTAGCGGCGGAATTAGATTTAAAACGGATCGCGAAAGAGAGGACCACTAATCCGATGCAGCATTCGGCGCTGGGACCACACCGCGCACATTTAGACCTCTACGGAAAACCATAGCACGACGACGGTAAGCTAATGGGGAAGTTAAGTGCTACAAGAATTGGTTTGTGCTTGATAAAAGCGAAATTTTATTAGACCTTTAAGAACCTCAATATATTTCGGGCTGAACGATTGTTTATACCAAGAAAGAAACGTATTTTATTGTCGTTGATTCAATTATTTGAAATGCTTGCGATTATTCGAAATTTTCGCATTATTAAATACAACAGGAATTAATGGGACTAAATTAAAATCGATAATTGCACAGTTCTCGTATCTACATTATATTTCTTGAATTTTCCTAATATATACATATTAACGTACTACACACGAGAATACAGGGGCACGACATTCTAAACATAAGTTTAATAAAATTCTGAACTGCATCGATATTTCTGAAGTGTAACTTTGTCAAAAACTGTCGTTGAATAGCGTATCGAAAGATAGTTATAACCCTCCAGCGATCTTTCCTCTAGGAAACGGATGAAAACGGCCCTGTGCTCTTGCAATACGACACCAATTTCTAGTCGCCCTAGGAAACTCGAGCATATACAACTCCCCTAACTGCATTCTAGAACCATTATCGGGCTGTTTAATTCCATTTTAAGCAAGCTGTTGAATAAATACGACTCCATGGCAGTGAAGTGGCAACGTATGTGTCTTTACATGCATAAAACATCCTTTTTTCTTGCTACAGAACACAAGGAGAAACCCCATTTAAGGGTGCATTTTGTCATTGTCTATAGTATAATGATAGATAAAGAGGTCGTATTGTTTAGAGAGTGTTTTGCCAAGTATGTTATTACGTCTCGTTTGCGTGTCAATTAACTTTAAAAATATTATTCTCCCAAACCTACATTTTCAATGTTTTGATGTTTGATTAAATATCATTCCTAAATAACAGTAGCAGTGTAGCCCAATTTATTATTCCCGATTTTTCTCAACTTCCTTTTATTAAGAATAAACACGTTATTTGTACTATTGCTAACAATATCCCCACTAGTTTCAGCCAGATAGAAATTATGTTCCACACGTTTCTTCTAGATTGTAATTTTTGAACTTCTACACTCTAATACGCAGCAGCCCATAACATTTTAACAATGTTACGTCCAGCTCTAGCCATTCATCGAGGTACATATATCAATTTCAGTTCTAAAGTAATAAGCGACGGCAGTAATAGTTCCTTTCACTCTACCCCTCTACTAATAATTTTAAGAAAACATGTATGAATAAACTCATGTAAATGGAATAAAACTCGTGTATTGGCCAAATCAGTTGTGTATACGGAACCAGTTACAAAATTACTGCTACAGAAAAGATGTTATACATAAGATACAGTCAGGTTTTAGAGAGGGATACAACTGTGAAACGGTGTTAGTTAATACATGTGACAAGTGACTGAAAGCGATAGATAATGGCCAAATTGTTTTAACGGTATTTCTACATTTTAGTGAGCATTAGAAACTATTGATAGGCAATTATTATTAAGAAAATTAGAACGATTAGGTATTAGGGATAAAGTCAGAAAATGGCTTAGTTCATACTTAAGTAATCGTTGTCAGGTGGTGTTTTCTCGGAAAGATAGATACTTCTTATAGTGTACCTCAGGGAACTTTGGGACCTTTGTTGTTTAATTTCTATGTTAATGACCTACATTCAAATATTAATAATTGCGAAATAATAATAATTAATTCGGAACTCGCCAGTCTGTATAAATGGATGCCCAATAACACTATTACTATTAATATTAAAAAATCTAAATTTATGCTCATAGGTAGTATAGATTGAGCACTATAGATACGAGTGACATTAAAATATATATGGACAATATTGAACTAAACAAAGTAGATAATATAAAGTATTTAGGAGTAATTTTAGATACAAATCTGTTGTTTAAATATAATGCTAAATTCATAATGACTAAAATGTCGAAAAAAGTTAACTGCTAGGGTAGAATAGGAAAATATATAAGTATATATGTTAGATTTCTATTATACAAATCCTTAATTGCACCACATATGGATTACTGCTCTACTATATTATTTGGTTTAAACAAGAATGAAACGCGGCAGCTACAAAAAATACAAAACAGGGCAATGAGAAAAATTTTAAAATATAATTATTGTACTCCGATATTTTATTTATTTATTTATTTCAATAACTCATCTCGTAAACATTGCAGAATGTGTGAGATAAGTCAATATAAATATACATATAATAAAAAAATACATCAATAAGTTTGGCAAACATATAAAGCTAAAGAACTGAACTACAATTATTGCACGAAGTAAAATAATCATCCAGCGATTACAGACTTTCTTGCAGAAGAAATGCTTTGATTCCGTGCTTAAAATGCTTTTCACCATTCTTTGATTTTATTTCTTGAGGCAGAGCGTTGAAAACTTTTAGACCCAAAATACGCGGCGATCTTTCCACTAAATCAAAGTTAAACCGTGGTATATGAAAATGTGACCCTTTTCTAGTGTTGTAAGAGTGGGCATCATTATTGTAGGAAAAGATATTTCTGTTTCTGAATATTAAAATTAAAAGTTCATATATAAAAATTGATAACAATGTTAAAATATTCCACCTTTTAAAATAAGTTTGGCATGATTGTTTACTATCTATTGCTGCCATGCTTCTTATAATACGTTTCTGCGCTTTAAAGACATGTTGACTATACGACGATGTCCGCTAAAATATTACACCATATGACAACCTACTATGTATATTCGCATAATAAAATGATACCAAAGATTGAAAATCAATTATTGTTCTTAAATTACGTATCTGGTAACACAATGTATTGAGTTTTGCGATTAAATTATTACAATGATTATTTCATGAAAGCGTATCATCAATAGTTACCCCCAAAAACCTTAATTCATTAACACATTCCAATTCAACATTCTGTGAAAAGATATGCGTATTAAAAACCGATTTATTCCGTATGTTATGAAATATCATATATTTGGTTTTTTTCTGTATTTAAGAGCAAAGAATGTTGAGAAAACCAGGTGTGCATCTTTTGGAGAAGTAAATTGGCAATTTTTTCGGTTGTAGAGATGTTCGGATCAGATACAACAGAGGTAGTATCATTAGCATACATTAGCAAATCCAAATCTCTGAGATACTGGGAAATATCACTAAGAAATACCAAAAACAGAATGGGTCCGAAAACACTACCTTGAGGAACACCCTGATCAACCGAAATACTCGCTGATTTCGTAAAATTAACTTTAACGTGTACTTTATGTTGAATATTAGTAAATTGAGACCTTCCCCTTAAATAACTTTCGAATCATTTTCCCACAGCACCACGTATACCATAACATTCCACAACACAATCGAACGCTAGGCTCACTTATGTTAAGTACTCTGGGTTTAATGAATGTACGTCAGAGAAGAGTGTATAGAAGTTTAATATTTATTTATAAAATAAAAAACCAGAGATATAAACCAAATTAAATAACTGATAATATGACATTAGTTAAAAATGCAATAGCACTCGAAACGGAGAAAATTTTTATTTAGACACATACAAGAGGGCTCAAACTGTAAAGAATGTTTTGGTGAGTGGCCTCATATTATATAACAGCTTATCTTATGAAATTAAAAGTAGTGAAAATATTAGATTATTTAAGAAATTATTATATAAGTATGTAGAAACACAAAATTTAGTTTAGTATGAGACAAAAAAAATAAAGAAATAAAATAATGTATACTATATTGCATTAATACAAGTTTTCGCTTAATAAAGATACACATACTTATTTACTAAAGAAAAAAGAGAAAATACATATTGATTTCATTGTAATAAAATCTAAAAAACAGCAACTATTAATTTTATTAGAGTGAATGTTTTTCAAAAACAAAAAGAATCTGTTAACGCAACATAAATGTTCATACCTTCCAATATGAAATTATGTAACCCAAAGAATTATGTAGGTATAGAAATAAGCAAGAATAATAACATCAATATAAAAGAATTAGTAGAAACCTACTATGTATAAACCAGAATACCGGCTCGCATTGTGCAAAAATAGCAAAATTAGACGTGATAATAGTTTGGGGATTTTAAGAAAATCGGCACATTTCCGAATTTCAAGTCAAACCATACGCCACCGTATCAAATGCACTGAAACATGACACATTAGCTGACGTTAAAAAAAAACGACGTAAATTATAGAAAAGTGGAAACAAATAATTTGATCTGATAAAATTAAAATGAATTTGTTCGCATCTAACTATCTAACGGATGTAAACCTCTCTCTCTCTCTCTCTCTCTCTGTCTCTCTCTCTAATTCTGACCTGATATTAAGTTTAGTGTATTTTCTGTTTACGATTTCATGGATTCGAGAAGTGAAACACATACCGTGTTATTCTAGAACTAGCTTGAATTATCCAGATCCGGTCCTTATTTCACTACTGAGACGTCCTAGGACCTACACAGTCCGATATCCTGCTCGGAGTCTTTACGATGAAACTGATGGGTTCCATAAAAACCCAGCGAAATGAATGAGTTCATAGTCACATAAAGATATGTAATAAATCTTACCGTATTTAGAAGTTTATTTATGCGTTTGAATTAATTAATTAAGAGGATTGACAATTAGACATTTTCCGAGAAAATAACTTCATTAATATTCCCAATTTCATCAATCTTATTCTTTAATTAGAATTTCGTTATTTTCATCCATACCTTGAAATACACTTCGACTAAAATGATAATTTCTGAAATCAATTTATTAAGGTATTATTTAGTGAAATTCCATAATTAAAAGTAATAATGGAAAGCTTAGCTCTTGTTACCATAACAACAGTTCGCCATAATAGTAGTAAGTAATATATTAGTACCGAAAATTTCCAATTATTTTTGAAAAAGAGTAAACTGTGACCGGACATTTTGTTCAATAGCGAACAAGGCGCGGAAGTGGTTAAATGAAAAAGTATAGAACCAAAATCTATTCCAAATTATAAACGTCAGTTTCATTATTCCAAAATTTCATTTATATTGCCGTTGGAGGCCGTATATATAAAGCAAATAATTTGCAGGCTACAAACATGGGGCTATATAGTAACTTAATAATACATTATACAGATGCGTAGAATTAGGCCACCTGCCTGCCAAGAGCATACTTGAAATTGAATATTTAATATATTCAGTTGTAGCTCCAAGAACAGCAAGTTCTTTGTGTATGCCGTCCGTTGTCGCTGCACACTGTAGAATCTATTTTCTTTACATCTCAAGAATATGTTTGGCACTGAAATTGTATCTTACGTTTTCTAGAAAACGAAAATGTGTAATTAAATGATTTATGATGGTATATTTAAACCTGAAGAAGCTACAGTGTAGCGAAACAGCTGTCGTGATTATCAAATACAGTGTAAATCTGAAACATTTTGTTTGTTTTATTTCACATTGAAAATGGATTTACATCAAGTAAAGACCGACTCAATCCAACAGTTTATGATTAACTTAGTATATACTGTAATATGTATGTTTTACACAATGATTGTGTATATTGTAATGTTATTCTACATTTTATTCCCTGTTTTCATTATAACTCCATTTTTCACTTGACAAATGATCACCAGCTGTAGGTAATCTAGAAAAATAAAAAAAGTACTAAATTAATTTTATATTTATGAAACTACAACCAACTATCTGATCTGTGTATTTTTCTTATTCAATTTAATTCAATTTTATAAAATTAAGTAACAATAACATAATTGCAAACATGCGAAGTATTTGTTCAAAATGCATTAATTTAAATCTAAAGCTGCGTACTGACTTGAGCAAATTTACGCACACGAACGCTGTGCGCACACAAATCCTTTGATAAACGTAAAAAAACCGATAAGCGACGATAGCGTTCGTGCGCATATTGGGTGTTCGTGCGTGTAAATTTGCTCAAGTCAGTATACGCAGCTTAATTCAACACTATCCAAGGATAGAGGATGCGCAACTCTTCAAGTTGGCATCATCTGTATTTTCTGCGCATATCTGCGAGTTGATGTCATGTTTTGGCTCAGTAGCCATCTGACGTAGAAGGGGGTGTAATGGAGCAGGCTTAAAATGTCCGCTATATTGTGAGAGAACGATCTTAAAATGTGCTAATATGTGTTTAAAACCTCTTGGGCGCCACGGTATATGAGCAAATTTCCCTCGTGAACCCACGATGACGAAAGCTACTGACACTGAAATAGAAAAATTGATTCCCCTCACTAGCAAAAATGTCGGTCGCAATCGCTCTAACGTAATAAAGAAATTACAGATTTTCTTATAAACCTTTCTCTATACGTTCTCAGGCATGTGCGGTAAATGGAGGATTTATAATATTTTAACAATAAATAATTACACAAAACAGGCAAACACATATGTAACTAAATGAATGAAAATGCCTCAAGTAAATCAATAACAAATATATTAAATGAAACGAACGAATATAAATATACAGTATTAAGACATAGTGAACGAAATCTTAATATTAAATGCACCTTCTTTAAAATGAAACAAATACGTGATTAAATTAATAATAGAAACAACGGAGCTAAATATACATATATATATTTCTATATGAAGTTAAATGTGACAACAACGGCAAAATTTATATAAAATAATATTTAACGACTTTATATATTGGCGAGCTCGTATTTATAAATTATAATAGTTTGGTGGCCAAATACCTTTGCGAGACTTCTTTTTTCGCGTACGCTCGTTGATGCTGTTCCTTCCCGCCGAATGTCCGTTTCCTTCGGTTGATTTGTCTTGGGGCTTCGTGCGTGTTCTTTCTTGTTGTTTATTCTTTACCAGTATTTATATATACAGATCAAACAGCCGCCCTATAGTCGGGGCATCGTATGTCGGAAGTATTCGGGAGTAGAGAAGTAGGGATGCATTAGTGGGCTTAACTCGACAGCGCACAGTTGTATTGTATTAGCGAGATAAAGTAATTCATGCTATCGTAAATATAATACGATTATTATTGTTACTATTACTGATGCTGATTGTTTTGTAATTCATTATGGACATTTTTACCCTTCAACAAAAGAAATATGTTACAAAACAACATCATCGTGGTTACTCAATAAGAGATATTGTACGCCTATTTAACGATGAGTTCCAACAAACTATTTGTTTTGAAACAGTTCGTCATATAATCAATAACTTTGAAATGTATGGCTGTTTAAATCCGTATAAAACTTGTATTTACAGACGAATCTTCGTGCGCTTTACATGGTCGACATAACCCAAGTATTGCAAGGTATTGGTCACAAGAAAAGAGACCTTGTACTTATGACGCTCGAACACAATACTCTGCAAAATTAAATGTTTGGGCTGGCCTATTACATAACAACATAATTAGGCCATTTAATTTATTTAGTTATAAACAGAAATTATTGTCTTCGTTACGTGTGTAATTGCTTCTCCTATTTGTGACGAGTTCATCATCTATATTTTTACCACAAACTTCTGTTTAGTTTAGAAAGTTTATAGAAATTTTGAGAATAAGCAAACAATTATTGTATTGTGCATATGTATTGAACAGAATACAACCGTGCGGTCTCGAGTGAAGTGTGCATCTAACTATCTGCTAATACATCCCTACTTCTCTATTTCCGAATAGTTCCGATATACGATGCCCCGACTATAGGACGGCTGTTTCATCTGTATATATATATATATATATATTGGCTACGCGCTGGACCTTCAAAAACACTAATGTCAGGGCCGTATTTTATCAAAACTGATTATTTAAAAAATACAATAAAGAGAAGAACACTAACTGGCCCTAAGTTGATTATTTTCCATTAATTTAAAAATAGTTAACTCTCTGACGTTGGAACGATATTCTATCGCGTTTGAAGCCAACATATTCCTTAAATACAGTTTTCAGCATAAGTCAAACGTTGTCGGTTAAACCGTTACATTTTTTAATTTAAGAATAAAAGCATTTAATTATTTATATTGTCATGGAATTTTATTTAAATTAATTAAACTAAAATAACATTTCAATATGCATTATAACTTGTAAAAATTACTACGTCCATATGTATATATATATATATATTGGCTACGCGCTGGACCTTCCCAGTAATCACGGCCGTACGTTATACTGATTATTTAAACAAATACAATAAAGAGAAGAACACTAACTGGCCCTAAATTGACAAAGTATTTTCCATTAATTGCGAAGCGACTCTCTGACGTTGGAACGAGAAGTATTCTATCGCGGAGTTGAGCCAACATATTCCTACGCGGTACAGTTTTCAGGATAAGTCCCTTTTTGCTCGTTGTCGGTTAAAACCGTTACATTTTTTAACTAACAAGAATATATGAGCATTTAACATAGGGAATTTATATACAGTCATGGAGTATATTCAGTCAGGTGCATTACATTAATTAAACTAAAATAACATTTCTAATATGCATATAATAAGTACTTGTTTTCCTTACTACGTCCATATGTTTCATAAAATAAAAGAAATGGAAATATCGCGTCCCGTTTCAATCCAGTTCTCGATAGTTTCAGTTTGGCCATGTTGTGTTTTTCCGCGATACCGAAATATCGCGTCCTCGTTACAGGGGCTTTGGTAAGCAGAAATAAGTCCATCATCGACAAGGACTTGATTTATATTTTTTCACAATTTAATATCCGTTATAAGGTCTTTAATCGGTTTTATATCATTTATTTTGTCCACAATTACACACAAATTTTAGTAACATGATTCACACAATTAAATTCCTCAGCATAGAAGAAACCAGCCAGTTAGGGGCATTTTAAGAAGAAAAATAGGTCCGTAATTAAATTTTTGGTTTGTAGTACTTTACAGTTGGATAATCAGCTGTTCGATTTTTGACCGTTCCTATAGAAATTAATCTATCAACGACCGTTATTGACATAAGACTATCGAAATGTATTTCTGAAGAGATTTAGAGGCAATTGCGAATCATCTATAAAAAGCCGTGTGATAGCAACAACAGTTCTTCTTGCATTGATCATCGTACAGAGCGTTTATTTTCTACGTAAAATTTATTAAATAGCCACGGTGCACCGTTGGACCCAAATAATATTATTATCTTCGAATAAAAGTACTGCAAAATATCAAAATTTTCACTGAATTTTAATTACTCCTAGGAAGAGGACGTCGTCCATCCACTATCCTTCCAGACGCGCGAAGACAGAAAGCTTTCGAAATCACAAACAGACACACTCACACACGTAAGATAAGATAATTTAATTTTAATTAATTTTAAGGTCTAACATTTTAAGAAAAATATTTTTTTTAATGAAAAATAAAAGTACATTCTTCTAAGACCAAAAATAATATTTGAAAAATTTAAAATTTTTTTTTTAAAGTAAATTGAGTTAAAAAGGTAAAATTTATTTATTTTAATTAAACATAAAAAAATTTTCAAAGTAAATTTTTTTTTAATACAGTCCCAACTAAAAGTTGGTAAAATTTTTAAAAATTCCAAAAGGTTATTTAAGTTAGGTAATTTAGTTGTGGTGATTACCACGCAATTTCTGAACTGTGTAAACAAATTTTTATAGGTTTTTTAAGAAAATAAAATAAAAATAAAAATAAAAAAATAAATAACTTAGAATTTTTTTCTCATTTGAGTATTTTTCAACGTACAATAACCTCTTGTATTCTGTTCTCTACACCTGCTGTATAGTAGAGTTAAGAATTCGCGAACCCTTGAGATAATTTTTTTTTAAACCCCAATTTTAATTTAAAGAGTATAGCTCAAATTTTCTTAATTTTATTATAAATCGAATTTCACATTACAATATATTTGTTATTATGGGAAAAGCGGCCATGTACTCGTTGCGAAGTTTGCGAAGTAAAGAAATGATACTTTTTGAGTTGCGATATTATCTTGGAAATAGTTAGTTTAAGTTTGCTATTATTTTGTAGCTTAGACATATATTATACAAAAGATCATTAGAAATACATCTACATTATAATAATGTGATATAACATTGAAATAGTAGTACACGCTACATATGCAGTTGTCACCTAGGTGACTATGTGTTTCGACAGTCACACATATATCAAAGATGATGCACAAAATTTCAACCTCATCTACTAAGCTTATCTTAAACACTACATTCTTAATCGATTGGTGCTGAAACATCTTACAAATCGTTTTGTCGTTAGAATTGTTGTTGGCATATTCTCAACAAGGATATGATAATTCATAATCTAAAAAGCACGTGAATAAACAATGAAAAATTTGATGCAAAAAAACAAGATTTTTTTGCTTGTTTTTGCATTCTGTTGTATCAACTCTTTTTTGTTACATACCCGTGCTCACTTAAAAATAAAATATTGTTTTTCGAAAAGGGTCACAAATGGTTTCGCAAGTAAGAGATTCAACGATTTTTTAAATACAGACAGCTCTATAATTCGTGAAGCTACTAAGATCTCCTTTTTTATGTAAGCTTTATGTAAAGCTTCACTCACCACAAATACAAATAATTTGATGATTTTTCGACTAGTCAACAATTGAAAGTCTAGATTATGACTTTAATTATGGTCTTCCACGCACGATACATTTATAACTATACCCATGAATACGTTGTAATTTTCAAATAAGTAATTACTCCCCGCAATATAATAAACAGAATACAAGGCATATCCCTCAACATTACCTCTCATATTCTCTCAAAGCCTAAATTACTCTTCGTTACAACTCAAGAACTCGTCGACAAAATCCCTTTCGTAAATTAAAACTTATGGTCAACGAAAATGGCATTCATGGGCTATGCTAGGGGATATTCAGTCTCCAGCTGGGCATTACATTGTGCCTAATGATATAAATGTTACGTCGGGAATACCGCAAGGGGTACCCCTGGGACTCGTGCAATTCCTTCGTTACATTTAAAGTTCCACGCTTTCATTTGCAATTTAATAATTATTTCGGCTTGTTAGTTGTGAGCCGGAATAATAATGCTTAGTGCAATATTATTTAATATTTCATAGCTTTAGTTCTATCCCGTATAACGTTCTAATTCATTATGAGAAATTTATTATATCTCTAGGTTGTTTTGCGACATAATTTCTGTTTTTATTTTGGACTAAAGCTCTTGCTGTACGTAGATAAGACATCCGCAATGGCCAAATAGGATACCAAAAAAGACAACTTTATTTTATCGCTCATATGCACTTTATATGCAAATACGCGGTTTGTTTATTCTTATGTAGATGATGCCATTTGCATAACATGCTACGTAATGGGTTTAATTTATGTATCGTTCTTCCATATTATTAAATGCCGGGTTATATTAAACAGATAATTTTGTTATTTTATCTTTTAGCTTGTTTTGTTTAATAGTTCTCGTTATTAACAACACAATGAGTTGGGTAAATAAACATAAAATGTGGCCGATGGGAATATGTGCGTATATAGGTTGCGTGCTATTTTAGAATTAAATATTAATCGAGCATCCAGCCTGTACATGCTGTGAAAATACAAGCAAAATTTAGTCAGATATAGGTTAGGTATAGTGAATTATTTCATCCTTTATAACGTACAATTGTAGCTATCACACATAAAGTTTAAACTAAGAAAACTAAATACATAAAAAATGGCATTTCTCATTATGAATACAGTTATCAGATACCATCAAACAAGTTATTTTAAGGTTAAATTTGACAAGAAATTACCTAAGATCATAAGAAAAATCAATAGTGAAAGTAAATAACAACATAAACATTCAAATTTAAGATACAAAACAAATCTTTCAATTCCTGAAATATTTTCACTTGTAGTAGTTCTCTAGCTCTCTTCCTACATGATTTCCTCAGTCGCCTATGTATCGCTGGGCCGTTTGCCTCATAACTCCGAAGAAAGGTTCTGGGCCGTACATTTTCATCTCTGACCCTCTCTTTGCGAATTTGTCAGCCCTTCCGTAACCATCGATCCCTTGATGACCCAGTATACAAGTCACGCAGATCTTGTTCCGGTTCAAAAGTGCCACCAATTCCTTGACGCACTCCGTTACCAGCCTGGACGACAGTTTCCGGCTTAGTAATGCCTTTTGTGCCTTTTGGCTATCAGACATGATGTTCTTATGTTTTTCTAGTGCCTCGCAGTCGCGTAGTATATGATCGGCTGTCTCCGGTTCTATCTCGCAAAGTCTACACTTTGTGTCCCCGTCAACCATTCCGATTTTGTGTAGGTGTTCTTTCGTACGATTCGTTGGTCACCGCTTTCACATTCGTTGTGTGTGCGCACTGGAAGGATGGCATGTACTTCCGCCTGAGAGGCATATTCCCCCAATGCGTAGCTGTACCCCTCATTCTGAGAATATAGCCCTGCACCAGTACCATTTAGCCGTCTTAGATGCGTCCGTGTACCAGATAAGTCTTGCTTTTTAATTCCAAATGCATACCTGGCAGTCTCCTCCCGTCTCTCTAGTATAGACACCGTGAAGGGATTCCCATACATACCTTACCGGCATGTGGTCGATCCGCATTTCCAAAATTCCTTTTCCCTCATGCTCGGTTATCGACATATGTTTTGTTTTGACCGCTTTCGGAGTTGTTGTGTGTTGCAGTCTGTATGGCCCCATCCTTGCCTCCCTCTGTATAACCCGGTGCACCGGTGGCAAGTCCAAGAGTGCCTCTATAGTTCCAATCGGCGTCACCGCATTGTTCCCGGTATTTCTAAGCAGGTAAGTCTTTGCATCTTGTTCAGCTTCTGAATGGCGTTTCTTTGATGCGTCTTTGTCCACCATACCAAAGCCGCATATGTCATTGTTGGCTTTACCACCATGACATATATCCAATTCTTCTTCGTTCTACTAACAGCAGGTATATGAAACACTGTACCACTAAAACGTACGCAATCTTAAACAACAAGATTAAAATTCTCTGCTCTTTACTTTCGAATTTATTCTTTTAAATTAACAAAAATACAATCATCATTTATTTATATTCAGGAATCGAACTGCTTTCTTCTCATATTTCATACTTGGCCTATTCCGTGTCTAAAATGATTATTCAAATTTTCAGATAAAGACGCAACGTAGAAAAGAAAAAAAAAAGAGTGGTGATAATGCCGCCTACTAATATTAGGAATCCGAAATCAAGGAGAACGTGACTTTCGTCGAATAACGCGACCGTCTCGAGAATATTAATCGGCCCTAACGGACCCGATAATGATTTTAAGAGAAGCCCGTGCGAAGCCCATCTTGTAGTCCACCTAATCTTTTATTCAGAGCCGTTTTTCGGATAAAGAAAACGGCACGCGGCCGTGACGGTAGGCTAGGTGTATTAGGGGTGTGTCGACCAAGAGGAAAAGGATAGAAAAACTGTTCGTTGTTAAGGCTCCGAGAGGAAATCGAAATTGAGTTGCCGTGCGTGTCAGTAGCGAATGGCTGATCGAGAACGAAACAGAATAGGAAACGAAGTAAGTTTAACAATTTTGGTTCGTTTTAATTAATTTATTGCAAAGCAAACGTTATATTTTATGGATAAAGTAATTAATTAATTTTAGAGAGGTGGCGTTATTCGGTAGAATATTAAGCGAATGAAAGAAAATTAATTCATCAAAACAGTTCGCTGATATTTGCGCTAGAGTTAGAGAAATTTAGCTGACACATAGTTAATAAATTTACAAGAGCGTATAGGTTTCAAATATGCCTAAAGTAAATTGAAAACTGATGTACATTGATTTTTTTTTGTTTTCTCCAATTCCAATACAAACCATTCTGCTACCAATAAAATACGAACACTCGAAAATAGAAGCAGAGAAACTCTCAAATTTACCACCGTTATGGATATCCTTAGGTTATTCATCGTCTACTCACAATGTACTGTATTGAGCTGTGATTATGGAAAGGTAATCGAATAAAAAAACATGCATTGTGGATAAATATTTCCTTTCCTATTTCCAATAATTTCCCAGGAGAGCATAGAATCGACATTTACTTTATATTAGTGTATTGGATTTATAACAGTCATTTGCTCGAGCGGTACAACCGCAACTTTAAATACATACATATCTCATCGAATTTATTCAGTCGCTTACTCGCGAGTGCACATACGGTAAAAGCGATTTTAATTAAAATTACAGCTAACTGGCGCTTGTGCTGCACTAGTTACGGCACGAACTCGTTTCTGTTCGAGCTATGGTTCTAAGTTCTCGCTAATTATCTGTTGGAGGTGCAGCAGTTGTCAAAATTCAGTTTCTCTATCCTCTTCGCAAAACCATCGCGAGTTCGCTCGTTCAGCATTAAAATAATGCCATTAATATAACCATCTAAATAATACCGTTTCCTTACTCCGTTCGGCTTGAATTGTCATGTAAACGGGATTTGGTTGAAACTTCTCAGTGAACAATGTCGATATGAATGCGAATAGGTACTATGGAGGTTTCTATTAGAGCGTTACAAATTAAAACTATTAAGCTTCTATTTAAAGTTGTAGATGAAGCGATAGTATCGGAGGTATAATGACCATGGTCATTATATGGAATGCAGGGAAAATGTCAATTAAAGTATAGACGCGGTTTTAATTCCTTTCCAAAATGCATATTTTAGAACATACATATGTGTGTATGTTTTTACGATTAATGCAATTGTTCGACGAAAGCATTGTCATAATGTATGTTGAATATATCTATTGTCATGAAAAATTTACCTTTTAATTAAATTTTGAGTTTTTAAAATCAATCTCTAAATTCTTTAACTTACAGCAGGTGCAGAAATGCAAAAGACGACTGCTTATCGATATAAATATTAACCCAAATGAATACACGGAAATCAAACAACTTAAAAAGATTCTTTTAAGCAGTTGTTACGATGGTACTGGTTTTTGAATAATCGAACACGCGACGTCTCGACAGTGATTATTTGAAGTTGAAAAGGTTTAGTTACAGTGTACCATACGCTCTGAACAAGTAGCTGTTTAAGAAGACCGTGTTTTTTTTACTCGAACGGTTAATGTATCTGATGATAGTCAATTACCTGCTAATCCTCTAAAATACATTAGAAACCTTCTTTTGTTAATAACCATTTTTGTTTACTTATACAAATTCTTTAAAAAAACTACATATCGTGATGTTCCAAACTTGATGTCTGTACAAACACCTATGTTTTTCGACTTAAGAGTCCCCTAACTGTATTTGTTTCTTTGTAGTAACGATGCCCCCGCTTACTAGTCTAGAGCTATTAGGGAGATGCTAAGGCATGGATAGTTATTGTTATTATTATTTATATAATTCTATAAATTTGCCAAAGAGTATACAGGGTGTCAAATGAATAGTATCTGAAAATGAAGGAGGTTAAAGCTAATGGTCTCGAAACCTAAATTCCAAAAAATGACGACTTTATGTCTACGTAGTAATGAGAAAATAATATTTTTCACTTCACCCAATCCGGCCCTGTTGTGCGAGCGCAACGCATAAATGATTGGGCAACACAGGCAGAAGTTTCAGTTATTCGCAAGCATTCGTTGTTGTATGTGTACATTGTGGCAAGTTATACGAATACTGAGTACCTACACATTAATCTATGGAGAAACAGGACAAAATCTTGGAGCAGCGGAACGTCTGTACCGAGAGCGATTTCCTCATCGTAGGCACCCTTCTGCTAACACCATATTACGAGTTGTACAACGGGTACAGTAACGCCACGCTATGAAGGTCGTGGACAGCAAAGATTACGTCGAGAGCAATGAGCTGAAGACAATCTTCTCCACCTCGTAGAAATGGATCCTGGGATAAGTACGAGGACTGCCGCAAGAGAATTAAGTATTTCCCATGGTACTGTGTATAACATACTGCGCAGTCATTTACTGTTCCCGTATCACCTACAGAAAGTCCAACGTCTATCAGACAAGGACTTTCCTCGACGGGTTGCATTTTGTAAATGGTTTCGTCAAACACAAGTTCGTCTTCCAAATCTTCGATCCGTAATACTCTTTACCGATGAGTGCTGCTTCACAAAAGATGGTGTGTTGAATTATCACAATATTCATCACTGGGCCGATGAAAACCGACACGATATCCAGCAGAGTTCATCCCAACATAGGGTATCAATAAATGTACGGGGCGGAATATTGGGCGATCATTTCTTTGGGCCACATGTTCTTCCCGAAAGATTAAATGCGGTAGATTATTTACATTTTCTGCAAAATACGTTGCCTGATTACTTGGACGACATACCACTAGATGTAGGTACGACGGCAAATGTGTTTCATGCACGCAGTATAAATAATAAATTACATCTACATATATGGGCACCTCCCCGTTGCCGAACTTGTGCAGGAACATTTAAAGCGGACATTTGTACATTGGATAGGACGAGGAGGAACGGTTCCGTGACCAGCACAAAGTCCCGATTTGAATCCGTTGGACTTTTTCATGTGGGGCTAAATGAAAAACCTTGTTTATGATCGTCGACAGGAAATTGTAGATCCCGGGGAACTTCGAGACCGTGTTGTCACAGCGGCCCTGTTTATCCGTCAGGAGATGCCTAGCTTTCAAGCTACACGTGATAATTTTAGCTGTCGCACAGAGCGTGTATTCGAGCTCGTGGTGGTAATTTCGAACATCTAGTACTCTAAGATTTTGTCTTGTTTCTCACCAAACAGTCCTTTTCAGGACTACCACGAATTATTCGGAAAGAAAAAAGAAATACAAGCTAGCAACGCGATCTCAATAGGAAATTATTAATTACCGAATCATTAGGTAATGATAGCTGTACTTTAATATTGAAAGTGTCTGTAACGAAAAAAACAAAAATATCTAATTCCTACAAAAATAAAACAGGTATAAAGGAATAACATCTGTTGTAAATGTGTGACCTTGTTATAAATAGAACATTCGCGAAAAAACACATGTGCAATTGATAGCGCAGCAAAATTGCTACGTAAACAAATACATTCATAGGGCATAAGAATTCATTCGCACGTTTATTTACATGACATTCATCATAATCAAAAAAGATCTGTTTACGTCTAATAGAAATATTCGCAGCGTCTCTTTTCTTGTGCAGACATGTCAGGCCCGGATTTAACAAAATCTATTTAACAAAATTTCGAAATTATTATTGAAAAAAATATTTTAATATATGACCGTAATTTTTTTAGATTTTCGTTTCTTGTGATATTAGTTTTGTACTGTTTGTTCTTCAGACACTATTCATTTGACACCCTGTAGTTGTACAATTTATATGAGTTTTGTCTTTGGCTGGAGATAGATTTAGATTATAGACAACCAATATTCCTCTTTTACATCTCACAAGCTACTGACACAAAAACATACCCGCCCTACAATTATATATAAGACTGATACTAATCTTACCCAAATAAACTATTACAGTTCAAATTGAAGTTACCACGCATACCGTGGTAGGTTAGGTACTAAAATGTTTAAAATTATAAATGCCTGCCTTTCAAAAATCTTGCGTTATCTAGAAAATCGATATTATACATATATGAAGTCAAGAGAAAAAATACTATCACAATCACGTTTCTTTCTAAGACAAAGGAAAGTTTCTTTTCTTCTTATATGTCCAATTATTTAATTAGTAATTATCATTAGCGGTGGGCGCAAATAATAACAGTTATCCTAGTGGTTTAATTATCATCTACGAGAAATAAAAGGTACACTGACGGGCATGAGGTTGAAATAAACGGATTCTACAGATAGGGCCGCATACACCTTAAATATGTGAGTTAATCTGTTACGGTATTTAATGAATTTGTGCTTTAGTAAAGGAAAATTTTCTCAGACTTTTAATAATCCTAAAATCATTTATATTGTTGGGAAAATCATTCAATTTATATTAATGCAAGGAAATACTGTCGTATTTTACAGAGTTCTAGATTACTATCTGACAACTTTTAATAGTAACACATTTAACATTTGAAGTAGAGTTAAGCGTCTCAGCTGTTCTCGATGTATTCTTGGTGTACCATGAACGTATCAGTAGCGTTAGTTTACTACTTCTAATAGATGCACCCAATGTTATATCCATCGCAGTTTAATTATAGATCAAGAAGATCTCCAATTCACGCGGTTTTGTGGATTGTGGGCGGTATAGTTGGGAGCACAGAGATCGTGAAATATATCATGGTGATAATCTACGATCTCAGCAGGGGCTTCGATTTTTTTTAATCATAACTCGCTGGCTGAAAATCTTGAATTTTATTGATTTAAAGATCCTGTCTTTGGCTTGCTGAGATCGTACTTGTTAGAGAAATGCTAGAGCGTTGTGATTGGGCATGACGCATCCAGTTTGGCGTTAGTAAGACATGGAATTCCTTAGTGTTCAATCTTAGGGCCTTTGCTATTCATAATTTATGTGAGCGACCCTTTTTAGTATTTGACACTTTACTGTTTACTCATGGAGATAGAGACCTTTAGCAATTAAGTAAAATGGTGCGTGCTGTGCAAGCTCATGCAGAGGCCTTGTACAGTACAAATAAATTACAACTTCATAAATTAAATAGATAACAATAACGAATACTTGGTTAACTGTCTAGTTTTCTTCGACACACTCTCTATTGAACTATGCTGTAGTTTTGTAGAATAATAGTAGTGCCGCTGTTTGATTGTTTCAATTGCAGACCTTATTTTAAACAACGTGATATTAAAACAGTACTATGTTTCTGTTTGTGTTACGTCTTTTGGAAATATACAAAAATGTAGCGTTTTACGAAACCCAAACTTCTATCATCAAAGGAAATCTGCAAAATAGTTACTTATTTAGCTATTCAGTTCCAGAAAATTAAGCAAAAACTGAAGCACGCCGTCGCGTCGTCTGCCTAAAAAGTAATGATATCCGGTGTGTACAAGGATAGCAGTTATTTGAGTTTTCGTTTGTTTCGAAGATGTTTTTCAAATATTTTGTGCCTACTGTAATCTTACTTATTTTTTTTTACAGTATACGGTCTCGTTCAGTTTCAGTATCTTTTACGTCTTTGACACACTTTCCTTTTTCAGTTCGATGTTATTAAATACATACAACAGGGCAAAAGATAAAAAAACTTTTTCTGCTTGACATTTCGAGGGCGTAATTTGCCTATCGTAATGATATTTTTTCTTCGGTGTTGCAAACTCCGACTGTATAGCGTTTGTTTTGTTTACGTTGCCCGTTGTCTACTACTAAGCTTTTCTGCTGTATAGTCACAGCTCCATTTAGAAACGATCCGGTCCGATGGCAAGGTTTCATGTTCAACCTTCATGCCTATCTAAGGATCGGCTGCACTTAGATAACAGAGGATGGTAACACGCTAACCTAAATTATCTCCCAGTGGCTTTTCTGTCCTTTGCTTGTTGTAGTTGATGTTGTTCTTGTCTATACCGCTACCGCTAGAAAGGCTAGAGAGAATAAATTGCTATCGTTTGTATCGTGTGGTGTATGAATAACAAGTAGTTAGACCTTGTCCGGAATCTTGGTATATAATTAGGTAGTAGTCGATTGCATGTTTGTAATTAGCGAAGAATCGTGCTGTAATAATTATATATGATTCTCATGTCACTATCTTGACAAAGTCATTTCTGAGAAGCTAGCAGTATGAAGGATAAGGGTAGAGATGCATAAAAAGCAACTTTCGTCCTTTAATTAAAAATATTTCCAGCAGACATCAATAGCAGAACAGTACGATATAAATTAGTAGAGTAGAAATTGGGTATAATTTGAACCTGTTAGAGTAGTAGAGAACAGAGTATTCTCAGACAACTAAATTAACTACAAAATACATATTACACACAATTACGGGAGGGATTGCCAACATAATATTTATATTAAAATTTACGTGTAAACTGACTCAAACGGTCATATTCTTTGTCAAACGTTGCACTCAAAAGTAGTTCTAATGATAAAAATATGAAACAACAGAATATAATAAAGGAAAATATTTCAAAACATGGTGTTGAAAATTTGATTAAAGAAAATCATTGTTACAGCTCTTAAAGAATTTGCAACACAATTAAAATGTATACTTGTTAGAATGTGTTTCCATAAACTAAAAAAAAATTACCAGAATTCATATTTAAATAAAATTTATAGTAATTGAAACATATGTTTGTTTTTGGGACTATATATATTTTCTTGAAAGGAGTTTTCTAGATCCTGAAAGCAATAAATTATTTGTTGGTTGGAGGCATTGTTAGATTCATCTAGAGATGTCATTAGTAAACATAGCCATCATATGTTGTACAGAGCGAGAAAATACACACGGTGATTCATTAATATTACACAAAATTTTGTGCTATAAAAATGTGTCCAAAAACCTCGGTTTCGAGATACAGGGTGTTAGTATTTCTTAAACAAATCTTTGATTAATACCTAAAATGTTTGCGCAAATATCAGTGACATTTCTACAGTTTGTCAGTATAAATATTTTGGTATAATTTTATAATATATTTAGATGGCCATAAGCAATCAAATGTCTAAAACATGTAACTGACTTGTATCATGGAAATGGTCTTGAAATACCCGAATCAACTGTAGTGGGTCTAAACAGTACCTCTTTATAGCGTCAAATTGCAAAAATGTCACTGAAATATTAATAAAAGAATTAGTTTTAAGACAATTTAACGGTCCCCTGTCTCGATAATGAAGTGTTGTCGAAAAAATGTTTATAAAACTATTTTCTTGTGTTTTTAGTCCAGGCAACGTTCACTGAATTTTCATACATTAACGAAAGTGCAGCTACCACTAATAATAATAATAATAATCCATGCCTTATCATTCCCCTATTTGCTTTAAGCTAGTAAGCGGCCATGCGTTATTATTACGCCTGCGGCTGAAGGCCGACTTAAGATGTTACTTTTCCACATTTGCCGTGAAATTTGGAAAACTACAGAAAATCAAACTCAAACAGGAAGCATTTTTTCCAACTGCACGGGCGGGACAACCCCGAGAAGTAACTTCAGCTAAAAGACAGACTTATTGTGCCCTCATGCCGTTTGGTCCCCTCAGCCAGATTGCAGTCGGACAAAAAAGTCTGCAACCTGGTCAAGAGTTAATTAACTTACTCCGGGATCGTCTAGTCGATGGACTCCAAAGAATCTCCGCCTCTCCTTGTCCTGTGTTGAGCAGTCAGCAAGGTCAGCAGGTGTTTATTCAGTACGTAGTGACCGATAAAGATGCCTGTGAGTAACATCAGCCTGTCTATGCTCATAAATACTGCCTTGCTCAGTCTTTTCTCAAATGGGCGGATCCCGAGAGTTTTACCAAGCTCTGTGTACGGGTTCAGAATATTCTATATATGGTTATTGATTGATTTGATGACTCTAATGATATGTCACACTAATAATTATTCAATTTATATTTTTCACCAGGTGTGAAACAATAGCTTACTGATTTCTCTTGATACAGTATCTATTAGGTGATAATTGTGCGGGTTAATGGAAAAAAAACTTATTCTATTTTTATATTAGCGTCACCTACCATATGATTCAAAAAATATTCCCTCTTCAAACTTTTGACGTTACGCAAACGGAAAGTCCGGACGTCACGCAACGGCTAAACGTGGATACCCAACACATCGAGCGGTTATACATTAAGAAAAACTACTGAAGTTTAATGTAGTAAAAGGGGCGGGTATCCTAATAAAGGTCTACATAAATTTAGCGAATTTATCGCGAACTAACGTCGTAATTTATTTTATTATTTTTGCCTCTCTCGCTGCCTGCGCACCCCTGGTATTAAAAGTTATACGAATAGGCGGGTATGGTGTGGTTGAGTGGGGCGCGCGAAAACGGAAAAAAGGGTTCGTAATGCCGTCGTTCTGGCCCCCCGTATATCTTGTAAATAACTGCGAAGTTTCGACGTAAACGTATCAAGAATATTATTTATCGCTCGTGCGAGATGAAAAGGGCGCCCCAGGGGTACAACCGTAGTGTTAAAGTTTTTCTAATCTTTTTGATTTTTCAACATCTTGGGGGAGGAGCTGCTTAAAAAATTTAAGCGACTATCACCACCTGCTCAAGATGAAAAAGTCTTCATGCATTGAAGAAGAATCAGTAAGAAAAAGTATCTCATATAAATCCTTTTTCCTCAGACATAAACTACACTTGGGAACTGTTCACCGGTAATGTTAAGAAAGTATTGGATATGGAGGTAGTAAATCTACTAATCCTGTTGTAATATATGTACGTCTTATTTGTGCTCTGAATAGTGACGCCATATCAAAAAAAGTGCTTTTATTAAATTTTGTTTCTAAAGAAGTTTATTTGTTTTAGATATTTATTTTATTATATAAAAAGTAAACTATTTATCTATCTCTTTCCATCAATTAGAAGAGATCTTTAACGATTTATAGATTCTGCTGATCGTTCTAGTATTTTCAGGCAATCTTATCGTATCAGTTTGTTTTTCTGAAACAAAATAACTGCTATAGTTTCGCGATGGAAAATATTCTACGGCAAAACCTCAATTAATTTTTAGCCACCCACAAAGGAACCACTACACTAGGGGCTTGTCAGCATCACCGCTCCGTGAATGTGCTCTGTACAGTAACTGCGTTCTAAATCAATGCCAGAGGATTCCAAGCCGATACACTTCAAAATGACTGCTACCATTTTATAATTTAATGTGTCGGAGCTGTGTTTCATATTGCACCTCTATTATTTCTTAGTTAGTCCTCGAATTTTTCGTTAAATATCCTGAACGGGCGATCTTTCACCAACACACTGTACATTTTTCCACAATTTCAAGAGGAGCATGGTTTAGATCTTTTGAGATATTACGACACAGATCGATGAAAAGTAATCTAATCTAAGAGTTAGCTAACGTCTCATTACTATAAACGGGGAGGTAGAATTTTCCTCGGCTTTGTAAACATTGTTATCAAACCGAGAGCGTATACTGACAGCTCCTTGGGTAATTGTGAACAAATGTTACCCTAAGAAAAAGATCGCAAAACGAGCTACACAGACTGCGTCTAGGAACGAAATGGGATTTCAGTTCCTCCTTTACCACCCTCGGTGACTTTTTCCTAGAATTCTCTCCCAAAGCGCGACTGAAGTCATTCGGTGATACGTCCTTGCGATAAAAGAGGGTTACTTTTCACGGTCCGCACGCAAGTCGTAAATATTTTATTTTTAGACATTGGGCGTGATCTTCACGGCAAGGTTACGAAAACCTTGTTCATGAAATTCAGCTGGTTTTACATCAGTAGGTACTTTTTAGGTGGCAAATTATTATTTACATACATTCAAATCCTTTTTACACGTGTGACTTTGAACATAATTACTACTCCTGTTTTTCTAAATTTGGAAATAGAAATTTTAAATATCAAACTTTAAAAGGAAGAAGAGAATAAAATGAAGCAACGACTAGGCCCTACATTTTGGTGTAACGTTTGACTCACGAAAATATCCGTCTAAGTAGCACAATTATGAGACTTTTGCGACAACACGAGTATCATACAACAATAATTGCTAAAATAAGCAAGAAACCTCATGAAAGAAAGCACAAAAGGAATGACTCATGCGTAACTCAAAAACTATTACAACTTAGATAACAAACGAAAGAACAACAAAATAAATCCCATAGTTCAGTCAATCGGGGAGACATTTGGGCGATTTAAACGTGACAATGGAGATATTTGGAATAGATTAACTACACAACTATGAATTCCGAATGTTGAAGATAAAATTAAATTACGAGAAATTTTGAATAATGAAATAGCAAAAAATGTAAGATTGTAACAAACGATTTTAAATTATATGAAGAATTTCGTATGCAGTTTACACCTTTAGTATTTCAGATTCTAAAAATAACTTTTAAAAATAGTTTACAAAAGTTTTAATCACGAAATTTTGTTACTTCAATTTCGTAATGTGAAAAAATAATGTTTTAATTAAAACTGCGTTTCCGACAACCTTAATTACATACAAATGCTTCTTCTAAACTTTACAGAAAAACCAATACTCGCAACACTAATTATAATTACACTTAAATTGCTTTAATTTCCCCTCACTCGAGAGACTTAATAGTTAAAAAAAGAATTCAGATTACCCTGACAGAGGCGATAGCATAATGAAAAAACTTTTTTTTTCTGATTTCATCGCCGGAATAAACAAACGACGACTTTAATTAAAGTTAGAGGATTCATTGAGTGAGATCGGCGAAGCGCATAACCTGCGCACAAACTTTACGATTTATGCTTTTCCTGTAGAGAAAAAAAAGTTGAAGAGCAGAGGATGCAAATATAGGTTGAAAGGTCTACTGAGAGGTGAAAGGTGAGAGAGCGGCACTAATTTACTGGTCGACGGACTTTTAAATGGTAAGATAGAAAATTGCTGCGTGAACGGGTACAAAAAAAGTATTTACTGCGTAGCGATTCTTTGAGTTTGTCGTTTATATTTGGAAAGAAATTATGGAGATTGAGTTGTCGCATAAATAAGTTTTGTCATCAAACGTTAGAGACTTGTAGTGAAAAACGTTAAGTTAAATATTCATGAAAAGTGAGATAAACTTGAAATTTTAAATATAGATTCAGAGATATAAGTTAATATATAGTAGTTATAGTTTTTCCGTAAAAAAATACAAACGATGTTGTAAACCATTACGTCATAGATTCATTAAAAGCATCTATACCAGTAGACATACACTCCTTTAAATCTTATTATACTATTTATAGCTGTAATGAGAGCGAGATTGTAGTTGCAAATACAAATGTTTTTCTATTTTTAATTAAATATGAAAAATACATTATGTTAGTACGTTAATTTTGCAAAGAAATCAAACAATCGTGTCAACTGGATAACTTATTTACTAGGAAAGGTCCCAGAATTGGTATCAGTATACAGAATGTAGTGGATGTAGCGAGGGTAGAGTATATTATTTCTTTATATAAACTTATATAGAACATTCAGAAACGGCAAAAGAAATCAAAAACTTTTGGATTTAGGTGTTTGTTATTTATATGGAAGTCGTCAAGACACCCATCAATCAATTACTTATGTAATTTGCTACATAACTACTTTTTTTTACCTACTTTTGTCCAATACTTTGATAACGCGTATTTAGAACTTAAACTAAGTGAATCGATAAGGGTATTCGGAAAAAAAAGTTGTTTATACATAGCTAAGCAGTTCCGAAAATATAAAAAGTATTTGTCTCACATATCAAGCTAAAATATTTTCGAATCGCAAATACCTATAATCAGTTAATTATTCCTCGCCGGTGTACTTCTCTGTTTAAGTGATCGTTTAGTTATATTGCATGTACTCTATATAATTCTAAACTTGATTAGTTTAAGCATCTCAGTAGTCATAGGAAATTTGGTAGATAGGTAAAATCTTATTTACTCTCCATATAGTAACTAATCACCACCTTGTAGCATTAATTAGCGTATTACTGTGATTCTATTCTATGCCATAGACAAAAATAAGTGAGTTAAGTAAGTAACATATTTAATTATCTTTCAACTCCTGAAATATTTCCACTTGTAGGTCAATAAAACAACAATTAATTAAATACCAATTTATTCCAAAACATATATTATGTTTTCGTTAATAAGACTTCTTCGCTGGCAGAAATTGACATTTAATATGTGTCAAAATACTAATAATATAAAAAAACAAAGAAATCATTGATATATCGACTTTTAATTACATTCTCAAATAATAATGAAGAATATATTGGTTTAATACAACTACAAAAATTAAAATCTATTTTCTGTCAAGCTCTAACAATTCTGACCTACAAGTGGAAATATTTCTGGAATTGAACGATAAGTACATAAAGGTCACAAAATAGATATATTAATTATATTTAATTATAGAATTCCATTTCATAATCGAAACGTTTCTTGCAATAATTTCTTGTTTATAATTACTCTTGACATAAATAATTGTAATCACAAATTGCATTCTTTCCCAGCAACATTAATAATTAATTAAACATACAAAAAGTAATTTATACCCTCAAGTACTACTAACACCCGTTCGAATCCAATACTGATTCATAAAAGTAAACCTGCAGGCGTACATATGATATAAAATGTACGCGGCAAGAGAATAAGAGAGAGCGATGCCGATGCAATTACTGTCCAAAGATTAAACAGGTTTAGTACACTATAAATAGAGGTTTTTGGCATTTTATCATGCACAAAACTACACCCAGATATCATAACATACAAGCTTTGCACGAAATAAAATCCATAAACCATAGGTACTGCAGTGGAAAATATATCACATATAGCGGAGTATCTACAGTATAGTAATATTTTACATTTATTGCTAAAGAATTTTACTACGCGCATATGGATTCATGATCATACAAAGCAGAACACTTCTAAAGTTTGATTCATGTTCAAATTCTAGCTCTTAATGTATATGGTGGAGGCGCCGGGTAACAAACATATACGGCATACCTAGTTTATTTCACTTTTTAATTTTCGATATAACTTTTCAGAATATCTAAATTCTGTACAGATAATCTCCTCCAGCATTAATTAGTAATTTCCAATTTTCTTGCACTTTTAGAGCAGATAACGTAATCTTGCAAGAAACACGTAGTATTTAATTTACAAGCAAGTTAATAATTGTGGAAAAAGTAAATCCAATTAGATAGTTGGTGTAAGTTAGTAAGCAACCAATTTGGAGCAATTCCTACAATTACATATAGGATTGATATCCCTTTAGTTCAGTACGTAACCGTTATGAATTATTTATTTGCATCAATCCACTATCTTGACAAACTATCTAAAATGTAAATCTAGACTACATCTCGCCGAAACGTACGTGTATGTATAAAGAACCATCATAAACGTTCTTGCAAATACATAAGTAATGAGATGGTAGATACTTGTGTAAATTCATGTATTTTAGGGTGCATACGCAATTAATCTATGCTGAAGCAATTTATTGTGAAAAAGTACAGTACGCAACATGTAAAATGACGTGTTTCCCAAAATAAATCTAGCGAAGAAAATTTATGGGGATAGTGTAAAACAGGGTGTTGCTGCCTAGATCTCTAATGAAAGTAATTTTTGATTACTTTTCCATACAGATTGATCTAAATTAAGTACGCACCATCGATAACTTCTTTATTTTTGAAGTTACATCACTGATCAATAGTAAAGTAGTAAAGTTTTTCACTGGATCTCTTGGTGCACAAGTAGAATACTAAACACTTCAACCCACTAAATACCAACAAACTTTTTATTAAAAACCGACACGTTTCGACAGCAAAGCTGTCATTATCAAGGCGATAGTACATATATTACATTTTACGCTTATGTATGTGGCAGCAGGTCTTACATTAGTTATAAATTTACAAGCGATACCACAAAAGATACCGTTCGTCCACTTGAAACGATAAAGAATGCTGCCCTCACTTTCCCACCCTCTCCCCGAAATATACTATAACTTTATCGAACTGGCGTTTCATACTCTTTTGTAATCCTCTACGATCGAAAAACGTTAATGTTGGATCATTTCTGGTGGATTTTAGAATTCAGTTACAGAAATTGCTAATTAATTTTAAACTTCTGAACTGTATTATAGTTTTCTTCGACAAATAGGCGCAGTCATTGCTGTATGCAAAATGATTAAACTGATTCTACTACTTAATCCTGTTGAACAAAGTGAGTGACTAATTGATTCAGAAACTTCATACAAGTACTACGAAATTAATTTTGACCTCTCAGTGTACTGAAAGACAAACAGAACTGAGCGTCTGCCTTCACAAACTTTATTATTACGGAACACCCATTGTGCTCCTTTTGTAGCTCGGCAATACTTTGTATTCGGTTCTGCTTTATCGAAAATTTTAATGAGAAGACGAAAAACGAAAACGCGCTACAAGAAAGCAAATTGTTTTCAAAGCTTTATTTAATTTATTCAAGTCGGAAGAGACGAAGCAATCGCTGTCCAATATGATTACGTCGCACGGCTTAATATTGCTCCTCTTTCGACAAAATCTTACTGTTTATTGTCGGGATCGAGTCAAGATTTAAAATTATTTTTTGTGATTCATAAAAGCCTTGATATCAAACAAACCTGTCTGAAAATCTGGAAAATTATCAATATTTACCTATATTTTTCAAAGCTTGGGCTTTTATTATATTATTACAGATATTAATATTAGAAGACGGTATTGCAACGATTTTAAATCCTTTACAGAATACAAATTCCAATAATCAACTTTACTTTCATTTGTTTCATGTTACAGGTTTCAGGCGTCATTAGACAAAAGCTCACGTTTCATATCTACATTATGATCAATATCCTGGATGGCATTATAGAAACAATTCTAATAAAATGTGTTTTTGCATTTCTTACTTCTGTTTCACTTTTTATTCTGTTAAAACATATCTTAGATAGATTTTGTCATTACGTTCAATTGACTCTAGCCAACTTCACTGAAAGATCAAAATCAAAAAATACATCTAGCTACCCACATTATTTAGTAATTTGAAAATTTTCCTACCTGCTTTAATAACACAAAGTTATCTGAAAAACAAACGTTGCAGCCTATGTGACCAGAAACTTTTTCCATAAGCATAACATCCACACGGAACGACAAAAGAAAAACATAAGATGAAGCTATAAAAAAACTTTCGTCCCAAGAATATTAAACGTCCATCCGATAGGTCTCGCCATATTTCGGAAACTTATTAAGCCTGCTTAATATTTTACTACCTCATAGTACGCGCGTTGTCAAAGGAAACGGGACGAAATTGACTCCCGCCCAGGCGTACGTTTGAGTTGAGCCTTTCAAAGTGCGTTCGGACAAGCAAGCCGTTAAAATTGAATATGAAAGTCTCCTTTAAAAGAAACCCATAAATTTCCAAGTGCACGCGTCCTCTAATATAAAAGGCGATACTGTAGGGAAAGGCGTGAATGGAGAACTTCCTTATTTTCGGGTGGAGTTTTAAAGTAAAAAAAAAACAACCCACGTCGAATAATAATAAATACAGAAACAGCTTCTTGTTGTTTTTTTTTGCTCTCAGCCTACCTTTTCTCTCTGGGTTTTCCTTCCTTTTTTTCTGTCCAAGATGCTATGTCGAGGAGGAGGACATCTCGAGAACTTTTTAAATTGGTTATACGCACAAGGCGGAAGTTCTGTTTTTTTTCTATCTGACAAGATGCGCGGTCTGCGATGAAATTAATTTGAAAGCAGTCAGCGAAATTTTGTTCGGGGATTATTTTATGTAGGAGGGTTGTCAAACAAAATAACTTTTCCTCCGTTTTTTTTTGTTAGCCTAAGGCCGTCAGATTCATGTCTCTTTTAGATACTAACATCGAGTTAGAGAATTTCTGAACGTAAATTAAGTTTATCCTGAATTAATTTTAATATCTTCTAGAAAAGATGCTTTAAAAGAATTATACTGGAATGCATAACAGTCGAAAAGTTACTAGTTAGGAGAAAAGAGGAATTCAAAAGTAGGTTACAGAACAATTATGTATTTATGTTAGTGTTCTAAAACGAATTACTTATTAAAATGCTTCTTGGGAAAGGTGTTTCTTTCTAGTAAACTACTATTACAACTTAATGGATATAGAGTGTTGAAAGCATACCGAATTGATATGTTTAACACATCTCTCGAAACCTCCATCATCGATTCCAATCCTTTACTAATCCTTTCAGGTAGCAAAGAATATCCGTTTGTCACTTACAAATATATCAGTTCTTGGTCACTTTTAGATATTGCCACTGAAGGTTGCATAACCCAGAACAATAATAAACCATCAGCAGATTCGAGTATCTGATGGCATCCAGACAACATGGCTGGTAACCAGGACACAACGAACTGAACAGTGAACACGTTTTGTAACAAACAATTCGAAATTTATATCGAGTAACCTATGGAGAGTCACTTCAATCTACTTTACTAGGTATAAATTAAACTTAAACTTTGTAGTTTACGATCAGTTATTAAGAATTTCCTAAAGTACTATATTACACCTCAACATTTCTGCTGCTCATAAAATTACGCACACAAAGTTCTGAAAATATTGACAGAAAGTGTTATGCAAGGATAAAATTTAATTAAGATTTCATCCGCAAGATTTATAAGTAGATAACTGGAAATCCGCAGAAAACGAGTTTTCCGCAAACGCAGGCACACCAGCAAAGGACGATACCGTGGTGGTACATTAATTAAACTCGTCACTAATTATAATGTCTCTAATCGTGCGTAAACAGTTGGATTGCTAGCGCCATCTACAGATTTATTACGTTTGATAAATTCCTCGTTAAATCCCATCTTTCATCATATTCAACATTTAAAAATATGGATAACATGCTGTTTCATATGTGCCTCCGATAAAATGTTAAATTATGTCGGGAGAACCGACGGTCAACGTGACATGTGCGAATAATGTAAGTGATGAGGGACGAACGTGGACTAAGAAGAAGTATAGTATTTTCAATTGAAAAAATTGTCAAAGTTTGTTTGTTAATTCCGAATTTCATTTTGTTATTATTGATCTTATTATAAATTGTACCTTATTAATTTTATATTTTTCTTATATATATTTTCTGCTGTCCTTTTTGCGTATTAGGATTTCGTACTTGTTTTAATCTCGTTTTTCGTTTTCCTCGATTGTCGAATGCGTCGCTCAACGAATCATCACATTGCCTTTGTTTTTCCCGCAAATTTAAGGTATAATCGTCGATCTTTTTTCCAGGATTTATCATAGCGCTTAATTCTATCTTTAGCTTGTAAATATCATCTTTCCATTTGCCTTTTATTTTGTTTGATTTTGAATCTGCCTTGCATTCCAAGGTCATATTTTACCCGTGTGCGGCTTTATTGTAGACTACGAATGATACAGGTAGTTGTTCATTTGTGTTGCCAACCTCTGTTTTCATTTTCCACGTTTTGTTTGATGAAAAATTTTTGACTTAATTTAGTCGATTTATCCCTTTTTATTAGCTGAATATCCTCATTTCCTTTAACTAGATTAAAATGATTGGTCTTATAGTTTAATTTTGACGTAAGACCTAACTGCTAACAACCTTCAGTTGTGAAATAGAAACTTTAAGAGAGTTTAGTTGTTTGTTTAGTTAACACTAATTTTTACATTTCAAAGTTGTTAGTTTTAAGAAATTGAATGTACAGAGCTTTTTAGTTTTAATGTACATACTGAGTTTTTATGTTTAAATGTATAAAATGTGACTGGGTCTAGACTGTGTCTAGGGTTCGTATCTTGTCGGTGACACTTCTAGCAATATCTCGCTATCTCGGTACTCAGGTTGAGCTACATTTGCTGGCAGGACATAGTTAAGAGAGCAACACGGCGAGATAATGTAGTAACAAAGCCACGGAAACAGGCATACATTCCATAGCGGGAGTTGCAGTGGGTAGTCTCGATAAACAGTAGAGCTTGGAAAGCCACTGCAGCTACACTCACTACAAAAAAACTTCAAATACAATTAAAACTATAAAGAATATATGTTATTATTTTCCAGTTGAAAATTCAACTAAAAATATGTGTGTTGATAAGATTACGTTGAAAACGCCTACATGGTAGCAAAATTTTTAAATTACATACCTTACACTATAATGGTCATGTGTTTCAGACAATATGAGGATCCGATCAGATTTGATATATTTAGGTAGTAAGCAACCACATATAGAGTCGAATGGTGTTCTTTCAATGTGAGTATAAAGGTAGGATCCAGCTTACCTGTAAAAAAAGAGAACACACATTAATTTATATATTCATTCGTTACAGTTCCGGAAATTCAATCAAAGCATTATCGAATATAAAAGAAAAAATGCAAACATTTACTTAAAAATTTACTTTTAAATTATCTGCTTCGTTTGAGATTATGTCAGAAAGTGAAAGTATCGTAAGACAAATATACACGGCGACAGGCTTTCCAAAATCAAACTTAAACGGTGTAACTTGTCGTCCTGTAAGTTCGCTAAAATACACATTCAATTATCGATGATGAAACTCGAACGGAGGAGTTGAATTTACCTATTACTTTATTACTTGAACGTTTCATAATTAAGTTTCTTCGCTTCCCAAACTTCAGCAATTTAAAGTCTGTTATCCACGTTTCCTATTACCCATAGTCTAGATTCCGTCTAGGTTGGTAATCAAATATTAAATACTTCAATGTAAATAGTTTACAGTAATTCGCAGTTTTAATTAAACACTTCACACTAATTATTACAAAAAGCTGTCTATGACGGGATGTTTTATTAAGGGTAGTTAAAGAGGATTATTCTAAAAGAGACCAGCAAATTCTTCTGGATTTGAATGATAATATAATTTGAATTTGTTACATTTAATAAGATAACTTAAAGCGATTGCAAGTAGAGACTGATTTTCGGAACTTATGGCTGCGAGCCAACATTTTACAAATGATACGCTTCCATAGGCCAACGCTCTATTATGAGAGTTACCAGGCTTTGACCATGTCATGGTTATGTCCCACGATATATTAGAGAAAATACATCGTAGGATTTTGTATTGACGTTACATTCTCCAAATGCTTGTTGTTAGCTAAATGTTATGTGAGAAGTTTTTAATGAATTACGTGTAGATTCCCGGTTAAGATTTGAATCCTTTTAAATATAATTACGTTTTGCACTTAAATGGTAATTCCGAACTTGTAGGATCTTATTACTAAACACATTTTAAATACTATCTACTAGAACTACATATTCCTAAACATGTCTACATGTAAATATGCAGATATTTTTGTAAAGTCGGTCTGCAATCAAGAAAAAGTAAAAATTTTTGCAAAAGAGGAAAACTATAGTTTTGTGCATGCTTTCCTGAAATAAACCAATACAGGACTTGTGCTTTAGCTATATTTAATATAGCTTCAAAAGAAATTTCCTTGCGACACTAAGCATTAAGAGAAAATGAGTGGGAGAACGCTCCACGTATTCCCTAATAGAAAAGACAATCATCTGGTATATGGACGGTTCTAAAACCGACAAAGGAGCAGGTGCAGGGATATTTGGACCAGAAACCAAATACTCCGAGCCAATGGGAATATACCCCAGTGTCTTTCAAGCAGAGATCAACGCCATTCGAAGATGTGCTCAACTGAACCTGGACAAGAACTATCGGAAGCAGAGTATTCCAGCTTTCTCCGATAGTCAAGCAGCCATAACAGCGCTGAGTTCTAACACCATCAGCTTGAAATTAGTCTGGGAATGTCTCTGAACAGACAACCTAGGCAACGAAAACAGACTTGCATTATGCTGTGTAACACCACATACTGGAATCAGAGGCAACGAAGAAGCTAATCTAATCGCAAGGAAGGTCGCCACAACTTTGTCTGTGGGACCGGAATGAGACGACGAGCACCTACAAAAAATAACTGAAAGATAGAGAAGAGAGGCTTAGAGCATCCCTCTGGGAAAATCTCCGTGATCAAGATATTTCTTGGAAACTAGAATAAGCACAGAGCAAAGATTTTGCTAGAACTAAGCACAAATAGACTACGCATCCTCACAGGTTTTCTTACAGGGTATTGTCACCTAGGAGAACAGATGACAAGGATAGGTCTAAAACAGAATAGCGACTGCAAGTTCTGCGGGGCGGAGGATGAAAATCCGGAACACCTGACATCTTACTGCACCGCCATCACGGAAACCCGAATCAATTATCTCGATATAGACGTCATTGACGAAGAAGAAATGCCTTCTCTGAAACCATCACAGCTATTGCAATTTATCAAAGCTTTTGGACTGAATGGGGAGCTTTGCGAGCGGACATACCCCAACAGCTTACAGCTCATGCAAGGGGGCACAATAGATCAATAGGTCGCAGCGCAATATCACCCTCGCTTAAATCTAAATCCAATCTAAATCTAGACACTGAGCCACAAATTAAATGATATTTTACCTTGGCATTTGACCAATAGTAATTGTCTACTATTGACATTATTTCTGCATTAATCATTTTTCCATCAACCATTTCTCGTGACGCATGACATATAGCACCACAGCGAGGAATGTATTAATTTGTTTGAGTACCTACCCTTCCTTGTACCGTTTCTGAGCCAGACTAATTATCTGATATCAATCAACCTGTTTATTATACCTATCTAGATAATTTAACATTTTTTGGGAACAATAGCATAGATAATAGAAATATAATAACAAAGAAAATGGAAAGATGTGAGAACAATTTGTCATGAAAATTCTTTTCGAAAAAATCTAGTCCTCCTCCAAAATTCTGCCTTTGAGAGGGAGAACCTTTTATTTCCCGTCGCTAATTTATTTTAATAGAAACGGAGAACATTGGGCGTTTCCGTGAATTTTCGCTTTTGATTTTAATAAAAGAAAGGCACAAGAAGAAATGAAAGGGTTGCCCTTTAATTACCACCCTAACAGTTAGGAAAAGCCGATATGAACGCCAGGCGGAAATTTTAAATTGTGCTGCTTTGTGTCCGTTACTAGGCTGTGCAGCAAAGTTTTCCTTCTTTCACAGTATAGTCGTAACAGATGGTACAAAAATATTAATTTTTGGGTTAAATTAGATAGAAGAGGGAATAAAGGGTGTGTTTGCGTAAATATATCAAAGTGTCAGATTTAGTTGTTTCGGTTTGTGTGAGGATGAATCTCGAGGATAATGCGTAGTAAATGAGAAGCCAGCACAAGTATTAATTAGAGGAGTACCATTTGAACGCGAAAAAGTTAGATAATTAAGGGTAATTTAAAGTTGGTGGTTCTTCGTAGTCTGTAAATAAATCACGAACAGTTCTTCATAATAGGAATCGTTTCTAATGTTCAAGCAACAGTATGAAGGCTCAAATAAAAAAGACAACAATGTACTCTATATGCGGAGACACTTTCATAATGAACTTCACTATCGAAATAAACCCCTACGTTCTATTAAACAAAAACTGGAGATATTATTACCGATATTTATAAAGAAAACGTTGAATATTTATATATTTTAGGAATATATTTGATAGATTAACATTTGGTCATAGATACAACTAAATGTCATGTCATTGTTCGACAGACATTGTCAGAATAATGAATCAGAACCACAGATCATCAGAACCCCGATAAAGTACAAATACGTGCATAGATATGGTAGTATTGTTGGTAATGAAAAGCTATAAGAAGAATCGAAAGATCACTTACTCAACTATCATCCATGGACAGAATTCAAGAAGATAAACAGTAAGCAAATGCATTTGTAAAACCAACCAAAAACTGTAAACAAAATTAACAACTTAACCACCTCGCCAAATTGGTGATCTATGTGCAAATTATGTAAGTTTGGATATGAACTATTTAAGTTAAATAATTTTGTAATGGATCGACTTGCCATTCGCTGTTGGCAGCAAAGTGATTAACAGCGCGGCATCATAAAAGGCGATATGATGCTGTCACAAAGCCATTTAAACACAACTTACACACACTAAACTACACCGCAAGAGTTGCAGTGATAGCCAGACAAGTAATACAGCTTACGGAGTCACTGCAACTAAGCACCCACCACACATAAAAAAAAATGCAGCATCTCTTAGTATATTTCCTAGAATTACTTAACATTACCATAATGTCTGTCTTGAAGTCTAACCTTTCTAGCAATTATTTTGTGATAAAATAGAAGCAAGAGCAACCTTTCTGTGGTTACAGAACTTTTACAGCTTGGCTTTAGTTTATCATTCAATAAAAGTTGTATTTTTATTGCTGCTAAATATATTCACTAGAATTCCAAATAGCGTCGCGCCGCAATCTCGTCTATCGTTGAGAACATTCATGTTCCCTGAAGAGAGCTAAAAAATCGGCCACACGCTAGAACGTGTCGAGTAACTTTTCAATTAACCGCTTAAAATTTCCACAGATTGTTTGCGGCGATTGCGTTTATGAACTTTTGAACTGGTGTCCGTGACCGATCTGCCGCGATGGTCCGAGGTTGTTTCGTCTACCACAGTTTCCGAAAGTTTTTGTTGCTTCTCAGTAAACTTTTGAAGCGCGAAAATAAAAGCACATCGGGAAGCCGTGGTCGTTTGATGGCAGCTGCGGTTAAACTGCAAGAGAATAATAGGTTTTGCAGGAACCCTTGCGATTTCGTTGATGGAAATGCAATATGCAAAGAAGTCGTGCTGTATAATGGATGATAGTGGCTAATTATGCATATCGATGATGCCGTATATAAAGCAACATTATGTATGCAAGTTTTCGTAATCGCTGAAAGTAACATAGGGGTTTTACGAATAAAAGTTTTATTTTAAACAAAAGGACAAGGATCTAAACGCAATATCAAGCGAAACAAAATAAAAAGTAAAATTCGTTTGACATACTTTTTCTTAACCCCATATTTGAAAATTATGTAACTTGAAATTCGAACAAGGAATGAACGATCTTTCATGAAACAAATTCAACAAGATATACAAATTCGTTATTATGAGGGCTTCCGCTGTGTCGCAATAGTGTAATATAGTGTTATAAAAAATATAATATTAATCACAGTTTTGAATTTTTTAATGATACAATTTTTATTTAAACATTGAAATTTAAATTAAATATTTAAAAATTTTAATGTTTTTTTTTTAATATTGAAAGATTTTCTAAATTACTTAAAATTTATTTATCTTACTTTAGCAAGTGTGTGATTGTGGGTGTGCTTCGCTATACCTTCGCCTCGGCTAGACGTCCTTCTGATATAAATATCAGTTGGAAGATGTTAGGATATCATAGTTTTCTTCAATCCATGCTCTTTTGGGTCCACCGGTGACCTTGACGCTGTTATTATAGTTATTTTAACTTATTAACTTAAGACCGTTTGTTGCTCATATATCATATAATTCACAATTGTCGGCAAATTCTCCAACATAGTTAGATGTTGAAAAGTTGACGTCCATACTAACACCTATGTTTCTCATTTTTAAATTCCCCTAGCTGCACTTGTTTCTTTTTAATAGTAGTTTGTCTGTATAGTTGTGCAGATTTTTTAAAGAATGTCAGTGTGAATTTAGTGTCAATGTTTTACATAACATCAATTATCAATTAGGTACTTAACTACATACATACATTGTAATAAGTCTAGTGTTTTGGGGTGTCTTTTGTGCTTGCCACTAACTGGAGTTAATTTAAGACAACGTTGTTCCTTGTTCTATGGCTCACAGACTACTGACATAAAAACATACCCAACTTACTATTACATGTGCAACTGTTACATTTTTTCAGGCAAGCCAACATTACTAAATAAAGTTGTACTGATTATCTCAAATTCCTGCTGTTAATAAAATTTAACTTTGTATCAATCACATCTGTGTATACTGAGACAATATCAGTCTCTTTTTTATACAATTATTTGTAGTAAGTACCTACTAAATTTATAATATCAAACTAGTACAGGGATATTTTGGTTTACAGTTATGCAGTTCTAACCAAACTGTCACTGAAAATAGATGTTCTATATAAAGGAAAATAAAATTAATGTATTTAAAGTGGCAAAAAGAGCACTACAACATTTACAATACAAAATAAACTAAATACAAAATAAAATAAAATAAAAGCGCAAAAACACAAAATATGCTAATTCGACTAATGTATGTAGATGGCATATTCAGAAACAGAGCCTTTATTCGTAGATTTCTCAATATTTGTCCCAAGTGCACTCAATGCTGCCCTTATGTCCTCATGGGAAATTGAATTTACAGCTTTCTTAATACTATTCTTCAAAACTTCTTATTTGAACAACGTATTTGTTTTAGTCTACCCCAAAAATCCACAACTGCTAGATCCAGAGATCGAGGTGCATTGGCTGTCGCTTTTCCTTAAAAAAGTTCATTCAACCATTCATATGCAAAGTCGAGTAGGAAGGGTAACCGTCGAGTTGAACACATGTAGGATATCTTGCTCTGTACGGGAGTTTGTTCGTAAGCTAATTCAATACATTTAAATAATTATGCTGATTAAGTCTTCCCTCAATAAAATTGAAGCTAATTGCACCACAATGATAAGAAATAGTACACCAGACCATAACTATTATATTACTAGTCAGAATTTATTACATAAGCTGCGAAGAAGATACGCCATTAGTAGTAAAATTGATTTATCTAAGAAAATAATAAATTTTCTCAAAAGAACGACAAAACTTTAACAACTCACATTCACCCTCTTCTTCTAGCGTGTGACAAATTCTAATTTTATTAAGGAAAGAAATTCTTGGTAATGCGGCTAGTACTGAAAATGATAATTAAACTTAATTAATAATCACTGTCATTCATCACCATACAACGACGCGTTTCGATTTTATAAATCTCATCAGGCTGTCTTTGTGAGAATGACAACTCATATATATATCCAACATCGTGTATTAAGTATATATGAGAGATTAATTTTACAAATATTGACTTATGTTGAAATTGACTATTGTCTATCTACTTTTATTTCTACAAAGCCAGTAATTATTTATTACATAGTCAATTTCAACATAAGTCAATATTTGTAAAATTAATCTCTCATATATACTTAATACACGATGTTGGATATATATATTCTTTTCATTTCATTCTCACAAAGACAGCCTGATGAGATTTATAAAATCGAAACGCTTCGCAATGAATGACAGTGATTATTAATTAAGTTTAATTATCATTTTCAGTACTGCCGCATTACCAAGAATTTCTTTCCTTAATTTGATATATGTACGGCTAAGATGTAACATTCTTTGAATTCTAATTTTATATGGATGTATCTCATTTGCTTTATAAATACCTTGCAAATGTGTGTTACTAATGTGAATCTCAGCTAGTGAAAACTTGGGCTGTTCATGTAGTGAATCCATTCCTGTCATAGCACTTACATCATTTTTATCAAAGTTGCTCCTATTTTTTTGGTATATTATGTATACTGCCAATAGTGAGAAATTTTTGGACTACTGTGGATACTGTAGATTGAACCAATACTGTATTCAGAAAGTTGACATTAAATAGTTTAATAACTGCGGGAATAAATAATGCTAGTTAGATAGATTTGCTGTGATATAGTAAGCATTTTTCAGCAATTTTTGTGATACTTGACAGTTGTATTGTCATAAATTGAGATTAATTTTGCAGTAGAGAAAGCACTACAACTATGTGCAATAAATGTTTTTGACAATACTATCAAAACGTTCTTATTTCCCGATATGCAAAACACACTTAGTTTTTTGAAATTGTCCAAGACCTATTTGATCGTGATTTAAAATTATGGGACAACTTAGTTTCTATTTAAGCATAGCTGAACCCCTGTCCTATTCATGCGTCAATCCAATGATATACTGTATCTTGTTAATTTTTCTGAGTTTAGAGAGTTTCTTCCTTTTCTAGCAGAAAGAGACTGAATGCTTCGAAAAGTGTTTCATTCATCAGTCGCTATTATCACATTACTTTTAGTTTCCATATTAGTCTAAACTTGTTTCAACATGATGTAGTATTAAGTAACAACTCCTGTAAATTTTGCAATGTTGCTAAACGCCCGAGTTTTATAATTACTGTTTTCATAATTTTTATGGATTTACTGTTTACACATTAACAAACTAAATGAATGGAAAAAAACATTTTTATTATTTTTCGATTAATCTTTAAAGTATTTCTCACCATTTCTATTCATTCTTCCTAATTATTATTTGTACTATACAATGTTATAACAGGATTATTTTTACACCCACACACAACGACAACATAAAAACGATCTATTATTTTGATTAATGCTTGCAAGTACAATGTCAACTGCTAAGAATGTATCTGCACTGCAACATATTTTACACTTGTAACAAAGTACACATTCTACTTATTGTATTCGAGTTTCGTACTACAATGGACGCAACTCCAACTTTCATTCTAAAAGAGGGATTGATACTTTCCGGTATGATGTACTAATTCCGGATATTGCTCCTACCCGTCTAACTGTATAAAAGTAAATAAACCTAGCTTCTTCCTACATGTCTGTATATACCACTGGCAACATATAAAGCGATCTCGGTATGCTACAGCGGTAAATGAGAATAAGGTATGATGCAGGCCACAGTAGACGACTTCGAGGTATTGCGGCTGACTGGGTCGCTTGATGCGGTCATACGCTTATACGTTTGAAGGAATGGAATACGAGAACTAGCGGCTCCGTACTAAACGAGTGCTACTGCGGCTACTCTGTTTGTGTTCTTTGCGAGACCGACACAGTCATTGGCGCACAAACGGACTCGGGCCTCTATTTCCGCCGTAACTTCTACAAAAGTAAATACATGAACTACGTGAGGTTATACGAGCAGTTGCATTTTATAGAATGAAATCGGGAAATGGAAGAAGTAAGTTTCGAATTTTTGCGACCTCGTATTAGTTTTCTGAATTATAGATGTATTTGAAGTAAGTTTGATCCTATATTAAAGTGAAAAATAAACTTTCTATAAAGCTTTTTCGTAATGAATAAATTTTCAAAGGAAAAGTATTAACTGCGGATTCTACCATCGTATTATATTATGCAATAGCTTAAAAGTTGTTTCAAATATAAAAAGTGTATGCTCTTAACTCATTACTGTTTCATGTTTATGTGCTTTTTATAAAATTACTGGAGACCTAGAGGAAAGCTTTCACCGTTCTGGTTCTGCTGTTTCTCTCAGTTTGTTCAAATCAACTCGTCACACAGGAAAGCCTATTTTTCTATGATAAAATAAGTTGTTACGGGTTTACTTGATCTGTTACATGTTTCTTAGACACGATATTCTAAACTCCATTACGATCTAGTTGAAGATAGGAATAAATAAGATAATTTTTCGCGGCCAAAATATTTCGAAAAGAACTCGAGTATCGAATTACCTTAAACCATCTAGACTTCCTTGAAATGTAGTATTAAAATAGCGTAATTTACCCTCTATCTACCAACAATAGCGGAAGTATCTCCCGCAAGCAGCAGGTACCATGGCTGCATGACAAGGCATGGAATAAGTCGTTGTATGGTAACGGGAGGAATGGCCCACCATACTGTTTCAATTCCATAGCTCTTCAATGTTAGTCAGAGGATAACGTCAAAGTGTCCGACCAATCTATCAAGGTCATAGGCGACGCTATAGCTCTGAACACAAGGACGCGGTCTTCGCATGCCGCCCCGCTCGAGGCTGAAGACGCATACGTCCTAGCTCATTCCACTCCAGCCACGCCCGTTGCACTACCGACAACAACAGCTTGAGACGTGCATACCCACAACCATTCCACGCTCAAACTCGCTCAGGAAACGCAAACGTCGTTCCATTACACACAAAGTACTACTATGTAGTGCCCTTTTGCACCACAGTAAGAACGGCCGGTTTCTTTCATCCACTTCGGTTTCCATACTGATGGAATGTTGCATCTGTCGAAGCCGCTCAGTAAAAAATGTAGCTATAGAAAAATTCGAAACTTGTTGCATCGACTCTTTAAAATACCTGTATTTTTTTTGACCTTTATCCAGTATAATTTTGATTTTCAAAACACTAAAATTTTAAAAAAGGAAAATAATTATAAAAAAAGATTAATTTACGAAATGATATACATTAAGAAAAATGAAAATGCGAAATACGGTAAATTTTAGAACGGATATTGATAATTTTCCAAGCGTTATTTACAAATAATTTAATTCACGCTTATGAATTTTATTAATTTTAAGCTCTTGACTAGGTTTTTTTCAAATTTATCGCCATGTTTTTCCCTAGTCCTTGAACAGAATTGTCAGCAATAGAGCTTTAGACAAAAAATAGATTGATATACGAATAATTCAAATCATTTTTAAT
This sequence comes from Holotrichia oblita, assembly GCA_023690525.1. NCBI lineage: Eukaryota > Metazoa > Arthropoda > Insecta > Coleoptera > Scarabaeidae > Holotrichia > Holotrichia oblita. The sequence goes on along the minus strand of CM043018.1, from coordinate 107,808,739 downwards.
TTCTAATGTTGTATTAAATCATTATTCCTTCATTATTACTTGTAAATATAATTAAAATTCGATATATCAATGAATTCTTTGTTTTTTAGATAATTTTGTTGGTAGGCATAGCAATTTATATTTATATTATTAGCTAATTTGACACATATTAAATGTCAATTTCTTCCACTGAAGAATGTTATTTAACGAAAATGCTGTATATTATTATATGTTATGGAATAAATTAATTTATACCTATGTATTTAATTATTTATTGTTTTATTGACCTCTAAGTGGAAATAAATTATTTATTTAAATTTAAAAAGATCGACTCTTTAGGAAAAACCTGTATGCACTTTTCTTTAACATAATTGCGTAAAATGCCAAAATTACGCATGCATCCTTACAATTCCAGATCATAGACGGTGTACTCTTCACTTATTTCCAACAGTGTATATAGCAAACTGCAAAATTATCAATATGCTGCTAATTACTTATATGTTTTTAATTTACAGCCATCATGTGAACACTTTAGCCAAGCTAAATATGAAGAGAATGATGAAATTAAGATGGTTTCAGACCCAATCGCCATAACAGTACATATCGGGATATTATTTGCAACCTGTGGATTGCATTCTTGGCGATTAGAAATGGGACGGACTTAACAACTGTAAGCATACATGCGCATGATTCGTCCCCCTCACCTCGCAGTAGTACGGATAAGGGCTTCGTTGAATTGATCGAAATTGAAAAGATCGATGTGAGGATAGCATTTTCTAGTAGTTAGACAAGGGTAAAGAACAGTGGTGGGTACTGGCCGTTAGACAGCGATAGCATACAACACACAATTGTCCAGCAGAATAGCATGTGTATTTCTTGACTTTGTTAACTGTTACAACCAACATGTAGACAGAATCATTAATTTGATATTTTAATACTTGAAATCGAAGCTGTGTTGACATGAAACATTTTATCATCATCCCGAATATCATTCGGGAAAAAGAGTACAAAAACTATAACAACAATAATTATAACTAATGGTTGTTCTAACAAATATTTACTAAAATTAATTACTAACACACATATCCGGCGAAATTGTTAGTATGCTGGAATAAAATGCAGTAGTGTAATCTAAATTATAGTGTCAATATGTATGTGTATCTGTGTATGTTTTAGTTTTAGGAGATATTACATTTTCGAAGAGCTGCAATTTTGAGTTATTTTAATTTTAGTTGTTTATGAATTAATTCACAAATTAATCTTGAGCTTAAAGTGTCAAAAATATTCACCACTGTGCAACTCTACGCTTCCATTTAATAACGAGATATATTCTTTGGGCGAAGCCTTAATTGACTCTAATTTTAGTTGAAGACGTTGCACAATGTATCCAGATAACTCAAAACTCAACATCAAGTATATTTCACTACTTCGTTAAAGTATCGAAATCTATCTATACAGTTAATTTCGAGTTTGATTAAGCCCACAAACTTCGAATACTACTATGAAAATCAATAGTGCGGCTTTACTAAAATCTGCCATTTAAATTTCATTAATTTCTTTCACGACAACGGGGACGCAAAAATAGACATAGAAATCTCTCTAAATGAGCGTTAAATCGTCCGAACGTATATCGATCAGTCGGCAACTTCCAGCAATAAATAATCATTAACCGAGCTTCGGCATTGTTTTATTTCGGCCGTTTTTCGTTGAAGGAGGCGAGGTTGGCCAATTAGCGCCACTAAATTAATCATTATAATTGATTGCGCGACGAATAATTCATCAATCTCATGAAGGAAGATGGAGGTGGAGAAGCGTCAGTTTCTCGTACCGGAAAAAAGGAAAGAAAGTGGCCGCGAGCGCCTTGGGAATACACCGCCGTAAGGAACGTAAGTAACTGGAACGACCTCCATATTTTTAACCTCTTCTATTACAAAAAGGAACACAATAAGATGCGGGAAATGGTGGTAACCACTTTGGTCGATGCGAAGATAGAGGCCAGAATAATAGAGGCTGCGGCAATTAGTAGTGAGCAATGAAGGCGGGTAGGAGTGTACCGTGGAAAGGGTATCCTATGAAAAGGGAGTGAAGTGCAAACAAAGGAAGTGCTGCGCAATTACTCGAAGAAAATTAGATTTTGTGGTGAGAAAATAAAAGTTCTTGGCGATTATCTACACATATAGCGTACTCCAATTAAAACTAAATTAATTTCTTAATCTTACATTATGATATTAATCCCCAAATAGAGAGTTTTAACATTAAGAGGACTAATTTACAGTAACCTTTTAGTGCAAGATATTGGATTAACCAATGTTTTTTTGTCTAGATGTTGGTTCCTTGTTGTTTTTGATCCCTTCGTCGCTTATGGAAAATCAACATCTTAAGTCAATCCACAGGTACAGACGTAATAATAACTCTTGGCCACCTCTCAAATATTAATGTTATTAAATTTCTGGGAAAAAATGTCAAGCAACTGTTTTTCGTGATATGGCGTTATAAGACCCTGTAAGGACAAAAATAGATTGGTAGATTAAACTATGGCACCTATTTTAGGAATGCACTTCTCATGATATTTAAAAAGTTCTTACATGTATTGTAGCAATAAGATCAAGATAAGCAATCCTACTTGTTAAATAATAAAACGTTTCTTGGTTAAATTAATGAAATACTATACAGGATTGTTCGAGGCAACTACGAACACTATACATACGCAAACTCACACGTACACTATGCCTCGGAGCTAGTCGGCAGTTACCCCCGCTAGATACTGGCAGACCAGCATCGACAGTATGGTACGTGCGGTTGTACTTACAGTATTAATTGTGAGCGATGTAAATTAAGATTCTATAATATTACTCAGAGAATAGCGCTGAGTGGTACAATAATTGTATTATTGTCTTTTTTTGTCTTGCAGCGTATAAACATCTGTTATTTAACGTTATTTATTAAAATGACAGCGACGAAAAAAGAAACAAGTTGGGTTATAATAAAAGTACGACGATAATACGGGTCGATGGCCGCAGTGGTTAGGCGGCTGACTATTGTTGTGAGAGGACGATAGGTGCCGGGGTTCAATTCTCTGGAGGGACGGTGACATTTTTTCAGAGAGTTTAATCCCGGATCGACTTGCCATTCGCTGTTGGGAGCAAAGTGATTAACAGCGCGGCATCATAAAAGGCAATATGATGCTGTCACAAAGTCAATTGAACACAACATACACACACAAAAACTACACCGCGAGAGTTGCAGTGATAGCCAGACAAGCGATACAGCTTACGGAGTCACTGCAACTAAGCACCCACCACATAAAAAAAAATGTAAATCGTTTACTTCTTACACTTATCACCGTACTATTAACTATTGTTTTTGTTGGAAACGTTGTTTTTGAAAATAAAACATGTATCTTATAATTAAATTAAATATTATACAATACTAAAATTGAACTTTAGTAAATAAGCACACTGAACAGTTAATAAACAAATAAACATTCTTTCTGATAAAAAGGGAAACGAAATAAGTAGTAAAAAACATAATCCTATTCTAATTCGAAAATAATGAAGGTTAGAGTAATATCATTCAGGAAATAAATATAGACATTTAAAAAAAACCACACTTATAACAAATGTTCAAACCGTTCGCCTCCCTCCATCAAACAGTAGCCTAATCTGTCATAAAAATTGACTCTAACATTTGCCAGAGTTTGTGGTACAATTTGTTGCATACAACTGACGATTCTTTGTTGTAACTCTTCTAGGTTGGCAGCACGTACTGCTTGAGTAATGTAAATGGATTGTTTTACGTGTCCCCATAAAAAAAAATCATTTGGTGACAAATCTGGTGACCTAGCAAGCCAGTGAATAGTACCTCCAGCGCAAATCAATCTATCCGGAAATATTCTATTTAAGTATGCCTTAACAGGTACAGCACTATGAGCTGGACATCCGTCCTGCTGAAACCAAACGTTATCAGATTTATATCCGGTAATCTATCAATGGCAGGTACAATATCGTCTTGCAACAGATTTAAATATTTATGGCTGTTAAGGTTTCCATTAATAAAGAAAGGGCCAACTATATGATTATTTAACATCCCGGTCCATACATTTAATTTTTGTGGATACTGCGTTCTAGCATTGTATGTTAAGTGTTGACGTTCTCTAGACCAGTATCTAACTATTTGTGGATTATGTTCTCCGTGCAGAGGGAAAGACGATTCATCAGTAAATATTATATTTTGGAAAAAATTTTCATCGTTATTTTTCCATTACCCTTTCACAAAACTACATACGTTGAAAACAATCCTCTGGAAATATTTCGTTAAGTTTTTGTATTTTATAAGAGTGATACTTGTTTTTCTTTAAAATTTTGCGTACAGTGCTGGAACTAGTACCAACAGTCTCCGAAATTTGTTTGCTGGACTGCCTGGAATTCGCCTCCACAGAAGCACAAATCATGGTATCACGTACATCGTTAATATTATTTACATTTGTTATGATTTTATGTTGTCTAGGTATTAGACAGCCATATTTTTCAAAATTATTAATTATGCAATGTATTGTATCAAGAGACGGGCGATCACCGTAGTTTTCAGCAAACATTTCCGAAATATGACGTACAGAGTGTCCTATGTGATACAATTTTATTACATACTTTTTCTCTTCTAATGTATAAACATCAATTTTTTAATATTATGAATTTATATGAGAATGAGCTGTGCGAATAATGCAATCGTGAAAAACGCAAAAAAGCGCTAGCTAATACCATAACTAGCAGCATTAACCTATTACTTCTCGATTAAGAGCATACTGAACCAGCGAAGCTACGTCCCGCCTCGCAAGTAAATAGTCAGCAGTCCCCTCCTTAAATTTGCCGCAATTGGCCGAGTTATTCCGAAGTATAGGGTACGTGTGAGTTTGCGTGTGTATAGTGTTCGTAGTTGCCTCGAACAATCCTGTATACATAGCTTGTAGCTGTCACAAAATCATATGATTTGTAGGTTCAACTAATGAGCATGCACTATTTTCAACCAATTTGGTTTGGTTGCGATTGAAGAGGATTTCCAATCTTTATAAAGCGATGTGGTTATAATATCATATAAGTAACCATATACCCCAATAAATTTATAACCCTGTTCTTTAGAACAACCAGATGATTTCAGAAGCTCCAGCGCCCTAATGCATGATAAAAATCAAATTAGCCTTTAATAAGAGGCAACATACTGTAAATTTAGAATTAATCATTCCAGTTCCTCCGCCAAAAACCCGATACTACTGATAAAAGGACAAAATTATGGGAGACAAAGACAATCAATTTCCATGCACTACTAAATTAATATGTGGCGAAGTGCCTTGTGGTTCGGAAAATTCGAATTTCAACAAAATTTTGAAGACTGAAAAAATAGCTCGTTGTAGGAATAATTTCTATTTTTCTAGATGCTACAACATATGTTGCATAAAAAAATATTGTAAAATATGAAAATTAGAGGAGCCAAAAATAAATAGTTTATTTCAATACTACAGGGCAATAAGTTGATTTGATTATGCTCAAAGAAATACACTGTAACTCTGGTTACATTTAACCGCGTCGAGAAAGTGCCTTGGAGAGCATCCTAAAGTAGGGTGGAATATGTGCTTCCACCACTTCCCGTATGTAACGGTGAATGATGGTAGTGTCTTGAACATCAACAGTGGCCTACCAATACGGAATAGTCTCTTACAAATAATTGCAGATGACGACATTCAACATGTCGTCTTGTACCCCTCGTCCGGCCATTATCCATACTCAAGCAGAATCTGGATTCGTAGTTAAAGACCATTATATTCCAGTCTTAGATGCACTCTAGTCGTTCTCTACAACATTCCAGTGGATTACGTCGATTCTCATCTGTGTGGGTTAGCTCAGAATGAGGATAGTATGAAAGGAATCCAAAACGCCTTGTATAATACAGTCAATTTTGTGAAGCTAAAGCGATCTTAATTAAAAATTCGTTTTTGCCTGGTGTATTTCAAAGAAAAACTTAATGACAAACAATAATACAAATAATTGATACGATTGAAAAACTGATTGTTCGTACCTGAATAAATATCTTAGATAATGATTGTGTGTTGCTACTTAAATAGTCTTTTCATTTCTATATCAACTAGTATACTTTGGGAAATTTTAAATCGAGCGATTTTCAGTTGAAACCTTGTTAGTGCGAGTATAAGCATAGCAGATATTCATAAGTACATAAGACATTGTGGGAAGATTTTGAAAAGAAAGCCAATTGCTTCTTACTATTGAAAGTGGTATTAATGATATTTATTGTTGTGTTAATTGTTGTCTTGTTGCCTTCATTGAAAACTGTAACCACATCTAAAGTAAGGAAATTGAAAGTTATATTATACGCCCAGAATATATAGGCTACATATATTTTGTATTCCCACAATGCTCTAGCTTAATTTTTCATGAGTGCGTCTGATTTATGGAACAAAGGACGGTTGAACTCACATAGAAACTTGCGTCTCGCTCCCGAATAGCCTCAAGAAGACTTCTATGTCGAACCGAAACATAGTTAATTCGGTAAATGTTACGTAAAATCTGATTCCGCTTCAACTATGCGGAATATGAAAGTTTTAGGTGGGCTCTGGCAGTCCGAAGAGTTGTTGAGGTAACTACCAGAAACATCGAAGAGAAAAGCCTAGCGGCGAAGACCGGAAGGTTATTTGCGAATATCGTTTCGCTTCACCGACCAACTGTCTACACCTAAACCGCCGCCGCCACTTTAAAAGCTTCCCCGTAATGGCTGGAATTTGGGTGAAGCCGCAGTTAGGAAAGAAATCCGACCGTAAAGTGCTGGTGTAAAACTAAACAGTTTGATGTGATTACAAAATCAAAGCTAGTGTTGTACTTGAAGAAATGTAATCGCCCCTTCATAACATTTGCTTAACGAGATTGCGTTTTTACTCTCCGTACAAGGTACACGTAGAACAGATTTTTCATTACATTTAATGATAAGAATGTTACAGCTGTGGGCAATTATTCGTGAAATAGTTGTAGCTGAATATTGTTGCGCGGCTGAAAGCAGAATAACATTTCCACGAATAGTATAATAAGCACTTCTGGAACACCATTTTACTATTACTGCAAGCCAAATGATGCATGTTTTCCAAGAAGATGTGCTTGCAAATTACATGACTAGTCAGATTAACCGCTGTCAGCAACTAATAACCACCTAATTTTCTTCATTAATTTAGAATCGCCCTATATTTTTAGCTATACCATAGCGCGCTTTCGCGCCGATTACATTAAAACACCCGTCAAAAATAACATTAAGAAAGTAAACCTTGTACTTGAAGAAATGTAATCGCCCCTGAAATAACATTTGACTAATAAACCCACACAATGGATTTAAGATTATTTTTTAATCTAAACATTCCGGGCACATAATCCCTCGAGCACAAGTAAACAAGGTTTTTGCACAATCCGAATTAGACGTTTATTCAGGGTGTAGCATAATAAAAATGAAAACAAAACAAATCAGTTTAGAAAAGCGAATTTATTGCTATCCATACTGTGAAAACATAAAGCAGTTGGTGTAAATGATAAAATATAAAGATACGCAAACGTTTCTGGGAAGATCAAGAAGATTACTGCACCAGTGCGTGCAAATAGTTGTTATGGGACGAGCTTCAGATTATTAAGGCAACAAAATCGTCGAAAACGATTACTGTTGCGAAAGCACTGAAAGAAGACTAACATTTCCACGATATAGTATTCGGATCCGAAGAATATTTGCGCCGCTCTGCGACTTCTGGAACTGTAAACCATTTTAATGTAATAACTACAAATGCAATTTTGCCAAATTAATTTTTCAATGAAGATAACGATTTGTAAATGTACATAACTAATGTTAGATTAACCGCTTTTATGTCAGGTAAACTAATAAAAACACATATGGACGCTAATTTTCTACAATTGAAACTCTCACAAAATTAGTATCTCGCATGCCCCGACTGTGCCAATTTATTATCGCCCTTCGATGAAAAGACATAAACAGTATCTATTATAAACAGTTTGTTACATTAAATAATATTTTTATAACGTCTGAAATTTCCCCAGATAACATAAAAATTATCAGAATATTTTAGTTGCAAATTGCTTTTCCAAACTTATGCCGAGATAACTTAATAAATCTATACACTTCAACGCCTGAACAGTAACAGTGACATAAATAAATTATTTTGTTAATTAATTTTCCTTATGACAAAGGTTACCTACGAATAAAGAAAACAAAAAGGTTGCAAGAAATTCTAGCGAGAACTTTAGTAATAAAGGAAAACAGGAATAGAGCCTTTTACGAGTTAATTGTAATTCTAATGAATTTGCCGCGATGGTGCCTGCTCCGTTTCTGTTCGCGACATTTTGCGAATGTACATAATAGTAAAGTCATTTTCGTTTAACTGCACCCAACTCTTGGTAAAGGTAATGGTGTGTCTCAGATATGAAAGCGTAATCATTATGAATTAATTGTGCGTCAAATTTATTAGACTTTTTGAGAAAATAAATTGGTATTTTGCACCAAATTAACTAGAAAATATCTGTTTATTGTTACCAATTTATCCATACATTTGTTGGTATTATCTGAAGTATGTACTTAGTTTGTGTCATTCTTTTCTTTTAAGACAAAAAAAAAATGGAATGTAGATTTCCTTAAAAGTGAATTAATAATTCCTGTTATAAATATATTCTTAATTACAATAAATGTAGGTGTGATATGAAATCAAATTGCACGTTGCTCTACAAACTTGCGATTAAATAATGCTGACGTATACAAAATTCCATCGCTTTACTCGGAACATCTCGCGGTTCCATCACAGAACTGCACTTCTTAACTCACCCTTCAGCCATTGTCATTAAGTAAATTCGATTTAGATGCTTCTCGAACAATGGCGGCGGAGGAACATCGAGGATACTTAGGAAGGGTGCGACTGAAAAATAATTAAATTTACACGCGACGGTCGTGTTGGGCAGGGGCGGCGAAAACGATGACTACGAAGAAAACCGGGGACCGCTACGATGTTTTTGAGGTCGCGGGGATAACTCCCAAAACTTCCGGCTTCAACGAAAACAACAATGACATTGTAATGAGGCGACCCTATGATTGAGTGTTTCTGTCTTCGGCCTGACAGGGAACTCAAGAGGAAGAAGAGGGGACGTATGGCGTTGTTGAAAGGGTTCTGTGAAAGAAGCAGTCGTCGGCCGACGATAGTCGTTGTTCGCCAATTTGTCTCTGAATCTATTATTCTTTTTCGGGCGACCGTGTATACCGGCAACGAGAAATTAAATAATGGTAGTTAATTGCATTTCCCACTCGGTGAAACGTATGGAAATGTTCCCCGCGGAAAATTCAGTTTCGAAAAACAAAGGAAAAACGTAATTGAGAATATTCAGGAAAAAGAAATGTTTAGATATTCGTCAAATTCTCGGTTAAGAAGTTTCTCATGAATTAAAACTGATAATTTAGAGAATGCCGAATACATTACTAAAAGAGATACTTTAGGATGAGATAATTTTGTATTTTATCTTCCATCGATTATTGTATAAAACATTGCATAAATTAATCATTTCAGAAATTTATTTAAATAGTTGTCAAAAGAATATATGTAACAAATAGTATCTAATTGATAAAGAAAAAAAAACTAAATCCACGCACTTTTAATGTTAAACTGATGTACGGTTAAAATTTTCTCTCAATATTGCACACCACTGGCACTGGCCGGTAATACTGTTGTTTTAGAATACCAGCCGACAATTTTTTATTGAACGACTTGTGATGTGCCTGCAGAATATGCTGAACGAATTCTCGAACGTTTAATCATATTGACAATATTATTAACATGCACCGCCCAGTAATAAGTTCCTAGTAAGTAGCTAAGAACATGTTCTTAGTAACAGCAACTTTTTCACCACGTACATATTGCTTTATTGTTGCAACTTAATTAAGCACGACATTATGTCTTTCCAACTTTCTTCTGTGACGCAAAAATAAGAAACGTAATTGAAGCTAAAAACATCTTTAAATAAATCAAAAGGCAAACTGTAACAGCAACCATGGCTGATGTTTGCGAGGTTAATGGCGTTTCTGGATGTAAACGTATCGGTGCTTGTGCTTTAACAGTGCCTAATTAACAAACTATTATATGAGAGTAGTAAAATTTTATGAATATACAAGGCGGGAATCGCGTTTACGAATAGTATTAAATGAAGCATAAATTCCCTGGCTATACACGTTAGATAGCATATTTGCAACAGCTCATCCTTTTTCCCTCTTCTCATTTAGGCATTGCAGGCAGTTAGTTATGTGTAAAATACATTAAAGCATTAATCTACAAATATATTCATTAATTAAAATTACAACAGCAGCCGGGTTACAATTTCCCGGAGAGATAGTGGAAATTTTTTGAACCAGCGGATGTAATTTTTCCAAAGCGTTCCACCGTTTGAATCACTGAGGATTTAATGAAACTGGATGTTATTTTCTCGCTTTCCTTTAAATTACTTCTTAGATCGCATTTATCTAATAGACTAGTTCCAGGAGTCATCTTTTAAGTCATTTTACACCGCCCTCTGGCGTGCCTCAGAGCTCAGAGTAACTTGGGTTTTTCGTTCTTTTTAATTTTGATCAATGATTTACCGTCGTTATTGGACTGTGATAGAGTACTACGTATATGCGAGCAATTTAAAATTGTTTGCAAATATATCTACCACCGGTAACCAACTTCAGAACCAGTTATATTTACTTTTATTTGTAGTGTTGGGATAATGACTTAAATTTAAATATTTCCAGTTGTAACATTTGTATTTTTCTCGCTTAAATCTACTTGTTGTTAGTACTTGTTAGTGCTAGTGCAAAGATGATTTTTGAACTATCTATTTCTTAAGCAATATGGAACGAGAATTCAACCACACAATTCTCCTAAATATGTTTGGTTTGTCAGTCCGTAATGAAATTGATATTAAGTTTGTCTTCAATCTGTGAATAACAAGACAGATATGATTTTCCTTACAAATTATCTGAGTTTCGCATTTCGCAAGTATTCTGCATGACAAGTTGGCACCTTTTACTGCGCTCTTGCAGAGAACTGATGATATGTCATACTAGCCGCTGTACAGAATTTGAAACTATTTTAACAATAATTTAAGCTGACTAGTAGATATAACTCGTGTTTATCCTCGATTAGAAATTGCATTAATAATGTATAAATAAAGTTTTAATGTGCAATATTGTATGATATGATTTTCTTTTTCTGTTTCTGTTATTCAATTTATTAGATCTTTTATGTGTGATGGATACTTAGTTGCAATGACTCCGTAAGCTATATCGCTTTTCTGGCTATCATTGCAACTCTCGCGATATAGTTTCTGTGTGTCTAGCTGTGTTCTAATGGCTTTGTGACAGCATCGTACCGCCTTTTATAATGCGCGCTATTAATCGCTTTCCTTTCAAGTCGATTCGGATTTTCAACCCTCAGAAAAAAATTTCACCCCGGAGAATTGAAACCCGGCTCCTATCGTTTCGCCACAACGATAGTCAGCTGCCTAACCACTACAGCTATCAACCTGTTTAATTTATATTTAATTCAGTTAATGTGACGAAAGACTCGTTTATCTTATTTTGTGTTTTGAATTGTATTGATGAATCCAATAGATGTACCTATCATCTATTGGGCAATAAATTTTATTATTATTATTGTTAAGTTGAGGGGGCACTACGACCGTACAACATTAGGACGAATTAAAATTATTATTATTGCATTAAAATTATTAAAAAAAAACAAAAATTGAGACAAAAATAGTTGGCAACTAAAGAGTTCAACAGTTATAAGAGTGTAACTCTGAGAGAATGGAAAGAATATTGCGCATTCCAAGTCCAGAAGGCCAAAATAATAAATATCTGCAATTTTCTGTAGATTTGCCAAAGCTACTTGAACATTTATATCGATGGTTCAATAACTACCACCTAGCACACAGCTACATATATTCTTTGTTGGAAACATTATGAGACATACCAGCTTGAAAACTCAGCATCGGCTTTCACAACAGAAAGATAAAATCCTTATAATGGTTGCGCTTAAAACAGCCCCGCTAAAATATTGCAATAATATGATCCATCGAACCAATCCTCTTATCAGATAAATCTACATTCTTGTGTAAGTTTTACTTCAAAAAGGATACCAAGTGTAATTTCTATAGTGGAAAGCCTGCACTAATATCTTACACAACGAAAAAGTTAACAAATACGTCAAGTAACGAGATAATCTAATAACTTTCTCCGTCACATGTTTATGAAGGTTGAAGAAAAACATAAACAGGCCTCGCACTATACTGAAACCTGCCCATTTCGTTCAAAGTTTAGCCATAGCTGTTGCTCCTAACACCATCGTGGACTAGGGATTCCTAGGTCTTTTTTGTCAATACAATAAGAAATCTGATCTGAAATCTATTCTGAGGTTTATCTCTCTCACGTGAATTTTCTCCAAAAAGTTTTCAAGCACGTTACAATTCTAATAAATATCACTAATCTGGTAATTTTTAACAATAGCAATATATATTCTTATTTCTTCTGTTCTTGTTGGGTTAGGTTAGCATGGTCTGCATAGTTTTTTCTAATGTTAGCTATCTTTAATGCCATGGTATGGTCCGTATGTCAACCTTAAATCTCTTTCTTTATATTTATACATCTTTTTCTAACCAGTTACTTACTCTCATTCGTTTTCGTAACATATAATATAATACAAAGACGTGATTGTATTCTTTCTGTAGCCAAACTAAATAAACAATCAACAACGACAGTATAACTTAAATATTTTGCAAAAATACGTTTAACCGTCACTATTTTACCTTGTATAAACGAAAAAGCAGCAAATAAAATCAATGAAAGCTGTATGAAACCACAATAACCATTCTTATTTTACCTTTCTATAGCTAGATCGTAGAAGACGTGACAAAGTAGCTATCGATCCTACATCTTATTACAGCGGGCGTATATATATTTATTTCTTGCACTTCCTTCGGCTTTGTGTATATTTGCGTAACCTTTGGGAGCTTGAGCCATGTAACATTTTCAGGCAGTTCACGTTTACAGTGTCGTTGTAGTACGTCAAAGGAAATACGAATAACACGATTGACAGCTACTATGTACCGTAGGGAAGTAGGAAAGGCGTCTTATATATTCAACTGGAGTTCGTCAATATCTAGTACATTGTTCAAAAGCGACGACAAGCCCGCGATTCGGTTAATTTCATTTGGCCCAGGAGCACTTTTTCACACAACGTATCAGTTTACTCGATTGCCGATGCTACGTCAAAGCAACTGGCAAATTATCTGCGAGCTCAATAAGCACGCTGAAAACAGAAACTGGGTGACTGTGGAGGGTGTGATTACAAATGATGCAATCTAGTGTCTGGAGTATATTCAGGAGCGAATTAGATCTGCCGATCTACGACGAAGATGGAGTGTAGCGTTGAGATCTTTAAATTTAGCTACTATATGATGGTTATCAATCCTGTGAGAGTGAATTTATCGTCATCGTACTTCCTAATGGCTTCTGTATTTATACGTTATACGCAAGCATACTAAATGGTCTCAATTTATAAGACATTGTCTCCGAGCACATTGTGAAATATTGCCTGGAAATTAACAAACTGATAGTGATCAACAATGACGAAAAATAATGTCAGTATCATGAGACCTGATGTGAACAACACATCCCTCTGCATATACAATAAATACAGAATACTGCTACTCTCTGACATTTGATGTATAGCGTACACCTCTATATGGTTTGTATTTCTAGAGGAGTCTCTTTCAACTGATGTTACAGGTTATCCATTATACTCTAAATTGATTCAAATAAATTTTTATAAAATAAATAGAGCATAAAAATTTTAAATAAAAGTGCTACCGGGTAGTATTTGAAGATTTTACCATGGATCATTATGAGTTAACATGTTATTTCTGATATATTATAGCGTACACCTCTATATGATTTGTATTTCTAGAGGAGTCTCTTTCAACTGATGTTACAGGTTATCCATTATACTCTAAATTGATTCAAATAAATTTTTATAAAATAAATAGAGCATAAAAATTTTAAATAAAAGAGCTACCGGGTAGTATTTGAAGATTTTACCATGGATCATTATGAGTTAACATGTTATTTCTGATATATTTCATACTTGATTAATTAAAAAAAAAATAAATAACACACTCAAGAAAAATAATCAACATCTACATCCCTATGTATACAACAAAATGAAATTCCAAAGAATTATCCTCAAAATAGGATAGGTAATTATAATATACTTAAACCAAGCAATTTCTAAACACATTAAATATTAAATAAATATATATACAGGGTGTTTAAAAAAGATGCGGCAATATTAAAGAAGGTGATTGTCCAGGTCATTTTATACAAAAAAGTTCCTGTAAACATAGGTCCGCAAACGCTTCGTTACCGATCTACAGCGTGTTGAAGTTTAATTTAAAAAAAAACAGTAAAAATTAGATTTTTCCAAAACGACTTGAGATATAATGAAATTTTAGGCGTGTTAATAGCTGTGGGAGACACATACTTTGCAATACAACACGATGTTTTAGTCGTACCAGTGGCGCGCGTATTGGCACGTCACAGGCTATTTTTCAAGAAAAAATTGGACGCCGCTGATTTCTGTAAAAATAAAAATATGCTTTTATTATTTGTTCAATTGTGAAGAAAAAGCTTCTCTACCACGCCCGACCATGTTGCAAATCGTAATGTTGCCACGAGGGCCACAGAAAAACTTTTTCGGATACGTTTTTGTCTGACCTCGTAAGTCATTTTTAAAATTAATTTGTTTTGAAATTTTAACAATTGCCTAGTTTCAGTAAAATACTAAATAATTGAAGACTAGAATATTCTAGTAACTATATTTCTTGTTTATTTTTTCTTACCACATGGTTGGCAACTAACGTTATAAATTTAGGTTTACTATAATTTGGTCATAACGTGTTTCACTATGAAAAAATATTTCCAGAATAAACTTGCACTTTTTGTAAATTTAGTTATATGTGAAGCATTTTGCATTTATCTCAACAAAATACATGATCTCTGGTACAGTAGTATCAATAATTGCAAATTTTTACAATGATATTCTGTATTTCGACCTCTTGAGTATCCTCCATAAATTACACATGATTGTCATTTGCTGGTCTCATAAACATTTTCATAATAAGGTTGAGTGGTGGAAAACACGCAACAACTGTACAGTCGACGCCGTAGAAATCGGAACAAATATAATTTTATATATTTCATGTCATATAAATTGCATATTCGCAATTACTACGTTTTGGTGATCTTTATAGTATCATTAATCTCAGTCCAAGGTGACAATCAACTTCACAACACAACAACTTAAATATCTCGGTTTTTATAGCGCCAACTGTGTTTATAAACATTCCAATTTATTCTAACACACAATACGTTCATCAAATTTAAATTTAGTAGTAGATTAAACGTCAAAATAAAAATTTGTGTCATATAGAAATATAGATCATCTACTGATATAACTCTAGAAAATTCCGTAATTTTATGCGTTTCCATTAAACATTGCAGCTAACGTCGACTAAAAATTAATACAGATGACTGCGACCTATATAGTATATACAATGCTAATTAGATAAAATGTAAAACGTACACGTGAACTGTACCATGTAAACGTGTGCACGTGATACAATATATGCGCTTTAATAATTAAAGTCGAAATCGGCTACCGCAATACTTTGATGTTAATTTAGATTAAAAATAAATTGAACCCATTGCGCACGCTTTAAACTGGACGGTTTCCAGGGCACAAGCAATCAATGCTTTTGCTATTTATTTGTGTATTTCAAATAATACGTGCAAAATTACAAACGTCAATTACAGTACCTTAATTATACGGTAATTATAACGTGAATAATGAAGCACTATATAGTTAATAGTATACATGTATAGTAGCAGTATATAAAATAGTCACTTGGAATTTCTAATAAATCGAATTGTAATAATTTATTGAATTTTCTGAAACACCGAACTCGACAAGTGCAGAATATGGCAGTAAATTTAATAAAATGCTCGAATGAGTTCATATAATTTGCTTACATTTGGTACGTTAATAAAATTCAATTTTGTATCACCTAAACACAATTTCGTTTGAGTCTCTAAATTAAATGTATCTGGACTGCCAGCCTTGAAGACATACATACACATATAGGATTTAATTAAATAAAATAACTAGTTTATGACAAACACTTGGTAGTACCTTATTTAAATTGATATAACATCTATAAGTTGTTGAAAAAGTGTACTGTGGTTTTTCGAAATTAAAAAATATAACAAATAAATGAGAGTAAGAAATTACGACTTGCAACGAGTCAGTGAAGGATTATAATCAACCAGCAGTAATCTAGTCATAATATTCTAATTATAAATAAAAAGCGATTTTGTTTTGTTTGATTAGGTAATCAATAAAATGTCGGTGAAAATAAAGCTAAAGCTGCAAATGTTTTAGGTACATACATACCTAAACTCTCGACATATTATACATAACTTTATAACCACAAGAATTCAACACACATCATCTCTTCAGCGCTACGACTAATAGATACATGTACACGTAACCGTTCTCACAAAGCATTTATTCTGACCACTAACATGTATGCTAAATTTCCACAACCTTAATTTAACTCTTTAGTAATTACAGGTAATATAAGAGGCGATATTGAGCAGTAGGTTCCAGTAGATAAAATTGATATTATTGATATGGTTCTAACTATGATGTTAAAAACGTCCATATGTAAAAAAGAGGCCAGTTGTAGTCTGTAATATACAGTGTGAATTTAAAAAATGTAAATTTTTTGAAACAGCTCCTGTAAAGCAAAAATTGGAAAATCTAAAAACAGATATGAAGTTTGCAGAAAAAATTAGGCCACCAATTTAAATATTTAAAATATGGAAAAATCTTTATATGGAAAGGTATCAAATTAGAAAATTCAACCTCTACCCTCTTTTACTTCATTCATAAAAACTTGAGTATAAAAAAGCTTTCGGTCCGATGGAATCCGATGTTTGAATTCTGAACGGCAGCATAGTCTGATATAACTGACAACGTTGAAGGATATGTGCTGCCGTTGCGAAAATTCCATGCGTCCGTAGTTACTGTTTTATACAACACCTGTTGTATAAGATATTTTTAGTAAGAAGAACGTTACATTGACATAACTGCTTATATACATATAAAATCTTCCTTCTAAAAAACCTAAACATTTAACTATCTCTAAGAAACATATAAACAAATATTTTATATCATAATTAGTACAACTGAAATTATAAACAGATATAGTGTTTATATTTATTAGGCAATTTAACACTGCTCTGTGGTCGATTTACACTGACTTAAGGTCTTTGTTTCTTCTGCCTCAACAGTCTTAGCTTTTCCTGTATTATTAACTTTAACCTCTTTTTCACTAACTGTCTCAGGATTCTCGCTTCCCTTCTCCTCCCTCATCTTTATTTTCTATCGCCTCTTAAGAAAGTAACTAATTATTCACTTTGTTGTTACACTTTAATTCACTTTCCCTTTCTTCTCCGTTTTTTCTTTTCTTCTTTGTTTTCTTCTCTTCTTTCTTCTTCGCTGGCTTTTTGTGCTTGTGTTTGTAGTTGTGAACAATTTTGAATGTTATGTTGCAATGTTGCGTTATTTCTGGTTTTATAAATTTTCTTTCTCTTGGTACAAGCTACATTAACTAATTGTAAGTAAGATCTATATGTTAATTTTTGTTCTATCTCTGCTGATGTCCACAGTTTGTCTGTTTTAGGATTCAATTAGATATATACTTTCTCACCAATCTCAAGATCGCGTAGTTTTCTTGCAGTCTTATCATAGTGCAACTTTGAATTTCGTCGTGTATCCTCCATTTTCATCGCAACATCCGTAATTACTTTGGGATAATACTGTGACTGTACTGTAGCTATGCCTAAATGGCAACCTCCGAACTGGGCTTGTAGTCATTTTATTTGGTGTATTACGCCAGTTTAATAGCGACCACTAGAAATCTTACATACTATCTTCAGATTTCTTCTAAAAATTCTTCACTATTTTTACTGATGATTCGACTTTACCGTTGCTCTGTAAATGTTAAGGTGAACTTGTCACATGTTTAAATTAATATTTGCTCGCAACATTTTTTGTTAGCACCAAAATTTTCTTGTTACGTTCGTACTACAGATGTTGAGCTTAAATTCTTAAAGAAATTTATTTCAAAATAATCTGAGTACTGATCCACTGTTATTAATATTTAGCTTTCAATTCCTGAAATATTTTCACTTTTAGGTCAATGAAACAACCAATTAATGAAATACCAATTTATATTTAGCAAATCATATATCTGAAGAAATAATTTGCCAAGGATATTAGCTATTTAATGTGACAACATCGGTAATTTGCGCTGTGGAAGAACATATTTCGCGCAAATACTACAAGTTTTGAATTTTTGACAAAATTTGAGCTACCATTCCCAAATGTTATCTAATAAATTTTGTGCTAAAATAGTGTGCTTTACTAATTTAATACTGTTTATATTATTGATAGCTAAATTCTCCTGTTTTATCAATTGCGTATATATTGAACTCATTTATTTCACTTTTAAAATCTTTATTCTCTTTGTTAGGATTTATTCGTGAAAGATATATCATATTGTCTTTAGCATTAATATAATGCACAATTAAGTTGTATCTTTGTAATATCATTAACATTAAAAAAACCCAAAAGTGTGAGACGTGTAAATTCCTCTGTCGGTCATTAGGTAAACTACATCAGCATGTTGCAATGAAAAAGGTAAGAGCTAATTCAAAGCACATGATTTGAATTAGGACTTACCTTTTTCGTTGCAACATGCTGATCGTTAACATTAATTCTAACCTTTTTGGAGCTTTTAGTAATGATTTAAAAAAAACTGAAAATCAATGCTTTATAATCCATTCTAATTGTTACATCTGGATTACCGATAATAAATTGATTAAATCTTGGACAACCAAAAACTATTGCCAGTAACTGCTTTACTATCATTGCTACTTACAGAATTACATCAAAAACGTAAATCGTAACAACCCAATAAGAAATGTCTTACCTTGAAAAGTTTTTGCAGTTCGCTAATTAATTCGAAAACATAAAAGAAACTGTAAAGTTAGAAGACACAACACTTTCAGCATCTAAACTTGATCTCTACTTGACCATCCATGTGATAAAAATTATTATTAAACTATTTTCTTACCTGGACATACTTCTTATACTTCTTATGCTTTGCAGATGCTAAATGTTGGGGTATTTAAAAGTGTAGATAATTCAAAAATGCAGACAAAGTTACATTTCCTTACTTCTTAAAAAGATTGACTGATACCGCATACTTTTCAAGCGAACAATCGGAAGAGTTAGGGACTCAAGATTTTTTCTTTTGAACAAAGATAAAATGTTAAGCAAATCTGAAATATCTTCGATGCTTTTCTCTACGAAAAATATCAAGTACAGGTAAGACAAATTCTGACATTTCTCGAATTTTGAAACAACAAACCGTCAACCAGATCGAAATGAAAGTCAGAACTTGATATACTAACTTCTTTAAAAAGACAAGAAACAAACCGAAATTGTACAGTTAAAGAAGAACATTTGTAGAGAATTTAACCAGCAATAAATTTCTCAAAAGAATAAAAATGGAAAATGAAAGCGAAATGGACAGCGACTCAGTCATAAATATTTGAAAATGAGCATAATAGAGATCAAACGGAACTACAACATACATAATACAGATGAAGCGAGACTAAATGAGAAGAACTATGAATCAAATCCTCTGAAAGCTGGATGTTGGAGTCTTGTTAAATATGAAGTTCAACAGAACCAAACAGCAGAATAACAATTTTTATCATTGCATTCCAAAGTGACGGAAATTGTTACTGGGGAGTAAAAGCTTAAGAAAGAAAAGTCTTTCGTATATCCTAACGCCCTTGACGAGCCAACAGTTTTATTTAAAGATGAAAATTTAAAGATATTTTAATATTTTTCCCGCGTCTATTATTCCACGGCGCATGCATATACATATTTAACAGAAATTTTGTTTCTGATGAGAAAATCCTCTCATTGTTTTCTAATTTTTGTTTACTTGCTTAATTAAATCAGTTTTTGCTCGTTTTTGTTTAATTTTTGCAAAAAGTCGGAATAAAAGCAGGTTCAAATATTAAGTTTTATATCATTTTTAGACACTCAGAGGTTTCAGAAACAAATCGGTTCCATATGTCAATGTTACCCGCCATTACCACAGATATTTTTTTGATGATAATGCCCTTCGCGATAACGCTTATGCCAGTAGTGAGTTCAAGCACACTTGGACTAGGTTATTACTAACACTTACTTCGCTTATCCTGTAACTTAATTTACCCTGTCAAATCATTTTGTATATAAAATGAATACTGAAATTCCTGAGATGCTATCGTTTGCCAAAGTCATTATCTGCTAAACACACTAGGCTTTCTTGAACAAGAAAGCGTCGTCGTTATTTTGATTTGGTTAAGTCGAGCTCGTTGTGACGTCTGCGAAAACTCTTTCAAGATCGATCTCACTCATTTTCCTGATAGCTTTAAATACTCCTCTTCAGAAGTAAATAGTCGTGGTATAGTAATGTCCATTTATGTTGTAACTGCCCTAGTAACGGTTTTCTCTTAAACATAAATCATGAATTGTGTCGCAGTTTTGACCCAATTCTATTTTCGTCTTATCTTAAAGTTCCCACTAGTACTTAAATACATGTTAAAATGTACTTTTCAATTTCCCATATCAGATAGAATTAATTACCTTAATATCTTTGCTTTAATTTGAATTTATATTGTGTAAGCAACAATATTACAGATAAAAACTTATATCATAAAACCTAGTGTGTTGAGTCGATACCACCATTATAAAACTTTGATACCATTCTAACGCCATGCACACGTAACCGAAAATGTGCCGACATTAATCGCAGGAGCAGGATTAGCACTCAATTTTTCAGACCTTCGTTACTTGTCGTGGTCGTAATTTCCGCACGATGAAGTTTTTTTCTTCGATAGGTTCAATCCTCGGCTATGATGCGCTGAGCACGGTCGTTTACAGCGAATCCAGCGATCGGGATAGAAGATTTACTGGGACACTAATGAGGATTAGTTAACGTAGAACAATGTACTAGGCTAAAAGAAGCAAGCAAAATCTTCTAATTTTACGTATTTTCTTCTTATTTTATGACAGCACCTCAACCAAACAGGATAATTAAGCTGGATTGAAATTAGAAATTGATTTTCTGGCGCAATGCGGCCAAATTATTTATTAATGACATTATTAAATATGACACACCCTAATCAGGAATTAATAGATTAAACACTCCAACAGCAATATAACAAAACAACATAATGTTCGATCGTCACAACTATTTACAAGTTGTGAAACAATAAAATGCTTCAGTTTGCTTAGTAAGATACCTGGAATAATTGCCAGTATTAAAAGCTGTTTTGTGCCGATATTTTCGCAAAAAATGCACATTAAAAGAAAGTTTTCATTTACGTAAATCATCTGAAAATCTCAGTTGAATTCGAGAGTTCTCTCTTAGACCCTCGTCTAGAAATCTGCCAGGGCTCGGTTAAAGCGATCTTTTATTCATGTACCTCTCTCCGGAAAACGGTCAGCTGTTGTTTTACTTGTTTTCGTAAATTGTGTTTGAAATCGAAACATTTAGGAGATATAATTTATTTAGGTAAATACCGTATACTGTAATGTGGGCTATAGAAGTTTGTTGTTACAATAATTTATTTAGTTTAAATGCGTAAAAAAAAACTAGGTCACGCGTATACAGTTTGTAGGATAACTAATCCATAAATATATTAAACTAACTAACTAGTGTAGATTCCAGCGACATTATAAGACTTTGCATTATTTGTTTTTTAAGTTTCCTCGAAAAAATAGAAAACGTAAAATAAAATTACCAGTAAAAATCTTAAATAATATTTTCTAAAATTCTAAATCTAGCAGGATAATTCAAATACAATGGATAAGCTACAATTATTGAGAATTGAGACATCTAGTTACCCGTGCAAAACAAATTGTTGTTTATTAAATAGTGCATTATTTTATGTCAATTGCAGTTTAGTTTGTGTAATTCGGTTGAATAGTGCCTGAGAAATAATCCATATAATAAGCTTCTGTTATCTAAAAAATGGAATTATCACGAGAGAACTTTCAAATAATGATTTACTAGCTATGATATCAAGAAAGGCTTGAGCGCGTATGAGTGAGAGGAAAGTTTAAAATTGGCATTTGGGAATCTCGCACGATCATTGGCTACTGTTTATAGATCGTATAAAGAATTTGAACGAGGTTGCAAGTCGGTGGTATAGAGAAGAAAGAACTACTTGGAAAACGTTGCTCAGTCAAGAAGGTGGAAGAGGACAACCGCATACCTATGCAATAATCCAATTTTGGACAGTATTGCACGAATATTTACATTTGGAAATGGTTGTAACTTGTTTGTACCTTGACAGATCTGAGATTTACAAAAAAGAACGTGTTAGAATTTGCCAAGAAACTTTATATATGTTGAATGCTGGGAGCCATCAAATTATTCCTAAAATTGTAACTGGCGATGAAACATACATACCGCGCAGAAAGCCGAATCTACATACATGAAGATGAGGAAACCCCTACGATGCCGATGGTGAAAAAACAACGAGCAATGAAAAAGTTATGTACACAGTAGTTTTTAGAAGTACAGGTTTGGTGGCCGCAATTAAATTAGAAGATCTGAAGACAGTTACCGCCAAATGGTATGTTGAAAATTGTTTCCCTACTGTGTTCAGTAAAGTGCCAAGAACAACAGGGACAACTGTTCAGTATTTAGCGCAAAACAGAATCAAACCGGATCTGGCGATGTGTGACTTCTGGCTATTTTCTGAGCTCAAAAAACATTTGCGAGGGAAAAGGTTTCAGTCAGAAGAAGAGATTGACATCGCCGTTAAGAGTTCGTTTGATAGTATCCCTAACGACAGCTGGTTGAACGCTTTTAAATTATGGAAGGAGAGAATGGTTAAGTGCATCATTGTAAATGGCAGTTACTTTGAACATATTTAAAATAAAAATTCTAAAAACTTGTATGACTCTTTCTATTCTCAATAATTGTAGCTTGTCCCTCGTATGTATACCAGAACACCTAAATTTTTGTTTCAGTTTCAAACAAAAATTTATTCGTTTTAATGAAGCTATCATTAAAACATATTTCTAATCTAAATGTCGTTCGTGTTATTATGGAAATTCTATTTAGCCTACTTTTTCCAAATGAAACAGTGTATATTTTAATATTTTTGAAATCCTTATGAGATTTTAAAGTACCTTTGTGTATACAATTACATCTCTATTCTGCACCATTCTAGAGATATTTATTCTTCTTTGGAACTCCATTTGGAACCAAATCGAGGTGTCCTTGCTGGACCTACATACTATGTGAAAGTAAAACCTTTTTTTTCGTAAGTTCGTAAGTTTATTAACAGGACGTGGACCAATCTTAAGCAAGAAAAAGAATTTGAAATGTTACATAGGGTTTCACTCAGCCAACTCATTGTTTACAAAATAAAATAGAACATAAATCTTTTTTAATTGAAATGTTTTGTTTTTTGTTAGGCGAATCTCAGTAAAAGAACAAACATATCTTTAATGGATACTGAGAGGTTCTCAAGTAATTTACAGATCATCTATTCGACAACCGCGCTGCCAATAGGATACAATCTAACAAAGAATCAACCAAAAATAATAAAATGCAGAAATTAACAAATAAAGTAAATTTAAACAAATTTCTTAAATCTTTAAACAATCTCGTTTTATCATCAATTCCAATAATCATTAAAAAAAGTCTTGTTGAAAGCGTCTATCAGTGATGTAAAAAAAAAACGAATAATTAGGGGAATCGCTCTACTAGCAAGAGCAATAAAAATTGATAAAGCATTAGACACGGATTACCCAGTTCCGGCCTTCCCGGGCTCATCAGCTGCCGTCCAAATGTCAAACTTATTTGCATCGCTTCTAGCCACGTTCAACGTTTCAGATAGTAGACTAACTGTAAAACCATTCCCTCTATCAGGCGTGGTCAGAAGTTGTACTACCGGTCGTTGACGAAACAAGTCAGTAACTGGACATATTAATCTAGCCTCGGATATTTGGTTGAGTGTACGTCCCGCTGGATGTCTCGATCTGACAGAAATAGTTCAGTAATTGTATCCTTAGAAGGGCATACCACAGATAGATACGTTCGTGTATTTGTTTTATGGGTGGAACAGAATCAAACAGGCGAGAGAGAATTAGATAACTACGGATGGAAAAATGTGTTGGTGGACCTTCGTTCTAAAAATTCCGCATTTAAGTATAGGACTCCTAGAACATGTTTTATTTGTTCTGTTAACGAATTTTCGAAACGTTGTCAAAGTAGCACTGCAATAAAAAACGATACAGAACCAAAGGAATCGACAGAACGAATAAATGAACACACCTCATGATGTAACAAATTGAGAACGTCAAACATTGCCACAATATGAAAATACAAAAAAGGTCTGTAACAAGCATGGTAATAAAAATAGATCAATCATTAGAGAGGGAGTTGCAGTTTTGGCATTTCCGCCCTCATTAGCGCCTCTGGTTTAAAAGTTGAGTACTTCGCCCCTTACGCTTGTTCTATTTTAATTGCTCTTCCTAGTAGGGTGATTTCTGCAATTATACCATAAGCGCTTATTACAGGCATTGATTGTTTTTTTCTCATATTCTGGCAATGCGCACAACTAAATTACAAATATGTTTTAGTGATAATTTGCTTAAAACTAACAAACTTTTGTTTAAAAAATCATTTGGAAATTTATACAATTTTAAAAATATGTAGGTGTTCTGGTACATTTGAATAACCCTGTATATAGTAAATGTTCAAAGAATTCACTCTTGTTTAGTACATACGAAAAATGAGGAGGGAAATACCCTACTCCTTACTAGCTTTCGCCGCTCTGTCAACTTACTATACATCTAACGATAAATACATTAAATACGTCTATTTTTTATGACCGGACAAAGATGAAATCTTGATACAACCGGTATATTATTTGACTATAACTGCAGAATGGTTATTGTTTGGTTTTGGAGATCTTTACTTATATCTCTTATAGTAGTCTTTATTATTAGAAGGCGTACAACAACAATCTTTTGAACTACATGTTCATCTATGTCTAAAATCCATATTTCTTTCATATCACATTTTATAAAATTTCCGTCTTACAAATAGTGGGTATTTTAAATCGGCAAATATAATTAGGATACAAAAAAAACGTTAAAATCAATAATTATATAAAAATATTAAACTAGACACCTTTTAAACCACATTCCGAATTGAACATTTGAAATAAATTGTCGAATAAAGGATAGCTTTAGTCCGTTTTGTTTCATTTGTTTGTAATTAAATAACTGCTTTGTAGAGATTCTAAAGGAAAAAAGAATCGCTACATTCAGTTAATGTGATATATTTTTAAATACAAAAATTCCAGAAGTTATATCGTACTCCCAGACAAGAGAACAGCCCGAAGGAAAAAAATTACAAACATGATGTGTCCTGAAAACACAAAGACAGTATCCTGATAACAAGGATTACGAAAACAAAAGCATGTTAAGAAATAAGCTCAAATTTTAAATAAAGTTTATTATGTTTTATATATTAAAAAGTCTGCCAAACGGATATTGTCAAAGAGCATTTCTCTGTTCTCGGGATAGAATGTTTTACATTATACGCAGTATATTATACTTGCCATTCCATTTTCTCTGCAATTTCGATTTCGAAAGCGTTGGATAAATTATTTGAATAATTAATATGAAATTATCTAATGAAAATAAATTGTTAGACATAGAAATTATAGATACACACAAGAAAATATATTAAACCTTTCTTTTTATACTTCACAGCAAACAATATGTTCTATTTTGTAGGATAGTAATAAAAACCGATCTCTTGAAGCCTCACTTAGTTTATCGGAGGATCATTTTCTAAATTATATATTTTTTTACCTGCGAACATTAAAGCAAATTTACGTTTATTATACACCCAATTGGTTCCCCAACTCCTTCCAGTGTTGCTTCGAAAAAGCATCACATTCAGTTTTACGCATACAAGCGAAGATAACGAAAGGGTACGTGGAAAGTACAGCAACGGTGTAGGTTTTCGTTATGCGATGAACCTTAATTAACATTATTCAGACGACGTTGATGGAAATTTAACTGAAAGGAATTTCGATTAGGTAATAATAATTAACCCCGTCAAAGAAAACAGAATGGCTGGAGGAGCGTAGGAGATGTGCGAGAAGTTGCACGTAAGAAAAAAGACAAAGAAAGCCGCTTTCAGTCTCTAAAATTTAACTCCCCTTCCCTCCCTTCTTCGTGATCTTGGCCGTCTTATCCTCCGCGAATTCCCATTCCTTATCGACTTCTCTTCCTCCAATAATTTATTCTAATTAAACTTGTTTCCGTTGAAGCTCGACGCGGATCTTCAAAGAAGCACAGGTCACCACACCCCGACGTTAACTTTCTCCTTCGATTTAAGACGATGGATGCGATACGGAGGGATGATACAAGGAGGGTGCGTTACGAAAAAGTGTTTGTTGAATGAACGGTGGCGAACTTTGATTGGATTTTGGTGGAAGATAAAGCTTTACGGAAAATAAGAAGAATGCGTGACAGTTATGTGACGTCTATAAGGTAAATTAAATAAGAATTTTGAGATAGGAGACATTTCACTGGAGTTATAAAGGAGTGAGTAATTCTAAAATTAATTTTATATACAAGGCGAGATGAAAAGATTTTTGAAATATTTGAAATGTTATTTTTAATACGCAATCTGTTGTTTGCCAAAAAAATCTTTTCAAAACACTGGCAAACATCAGCAAAAGAGACATTCCCGTGAAACTCTCTTAAGAAAAGCTGATGTGCCTCCATAGAGAGAAACTCACTTTTGCACCGTCAACCGCAACTAATGAGTAGCGTTTTTATAATTATTATTATTACGTGGCATTGAACACGAAGCAGACAACTGTTCTGTTTGATATTCCTGGGGTATTCAGAGAGATGGTCTACAAAAGGTTTATTTAGAACAAATAGAAAGAAAGAAATACAACTTTTGATTTTTATACCTTTTACATGGAAAGGTACATAATTTAATTTACACCTATTATAGCGTCAACGAATACAAAAATGCTGGACCACACTCCAACAACAAGAAATTTATTTCATATAGTTTTTAAAATAAATTAATATTAAGGAAGG
Organism: Holotrichia oblita; assembly: GCA_023690525.1. NCBI lineage: Eukaryota > Metazoa > Arthropoda > Insecta > Coleoptera > Scarabaeidae > Holotrichia > Holotrichia oblita. The sequence continues at coordinate 107,781,351 of CM043018.1, read as the reverse complement.
ACAGACCTGATCTACGTGAGTTAATTTAAAACTAATATGTATGCTATTTAATACATACAGTTGCAGCGAATACAGCTATTTCTATTGAAGTTATATTTGTTTCAATTTCATTATCTTAAACATTGTTTTGTACTACTCGTTCTTGAAAATTTACAAAAAGGTATCAACAGGCAACTATACGAAATTAAATTAGATCGAGATACGTCGTGTAAATCAAACTTCACCTGACAGTTACTTTCGTTCGATATCGTATAAAAAGCAAGCAAAATAAGTTAGACGACAAGAATCGCGTCTATGCGGTGACATTACAAACGCTAACACCTCAAAACTTTACAAAGTACTTAGCGTCTCGACGTCGGACGTCCGTAATAAATTCATCTGCCACACCCACTATTCTCGCCTCTGTGAGGCGGAATATGTGAACGTATTCGCAAACGTGTGTGTATATGCCTTGCCTAATACAGTAATATGTCCGATTCAATTTAGTAAGGCAAGTAGTTTCGTAATAACGATACACGCCCAACTGTACTATAATTCTTCATAAATTCCCATAATAGCTAGTCGGAAATTCCTCGTTCGTTACCAGTTTTATCGGGCTCTTCACTTGCTTTTGCACTTTCACTAATAATGGTTTAAGACAAATCGTTCGTTTTATGTTAGTTAGTACATTTTGAAGTGCGACAAAGGAATTCTATACATAATTGACAAAAATTAAATTACCTATTAAATGTCCTTAAAACATACTTCTTGCAATCATAGCAAAATTTTAATTCTGAAAATAATGTGAATGATACAACGAAATGTCAAACGCCGGCAAAACTAGAATTAAATAATGTATATTATCTCTCTTTCTACAAAAATAAAAAGTTGAATCAAAGATATTGTAGCTTAGCTATATCGTTATACCTATTCTCAACAAAAGCGTTTTACATTGGAGATACGCCTACATTTAAGTGCTACAGAAGAACTGATGTGCAGCAGCATTTTACGAAAATGGTCACTTTAAAGCGAAATCGTACGTAGTAGAATACAATGACCAATTTTCCACGGGGAACGTTGCGGAAGAGTGGTCGTCTACATTCTGCCCGCCTCGTTTTAGGTCTTTTGCCATCAGATTTACGCTGTCCGAAGCGGCCGTCATTACCGAAATGGATACAACAACACGAGGGTCCCTTTCTTCGTCGAAAGCTCGACATTTGTAACTCATATTTTTCAATACAGCGTCGTTTTCTCGGTGTTGCCATTGTGTGCCCTTTATATACGAAGCGTGCAATAGCGTGGAGTCGTCGGAATCAATAACGTAGAAAACGCTGGCTGCGAATGTCCACTCAACGGGAGATATTTTTACAAATATGGATAATTTTCGTAGGTACTTAAAAATGAAGAAGTGTATTTGAATGCTCTCTTAGCTAAGAAGGTAATTCTCTACTTATTCGTTTATAGAAACGTTTGAAAATTGTCAAGTCCATATTCTGATATATTCTTTCCAACGCAATTAGTTGCTTAAAAAAGGATACAATTAGACACGTGAACACACATTCCAAACTCCTAAGACATATAACTCCGAGAACCACTAAGACTTAAGAGTTGCAGTGATAGCCAGGCAAGCGATACAGTTTACGGAGTCACTGCAACTAAGCACCCACCACATGCAGTTTAGAGCGGTATCAAAAAAAGCTTCAGAGACAATAATTAAGCTAAGTATTATAAAACAGATAAGAATGTTTTTCTGGTTAGTACAAACATGTTTCTACATTGACTCACTTCCATTGGTGTCATGATTTTATTTATTCTAGCACTTTTAATTTTTCAAATTCTATTTAATTATAATTATATGGAATTGGAGAAATCAAATTCTATTTAATACACTTTCCATAACACGTAATACACTAGTCCGCCCAATGCTATCGTCAATTAGGGCCTCTTTTATATACTAGGGTTGGAGCTGCTTTTTCTCCTACGGTGCGTGGTTCCAGGTGCTACGTGAGGTCTTTAAAGATGGTGTCCTCTTATATGTGTGGCTCTGCTCCATCCGGGCCTACTGAGCCATTTAAGGACGCATCTTGTCATGACCCGTGGAGGAGGCCTGTCCGGATCCAGCTCTGCTAGGTGTTGTATTAACGGGTTGTACGAGCGCGATGCCCTCTCTAACGTTTTTCTGAGCAGCGCCAGCGCATCCTCTGTGAGTGTTGGGAGCTGTAAATCTCTATGAATTTGAGCGTTACTCACATCCCAAGGTGCTACGAGAATAATTTGCAGCGCCCGGTTCTGCAGAACATTGAGACGTTTAACTTGTGATGCACTGGTGCTGGACTAGGTCCATAACTCCAGACGTTAAAATTGATCGGAAAACCGTATAGCTGGTCTAAGCTTTACGCAACTTCTGGTGCAGAGGAGTGGGTAAAGGAGAGACCTCGAGGCTTCACACTTTGCTGGATTTATTTTCAATCTTCACTTTGTGGACAACTCTATTACCTCATTGACGTATGTCTGTAGACGCCGGTACACTAAGCCATTGCTTAGTCCAAATATTCGAATGGCACTTCGTAATCTGGTCACAAGTTAGTTTATAGTTGACAAGAAATTAATAGAAATAATAGGCTACTTAATCGGCTTTAATAGGCGCTTTTATATTATGTATTGGCCAGTTAACATGGCTGTAAGTAATATTAACTTTCTCCTACTCATAAAGACAGCCACGTCTACCAAAGGTCCTCCTAAGCCTTATTGTGGCGAGTGCTAGCTAGCGTGGCAATAGCTGGCAGACGCATGTGAAAATGTAGTGCTAGATTGATGCTTTAGCTATCATTCACTATTGGAACATAATTAACACGACGAAGTAATGTTGTAACAAGGCTATGGGAATACATTTACACACACAGTTTACACAGTAAAAGTTGCATTGTTTCTCAATAAGCGATACAGTTTTGGAAAAGACCTGCAGCTGCACTCACCACAAAAACAAAATCGCGAGTCAATTCTGAACTTGCAAATGATTAAGCAATGGTAAATGTAAGCGGAAAGTAGGATAGATTAGTAATCTTTATTGTTTGATGCAAACAAAGTACCTACTTATCATTGCTAGCTCTGGTAGTCGTGATACTATCAACGCGGTTAAATTAGCAGCGTAATAGTATTTTTGGTATTGATTTATTTATAATTAACAGATAATAATGACATGGCGCATTTCCTCAGAAAATCGACTATTATTTAAAAGGCCATTCTTTATATTGGAAAACAATTAAAAAATTTAATTTGTAAGGTTACAAAAGTGATTATAAAACAATGATTTAATTTATACCGTATCGAGAAATTAAAAAAAAAACAACTAAGTACATTCCGTCTATAAATATCGTATATCACAAATATTGGCATTAGGATATGCAGTCAGGAAAGAATATTTGTGCGTGATTGTGGTAACTTTAAAGGAAGGAAAGACGTGGTGCGAATTTTGTAAAGTGCCTAATATTTGATGTAGATTAATTGAACGTCAAATATTCATTTGCAGCAGCATGGAGCGTTTCTTGTCAATCGCATGGAGAACAAAATGTAGACAAAGATATAATAAAGTTTAAAACTCAACAACGATACAAAAAGTCTCCTCGTCACATACCACTAAGAAATTTCTATCAGACAAACTGAATTGTTGCACTGCCGCCAACAGACGTAACGCATTCTTCCCGTTGCCAAATAACACCATTGAGTCTAACTCGCTCTATTCCAATTACTATATGTATATCCTTCTTTAACTCACCCCAAGAATTTCCTACACTGACTGTAGTAGTTCCATTAGAAATTCCCAGTTCGATAACGAAGACCATGGCAGATTTCCAAACTTGAAACTTGAAAACCCGAACACGTTCGGTCAGAGTAAAAAGCGATCTCTTCTGACATGAACAGGGTAGGGTAAAGTGGAAATACGAGTACATATATAGAGAGTTTCAAGGGTAAAGAAATTGCTGCTGTTACTTTACAACTATTCTACGTACACCTAGTCGCGTCTTTTCTGTCATGAACTAACTCTTCCATATATACTTTGGTATCCCTCCTATGAGTGTCTTCCTCTTATGGGTCATTTATCGATTGCTCAAACAGCACCCCGTAGCGGTGGCTAGACGATTGTTTCACGTCAGAAAATACTAAATCCCCCTAGAAACCGTCGGACGTGATCTAAATGGCAAACTTGGTCGCTTCTTTTCAGCAACTTCTTTTCCCAGCAAAGATAACTAACTAGCAACAATAACAGCGCGGGATATGAGACTCGTCCAGCTGTGCACACTAAGTACTGCGGGATCATAAGAACAGTAAGACGAAGTACTAGTTGAAATATTTCCTCTAAATGTGTCATGTCCATCCTGGACATGACAAAGGTTACCATACTGGTAACCTTTCGAATTGACTTGAAAATGTAGATTGTCGGAATAATTGTTAAATAAACAACAATTCAATATCTGACTAAATCATGAGATAACACGTAGAACATATTTTGAATGAAATACTTGTTCTTATGGTAAATCTTAGGTTATAATTGGAACTATTTTATTGTCTCTGCACTACCAAACCAGGCTATTGCATAGTAAGTGAAGTTGACCGTGTATTGACTGACTGACGATATGCGCACGTCCGAGTAACCTTGTTCGCTATAGCGCAAATGCGATTACCTAGCTCTCATTATTATATTAACACTGACATATCAGTTTTTGTGGTAGTAATTTTTTTTAATAATACGTAGGCATTGTAGAATAATTAATCGTAATTAGTAGCAGGTGGAAGTAATGTAAGTTGTGCGTTTCAGAAGTCTTCATGAACTTCTATAGTTGACAAGTTCTCCTTCCGGTGTTAACAAAGCTACACTACACACACTACAAAATGTAGTTGTACAACGATTATTGCAAGATGTTTTAGAGACATCGTATTTTTGTGTATGTCCAAAATTAGTGTATTTGTACAATCTTTTATACATTACAAAAGAATTGTGAAAAGGAACTCCATGGAGTGCTTCTAAATTGGACACAAAAAATCTTTGACACAAAATTAATTAAAACAAATAAATAACTTTCAAGAGAAAATAAAAAACGTTCAATTTGCAATTGAAAGAGAGTTCTTTGTGTAGGTGACACTTTTTTATTTTGTGGGGAATGCTAGTTGTCTGATTACTTACCGTGTAATTTTTGCTGTGCAATTTGAGTGTGTTAAATTTCTTAAATGGCTTTTTACAACACTATCTCTCTAATTATAATGCTGCGCTGTTAATCACTTTGCTGCCAATAGCAAATGATAAATCGATCGGAATACAACTCTCAGAGAAAAATGTCTCCTCCCAGCGATCTCTCACAACACTAGACAGCCTCCTAACAATTATGACTATCAACCCGCTTTTCAAATCTACATATTAAGAAAATTTTGTTTGTAATTAAGAAGAGAAGTGGTAATATCATGACTTGGTGACTCAAATGTGTCTCGCGAAAGGTAACATGGAGCAATATCATTATCAACATAACATTTTGAGTTAACAGAGGCGTAAACAACAAGCCACAACATAGAAGACTTTGCATTTTGAACGTATTTCAATACATTACCACGATATAAAATTATTTTACATTACCCTTGTTAAGATTTCGAAGCAGATGCTTAATTTTTAAGTTTTATTATTTTATTTCTGTACAGCAAATTCTGTTATTAGTAAGTTAGTTACTCTATAATATTTCCAGATTCCAGTTTTATGTTGTATATTTCTCGGAGATCTTTGTAAAATGCTGCCGCGGTAATCCTAAACTTCCCCAATTCTATTTATTTACTTATTGTATTTAGACTTTTATTTAGAGTTACTGTTATAAAACTAAGGTCACAAAGATATACCTATTGCAAGGTTCTTAATTGCTTCAAACCTTTTCATAGAAATGTCACAATTACTATTCGACTCTCAGTATTTTTAAGGTTCGGTATTTTATTATTAATATTTCGACCAGGGAGTCTCGCGCCAGCAAAGATTCAACACATTGCAGTACAAATGTTAGCACGCGCATATGTATATTCACTTTTCTTAGTTATAATAGTAATATGCTTTGTTATATTTAATCGCCTTGTAATTGAAGTTCCGTGTAGTGTATTAATACAGTATGGACTTCCTTTGATATCCGAAAATAGTAGAAATAAGGATGAATATTCCAAGCTTCAATACGCAAAATCCGATCTTCTTTAATGGAACACCCCAAACGTTTCTAAATAAATTTAATTTTTACTACCATATACTCGTACACAAGTGTCGCTTACTGTAGCACACTTTGCTTCATTGGTTATTTAAAATTTTTAATGACTGTGGTGCTAGAAAAATCTCAAGCAATAATTTGTCTTACATATATGCAAACGTTTCAAAAGAAGGTGACAATGAAAGGGAGCTCAAGCTCTAATGTTTGTTCTGTAAGCACAAATGGCAATAATCTATTTAAAACTTACTTATCTTTGAAAGATAAATACTTACAGCTATATACATACATATATACATACATACATATATTGAGTAAGATTTATTTAAATTTTCCCGAAAAATTGGAATTGTTAAATTAAGCTAAGATTAGCATCAAATTTTACCTGAAACTGGTGATGAAGTTTGCATAGAATGAATTACGCATCTATCTACAAGGCTCTTCACGACGAGCTAACACGAAATATATTTGAAAAACCATTGAAACTAGTTTCTTGAAAATTTTTGTGCGGTAGTTTCCGTTTCAGATAAAATATGTTCAATTTTTTGCAACTTCCGCTTATACCGGAAATAAATCTAAATTTCATGTCATAATTTTTATTTAATTTTAGAACCTACGCAGCTTTGCAATATAACTCTATATACGACATAATGTGCCATCCAAACTGCCTAATTTTTTAATTAAATATTACAGTAACAAAAACTTTTATTTTGAAAATCCAAGCGGTTTAGGCCAAACATTTTCAGGAATTGCACATATAAGACCTACAGCGATCTGAGTCTGTGAAAACTTATAGACAATTTATATACCCTGTGTTCAGGCTCATGTGCCTTCAATTTTATTAATATTTTCCATACAATGTTATGTACATATATGTAGTTTGTATGTTTAGATTAATCCGTGCTCACTTCGGTTATTCAATTTAGTAAGTAGTTGATTATGTCTAAATGCTTTATCTTACTATTTACATTTGCATTCTACTTTAATGTCTTATTGAGTTTTCTTCTATTAATTTGTTTGAACGGGGTTTGAACGGGTCGATGGCCGCAGTGGTTAGGCGGCTGACTATTGTTGTGAGAGGACGATAGGTGCCGGGGTTCTATTATCCGGTAGGACGGTGACATTTTTCAGAGAGTTTAATCCCGGATCGACTTGCCATTCGCTGTTGGGAGCAAAGTGATTAACAGCGCGGCATCATAAAAGGCGATATGATGCTGTCACAAAGCCATTTAAACACAGCTTACACACATTAAACTACACCGCAAGAGTTGCAGTGATAGCCAGACAAGTAATACAGCTTACAGAGTCACTGCAACTAAGCACCCACCACACATAAAAAAATACACATTTAACATATTTACCTACAATTAGGAAATAAAACTTATTATTGTAACTCCTTCAGAATTCCTTATTTGTTATGTCGTCATACTTTTCTTTGTGTTCTTAATATGACTTACGTATATAAACCGAACCAAATTCACTGCGAGAGCAGTTCTGATACAACAATTGAACATTTCAGTTCTCAATCATACTTTGTAATTCATGTTGCCGTTTTATGTCTTGTTTGTATTTTGCATGTAATTACACGAGTGAATTAAGTTAAGATTTAGTTTTCTCTTTTACTAACTGTCGCCGATCAAGAATCAATTTTACCTATACAGCCTTACAAACCGTGGGTGGCGAGTCACGGGGTACAGTGCAGTGTTCATTATCATTTCAACAATTAATCAAGATGCTGTTCGACCCAAACACCCTGTTCAAAAAATTGCGTCAAATTACTGGTAATGTACGGGAAACATGGAAAGATAAAAAGCCGACGAAGCTTTATGTTTGCGACATCCTGATAGGCCAACGCCAACCCATGATACTCTAACTCTGTTATTCATAATTATACAATTACTGCCAAATAGTATGGCACCCCAATAAAATTAACAATAATCTGTTCACAATCAAGTTGTTTAACAAAGTAGGTAGTTTTTCCGAGAAAGAGAGGTGTCTGGAATGGACGTGTAACCATTAATAACAGATTTAAAGTAGAAATTCCTAGAAAATCTACACCTGTTAGGGATGTAAGATACAATATCGGATTTTTTCATTTAGTAGTATATTATACAAAGATAAGATCGTTTGGTGATTGCAAAAGTTATTTTAGAGTGTCGAAGTTTGTGTGTATGCCCTCTTCTATATGTGTAAATAAGCAATATGCCACAAAAGTCACAATTATCCGAAGCTTCACGAGGTCAGATAATTTTATTACATAAGCAGGGATTATCCCAAGCAAAAATTGCTCAAAGAATAAAGTGTTCGCGTTATGCGGTGCAAAACACTATTAATCGATACCGAACGACTGATATCGGCGACAAAGACGTATACAACTGTTCGTGAAAACCGATTATTTCGTTAGGCCCAAATCCATAGAACAGAACTCCGAACAAAGTAACGATCCAAATTCGGTGCATACAGTTCGAAGTTCAAACCGTATTTTGTGGGCAAAAAAATATCGTTCGACCAAAATAATTTGGTCCGAGAATATTACAATACTTAACAACATCCCATAATCCTTATAATACGCATAACAAAACTCAGTCGTTATTTTTTCAATTTTTTTTTTTTAATATGACATAAAGATCGACCTATTAGGTGGTTTGATGAAAATCGAGTAATTTGGATTGGCCGGCACAGTCCCCTGACCTCTCGCCAATAGAGAACTTATTTTTTAAAAGAACTCCTAAACTGCTTCTACAAGATTTTTTCGCCAAAATATGAAAAACTCTGGCTACTATGAATAATTAATGTAATAATGGCTGCAGGAGGTGAAAATAAATTTACCTGAAAAATAAAAGATTATAAACCGTTTTATATAGTTTATTTTTGTTTTGAACACTCAGTTTTATCGTAACGCTGAAACATATACCCTACCTATAACATTTGGCAGTAACTGTAGTTGGTCAGTTTGGCAGAAAGCATAAAAGAATTAAAGGTGTTGTAAACAATTTCAAGTTATAGTGTTGAGGCCCTTGCGTGCGTATCCTGAAAACTCCTTGACAGATACGGCACAAGACGGATATATTTGAGATTATTGTTCACCAGAACAAGAACTAGAAAAAACATAAGTTCAAACCGTATTCGTTCCCAATAGTATTACAATAGTTAGCATATGATTAGCTAATTCTGAAAATATTTGAACTAAACTGCTTCGATTTTAAGAATCTGCTGAATATTAAAAAAAATGAAATAATTCTCAAATGTTGCCCCTAAGGTACAACATGTCTTACAATTGTATTCAAAAAAAATCAATTTAAACCCATTAGAATCAGAATCAGAACAAAGTATTATGTCAATCAAATCATAAGAACATATATGTACATATTATGTATAATATAACATTATATATGTACTTAGGTAATTACGTTAAATAGATATAGAGAATACTAAGATACCATAATGTAATATGGGATGAAAAAACATTATGCAGAAATAAACAAAACAAAAATGAAATAACAAAGTTGTATATCGTAACGCCAAACTTGACCCCTCTGTACAACTGAGTACAATTTTACAATATAGGAGAGGCTCTACTTTCTGTCGAGACACTAAGCGGACACACAATTTATACGAAATATCTACGAATCATTATTTAATATTAATCGTCTCTGACTTTACATACATGTACAATTAGGCAGTTAATATTATCTTTTTAACTGCAGTCCTAAGCACAAACATGAAATACTCCTAAAGCTGGTATGTTTCATCTCTCAGACAACTTCTACATTTTTCTCAGCCGATTTTGCTAACAATCTGTTTACATAACGTGACGAAGCCGCAAGACGAAAGCATTACGGAAGCATACTATTCGTCTTGGAGCAAGTTTCTTTATTTTGCGATACAGTGTAGCGTGCTATCCTTTTCCCTAAACGTGCATCGCCTGACTATACATACGTATTTTGGCACACTAAACAAACTTTTGTCTCCTCTATATGCCGGCCGTACTACGACTAGCAAGCGAAACTGATCTCGTGCTCCGATCTTCTACCCTCAAAGTATAATAGTAAACATTGGAGTAATGCTGAGAGTGAGGGTTTGATAACTGTTTATAAGTGTATTGTTTAACAAGTCACTTGTGTTGATTGATTTAATAAATGGATGTAAATAACGTAATGGTTTCGATCGTTCACATGAGTAAGTTTTGAAATGTATGTATATTAATATGTATAAATGTTGTTTTCGAGTTTGTTTTCGAGTTTACTTTCACAAGTTTGATTATCAGAATAATAATTAAAATCTTTTTAATGAAATCCCGCACCAAACCCCAAGTGATATATAGGAAACATGTTAACATTATACATGTAAAAATTACGCACGAGTCATGGATGCCTACATGTAACACATGAACAATGTACCTAATTACATGTTCATATGATATGTAAAAGTTGCGAACATTCTCTTGATAAAAAATACTACACTAGATCACAAACTCTTTGGCTTCTACCCTAAGTTTAATAACTAGTGTATAATTATTCTCTAAATAAGAATATAATCATATATATATAAATACGAATATAACATGAACTATCTATCAAGTATTCTTATTCGTACTGCTTCTATAAATGCCGATTGCATTGTTTACAACATGAATTTTAATTCTCTAACTGTTCTAATATTTATCCACGAAAATAATCGATCTGCTATTTGCTATTGTTTGCTGCCGCCCATAGAAGCACATATTCAATAACCCACAATAAAAAAATAAAAAAATAAATTTAACCTATGTCAGATATATCGTTTTCTAAAATTATAATTTAATTTTCTTAATTTTCGCAAACCTTTATAGTAATATTTGGTTTTGTGTGCAAGCTCAGACAGAAATGATGCAATCTGTACATACTTATCGAGCACGCAGTGAACTACGAGACTTATTTCACCTTCTCCTTCAAAAGATTACCCGGTCTTTTTGGTATACAACCTGTACAGCTGTCATTTATTGTGAAAGAACATACGTTCAGGTGCAGACACCATTAACAACAAGATAAATTACTGTTATTTAGTTGATAAGATACCCAAGTGAAGTAAGTTGCTACTAGCGTGATATCTCTACGATAAGCACTGGCAACGCCTACTGGGAACTGATAATTACAACAGATATGCGTATAATGCTGGCGTTTACTAATTACTAAAATATCATGTTAAACATTTAACCACGTAATATATTGCATGCTTAATGCTTAATGTGCTTAACACAACTATTAGTGTACATATACATATGTTACTTCTAGTCGCTAGTTGTTATGGTGTGCTAAAATGTAATGCAAATCAACTTGAATTAAGATATACAAGACATTATACGTATACATTCAGATGTATAAGACACAATTTTCAAAACCTCCATCTACTGTAGCGTTTACTAAACTACAATGGAGACGCAATTTCGAAACTTTTGTCATTTTGCATTAACGTCTGGCTATGCTCCCAACCCCGTACGTACGCCCCAACGTATTCAACCTATCGAATTGGGCCAGTCACCAATTAAGCGAAGCAAATAAGAAACAAGGTATATACACTAGCGTCCATAAATGAGGGATCAGTAGCATACAAATTCGTCACTTTAGTAATTTGCCTGCCCAAATAGCCCCAACCTAAATAAAATATGTTTGGTACGCTTGCAAGATATTTACAAAGAGAAATTGCATAAATCCCTACAATAAATAGCACGTTTTCAGATGAGAATAAACAAAGTTCTGTTAATCCATTTATGACCTGCAGAGGTACAAAGCCCGTTCTTATAGAAAGAAATCGGTAAAGCCACTTATAATACTGCAATATTTACGTAATTATTCTACGAATGAAGTATTTAGATATTTAGGATATGAAACACTCATAGAACTCATAGAAGAAGTATTAGTTTGTGCTTTAGTGCTGTACGATCAACTTGTGATACGAGTACGTAAGATAAAGAATTGTTTATCGCGAAAGAATGGCAAAACGAAAAGAGTTGAGTGCAGAGACACATAGTGCTGTCATTACTTTACATAAAGAAAATTATTCGTTGCAGCAAATTGCGAAAAAACTTAAATTAACTTACCGAGCTGTCCGAGGAACAGTGAAACGCTATAAGACAACAGGAACAACGCATTCCGGACCGACGCCTAACAGCTCCACAGATTCGAACTCAACTCAATGAAAGCCGCGAAACGCCAGTGTCCCTTACTACGGTAAAGAGGCACTTAACAAAAACAGGGTTACAGGAACGCATTGCTGCTCGGAAACTGTTACTGAGACCACAAAACCGTCTGAAACGGTTGCAATGGGCTAAGGAGCATCAAAATTGGAACATCGATATGTGGAAAAAGTGTTATGGACTGATGAGTCAAAATTTCAAATTTTTGGCAGTAATCGGAGTGTTTACGTTCGACGCAGACGAGGTGAAAGAATGCGTGATGATTGTGTTGTGGCTACCGTAAAGTATGGAGGAGGTTCAGTGCTAGTTTGGGGAACATTTTCCTTCGACGGTGTAGGAAATCTGCATCGAATCAACGAAATATTATCAAAAGAGCGGTATTTAGAAGAAGCGGTATATTAGAAGAACATGTTATTCCTTCGGGGTTGCGATTGATCGGAGAAGGGTTTCATTTTCAGCAAGATAATGACCCAAAACACTCTGCTCGACTTTGTAGAAACTATTTGCAGCAAAAAGAAGCAGATGGAATACTTGTTAACATGATTTGGCCTCTACAATCGCCAGACCTCAATCCTATTGAGCTGCTCTGGGATGAGGTGGATAGAAGGGTGAGGGAACATTGTTCACAGTCACAACAACAGCTTTGGAAACATCTCCAAGAGGCGTGGAACGTAATTCCAGTAGAGACACTTCAACGACTTGTATTAAGAATGCCCAAAATATGTAAAGCAGATATTAAGTGTGGCTGTGGATATTTTTCTGAGAAAAAATTAAAATAATTTTATATTTTATTAAATATTATATGGCTTAGAATTTGTAAATATTACTTTATTTTTTAAGAATTCAACTTTGTTTTGTTAGAGTTATGTAATTTTTTTAATATATGCATCGACTCATTTATTATGTTGCGTTGTATTATTTTTCTTCTGCTGATCCCTCATTTATGGACGGTAGTGTACATATCAAGGAGTAGAAGACAGCACGACCAGCGAAACGTCAAGTGAAAATCTAACTACGCCACAACATCTGGTGTTGTCCTGACACCTCTTTTCTTGGAACCTGAAAACATAGCTAGAAAGCCAATTGTATGCTCATAAAAGAATTCACTAGACAGAAAAAAGACGAGAGAAATACCTCGTGTACGTACAATTAAAAAAAAATACAAAATTAAAATATAAAATTAAAATTTCAATTACTATATTAGGGACCCTTGTGTAAATTAGAAAGTCATAAAAAAATAAATAAAAGGAGTAATTATTGTAAATGACATCACAACAATCAATATCGTTAAAAAGACTGGGATCGAAAAATTTCAGCTTCAATCATAGAGAGACCAAAAAACAACTTTGTATGATAGCAAAAACTTTTCTCATTTGAATACACCGTGATTTAAAACCTTTTATAACCAAACAAATTTAAATCCAAATTTAAATATCCATGCAATTCTTCCAAAAATTCTAAAGCTACAGAGTAGTGTTGGGTGATATTCGACTCTTACAGATTCCAACCGTTCGAATCAGTACTTTTTTATGTGTGGTGGGTGCTTAGTTGCGGGGACCCCGTAAGCTGTATCGCTTGTCTTGGCTATCATGCAACTCTCGCGGTATAGTTTTTGTGTGTGCATAATAGTGTTTTAAATGGCTTTGTGATCATATCGCCTTTATAATGCGGTGTTGTTAATCATTTTCCTCCCAACTGCGAATGGTAAGTCGATCGTGATTTTCAATTCTCTGAGAGATTTTCAATTAACGAGAGATTTGTATCGTACGATCCGTATCCGTGCCAAATGGTAAGAATTGCTCATACTGCAGTTTACAACTACAGTGGTCTTCCGTACATTAGATTTTATAGAATACAAGAACTCAATCACTAATTTAATAATAATTAAATTTTTGTTCTTATAATGACATTTTGTTACTTACTGTGTACTTAATATATGCTAGTGTCCACTATCTGTATTATCTCAAAAGCTATGTTGTATACCGAAGTAATACCGAGTTCTATATCGTATAAATCGTACAAGATTGGTGCGAATCTTCCACTAGACAGTGATTCGCATAATACGACTATATTAATTTTATAAGTATACAACTTTGCCTCCGCCGTTTTTCTATAGATGGCTTTAGCGGGAAGTAGCTGTCAAAATAAATAGATTATAGACGTCATGCAATAATATGATAGGATATCTTCCAATATAACCTCATAGAAGCATTAGTCGATTTGTATCCGTATCATCAAATTATTCTCGATTGCATATGTCAGTTACGAGCCAAATTCTCGTCATTTGCAGAAAGTTTTAATTTTTTTGCTTCAATATGAACGAGTCTGTGGCTGAGGCTCATCGAATGCTCTCGAATACTTATGATGAGGTCGTTATTAGTGAAAGAGCGTGTTGTGAATGGTTTCAACGCTTCAGAAACGGTAATATTCACGTCGAAGATTGGCATAGGAGTGGAAGAGCACTTGATTGAATTGGCACGCTCATTAGGAGTAACTCAACAAGCAATGCCAAAACAATTCAAAGGCATGAGAATGACTCAGAAGCAGGGAAAGTGGGTGCCGTACGAGTTGAAACCGAGAGGTGTTGAACGGAGTTTGTTTGCTTGTGAGAAGTTGTTTGAAAGGCAAAGACGGAAGGGATTTCTGCATCGCATTGTGACTGGGGGCGAAAAATAGGTTCATTACGATAACTCCAAGCGCAAAAAATTATGGCGATATCCAGGCCATGCTTCCACGTCAACAGCCAAACCGAATATTCACAGCTCTAATGTCATGCTCTATATTTGGTGGGACCAGCTCGGCGTAATGTATTATGAGCTGTTAAAACCGACTTAAACGATCACAGGCGATCGTTATCGAATGCAATTAATGCGTTTGAGCTAAGCATTGAAAGAAAAACGACTGCAATACACTAAGAGACATGATAAAGTGATTTTACAGCATGACAATGGCAAGTCCTACCCCACTCCAGACATTGACTATTACTTGTTTCGATCAATGGCACACGATCTTGCTAACCAGCACTTCCGATCGTATGAAGAAATAAAAAATTGGATCGATTCGTAGATTGCTTCAGAAGATTATCAGTTTTGTCAACGTGGGATTCGTACGCTGCCCGAAAGATGGAAGAAAGTAGTAACCAGCGATGGAATTACTTTGAACCATAAGTGTGTAACCAGTTTTTTACAATAACATCTGGAATTTCTGAAAATAAACGGCGGAAGGATTGTACACCAATCATACGGAATCACATCTACGGAATGAGTTCCTCCAAAACATGTTAGAACAGCGGCAACTGATATCAAAAATAAAATTAATTATTTAAATAACTATTCAAATACAAGGCTAGAATTTTACAAACACATGTAAAATTCAACCTAAAAACTTCCGCTAAAGGCAACAAAAATTAGGTTGAAAAGCAAATCAGAAGAATACTGCCTTAATTAAGGACAGACAAGCTAATTAAATATGAAAATGTAGCAACCTTGTATCAGAACTCGCGCAACGCATGTGATACCGCTGGAGGCTCGAAGAGAAGAGAACGAATTATTTTCCCGAAAACAAAATTACCTTTCGGATAATGGTTTTATAATTAAACAACAACAAAAGCAATCACATATATAGAATAAAATCACTAAATGAAGTACATTACAATTAACAGTATAGAGTACAAAAATAGTAGTACTTTCAATTTTTTTACGTGTCTTTGTTTCGTTATCAAAGAAATATTTTACGTTAAAAAATAGCTCTTTGATTATTATGAAATATTATGTCAGCATATAGGATATTTACTTAAAGAAATGGTTATACCAGTCAGTCTATCTTCTCTAGCTGATTCAGATGTGTTTCAGATATTTATTGGTGCAATGCTTGTTAGTACTCCATATGTTCGGTATGCAAATTATATGTCCCAATTTAATCTATTGCCTACCGCAACTAGGAATTAACTATTTACTTAATACTTGAAGTTTAATTTTTTCTGGTCCTAAACCATTAAATCTCTGCTCGACACAAGTTACATAATCGACGATTACACTATATCGTAAGTTTTAAAATGAATAGAAATGTTATTCTTTTTCACAACTAATTTTAGACTAATTTTAGACTACAACTAATTTTAGACTAATTTTAGACTATACACAGAAACGTGGTTTCAACATACACTCGACACGACTTAATGTTACATTACGAAAAATATGCTGTTACCCTTATCGAAGAAACGGTCACGTTAAATGTGGAGAGGATGGACTAACAAAGACAGCACACTGTGGCCGTTTGAAGTCGTGTCGAGTGTACGTAAATATTAAAAACTTAATTCTAATTAATAGTAAGTTGTATTTTTGTATTAAAGTAATTAGGTTTAAATAATAAAATGAATTTCAAATGCCGCGTCCGATTACACTTGATGTAGTATTATGGAAATATAAAGAAATCAGAATGAAACGATCCCAAATTTAAATTTAAAACTTTTGGATATTAAAATGCAAACTTGTACATTACAAACCAAAGCTAGATAAGGAAAACAGATCAGTTTATGTTAATAACTGTATGTAAAGTATTAGACCTTATAATATATGCACATTAACTTCTAAATTTAATCATCTTCTTGGGTTATCATACAGCAAAATTTGCATAAATAGGTAATTCAAAATAAGAAATTTTTACTACAATATCATTTGTTTAAAGACCTGATCCTCCTTAATTAATACAATATAAACAGGCTATTTCAAGTTTGCAGAGCAGTATGGAGATCTCGCTTATTATAAAAAGCACTATAAGGTTAAATTTGACAATGTCGTGAAATTTTAGTCTGAATAATATACTAACAAAATTTTGGATAAATTCACGAGCTTTTCATTTATACTGGAGAAAGATTATCAATTGAGCTTGTGTAATTTCTTATCGGTAAAACATTAGAACAGTAACAAGCTGCGAAAGATATCGCTTGCGGATAGGAATAAAATTATTGTTTTACGTCTGGAAGCACTATTTGTAAAAAAGATCGTAGTTTCAGTATGGGACATTTAAGAAACCAAACCCCTAAAAAAGACATCCTTATGAAATCGCAAAAAAACTAGCGTACAATTTACCGCCTACAATGGGATCATCCGTACATACCTACTTCGTCTATCAGGACATATCAGAATGGATCCAGTTAACAAGAATAAAATACTTAAGACAATATAACAATGCTAAAAGATTAAACTATGCTTTAGATCATGGGGAAACAATGAATGACACCAAATCTGTGGGCAAAAGTATGGTACAATTAAATATCAGAATGTTAGACGAAGACCAGAAAGAGCCTCTTTTAGAAGTGGAAATATAGTAGACTTATGAATGAAAATTTTGTATAACAACACTACAATGATCCCAGACATGTTTCTAAGTTAATGAAAAAATTCATTATGTAACATGAAGAAGCTGCAGTGCTGTGGTGTGACCGACACAAAATGCGAACTTCAACATCATAAATATCTTTGCGATTATCTTCACCAAAAAAGGGATGAAAGGACCCCCAAATAATCTAAAGGAGTTATCGACAACATTACAAGATAAATAAGGAAATGGTCCGTTTAAAATCCGGTGGCTGGTCCGTGAGGCGATCTTGAAAATCGTTTTTGTCAGTCGATAACTGTCATTCTAATGTGAAAGTTGTATTAAACTGTTGTTACGTAGTTGGTGATTTAGGAGAGTTAGATATGATAGAATTACAAAAAAGGCGTTGCATTGTAAACAGATACATGGAAAATCCTAATATCTCCCAAGTGCGCTTAGCAAAAAATTTACAAATTCCGCGTTCAAAGGCACAACACGTGATAAAGAATTGAAGTAAAAGAAGAAAACGTTGGTCAGTAGAAAGGAAAGCTTGTTCAGGTGGACATAGGAAGACTGATACAAGGAAGGATAAGAGAGTACTGAAACAAATAAAAAAACTTTTCTGAGAGAGAGAGAACTTGCTGTGAAAGCTGAACCGTCGAAACGTACAGTTCATAGAAGTAAAGTCAAACACGGTTTGAGATCATTTACGATACAAAAAGTACCAAATAGAGATCCTATTAAAACACTTTTATACGAAACCAAAATTCGACTATTGCATTATGGACGATGAAACTTACTGCGTTGTGGAATTCAGCAAGATGCAAAGGCAAAGATATTACGTTGCTGGTTGAAGAGGAAATGTAGGTAATAAATTTTAACAGAAGATGGTAACCAAAAATCCTAGAAATTTTTGATTTGGCAGGCCATCTACGGTTGCGGATTGAAAAGTAAAGAATTTACAACAACCGGTTCAATTAACGCTGAAATATATGTGGCTGAACGCTTGAAAAATCGACTAATACCCTTCTTAAATAGTCGTGCCATTTCTACTTTCTTTTGACCTGACTTGGCTTCGTGCCATCATAACCGCGACGCAAAAGAATTTTCTGAAGAGAAAAACATTCAAGTTGTCCCCAAGGAAATGAAGCCACCCAACTTCCCGGAGTTGAGACCTGTGGAAAGATATTAAGCATAAATCAAAATAAAAAGCTAACACACACTTTAACGTGTCAGACATTAAACAAATTAGAAGAAAGTGGAGACAAGCACGGAAGTATGAGCGAAATCCATGTACAAAAACCTATGTCGCGAATTAACCGAAAAGTGCGATTGTTTTATAGTTCTTGAATTATTTTACTATTATAGTATTCAAAAGCTCAATAAATGTTTTTCAAGCTCACCAGATTTAATTAAATATTTTGTAATATTATATAATAAAATGCCGAATTTTAAATGTATCATTCCTTAGAACAAAATCTCTGTAATCGAAAATTACACAATAACGTGTAGAACACGTGAGAACGTGCACGGAATCGATACATCGGTAAGTATCGATACCTCTATTGGTATCGATACCCGATACCAAAAATGTCGGTATCGCCCAGCCCTAATATACACATTTTATATGCGTGCAAAATTCTCATAAAAATTTCCTAAAGAATCATCTTTTATTTCACACGTACACTGCAAAAATAAAACACACACTAAAAGATATGCCAACTCGTACTTCTTCCGACGGTATTGCGCTCAATGGTGCTAAAGTATGTGGCAATAACAAGAACAAATCGCCCCTATGCAAAATGGCATGCCGTATTTCAGTACTGCATTTAAAACGAAAATACGAACAATTTTCCCATAAATTTGTGTTAAGAGCCGAGATCTAGAGGAACGCTGAAAAGAAATACGAAGCGGCCATAGCCGCCTCGCGGAAATTGTTTTTGTCATGTTTGCGAATGCAACATCTGCCATTACACTACCACTGCTTGAGAACGGCGAAAAAGTCTTTAATTTATAGCAGCAAAACGGGCACAATTGAAACTCACTATCAGCTGGAATGTAAAACACAACGAATATTCAAATCGTGATATCCAAGTAAAATGTGTCTGTCTACCTGTGATTATTCACGCTGCCTCCGCATTCGTGCTACTATTTTCCACCATTATTTTAATTGTTTTTGCTTCCTTTGTTCAAATGCCTCTGTAGAGTCGCTGTTACTTAAAATTAAGTAAATAGAGGTTAGGCGTACAATCTTAAACAAAAGATAAAAAATAAATAGATCAACCACTCGTGCCTTGAACTTCTTCTTTTGTAATACTATCTAGCATTGATAGAATGTTGAAACTTCAAATATCATAGATCATGGCTGATAGATCTTTTTTTATAATTGTTACACTTAGCGACTAAAATTATTATTTTGGAAATATAGAAACTTTCTTAGAATTCCAATATTAATTTGCATACATGTAACTCTCAAACGCAAACTTACTGATGTTTAAAATATTTTACACTTTTCTCCATCAGTGTATACATGTCCATAGTACACACATGTCATTTTTTCCTACTGGGATCTGATGGATTGCCTTATTACGTTGTTACAGGCGCTGTTAAATTGGTAGCCGTGCTTTTGGTCGATGTTCTTATACTTTTCGAGAGCCTCTTCAACGATCGTTTATAGGAAAGTGCAGTTAGAACGTATGATATTGAGCATTATTTAAGTCGTAGCGTTGTTTCCCAATTTGATGTTAACATCAGATATCTACCATTAAGTTATTGATAAAAATTCGAATAAAACGTTACTCGAAATGTTCTCTTTTATTTTGTAGTTAATTTCTAAATTGTTCAAAAACTTTTTGTATTTTCTTTAAAGCATCAAACCAACTGATACCAATATACACATGTTAGTTGCCGCTTCTAACAGAGTAAAATGCTTCATTGTATCTACAAATACTTGTGTATTACTGTAAAGGACCCGCATTGTTTTTGTATTACGTGTTTATCTCGCCACCGTCTAGCCAGATCCTCCAACATTGGCATCGACCCCATGTTTTGCTTCTCTCTCCAAATATCTTCGATTGTCTCCCTATGTAAACCGTTAAGTGTACAAACACGGCAACAATAACTACACCCCCTGTTGTCGGTCGCCGCCGACTTTAAAGCTCGACAGAACGTAAATCATGGGCGGCATTGGCAGACAAATAGATGGGATAGTCAATTGTTTCCAGAATCGATACCTCCTGTTATTGGAAGGACGTGGTTTGCTTGAATCAGATGATGTCAGAGACATTTCTTGTCTAAGAAAGACAATTTGGACAGAATTGCCTTGAGGTGATTTTCTATACTGAATTGTGTTTCTCTGTATAACGTTCATTTTTGATAAAATGAAAATGTTGATTGAAATTTGAAATCGTGTTTTCATTTGTGTATAATACGCGAGATGGCATAATCATCAGCAAATGATGTAATCTGAGTTCTCCGAATTGATGGTGTATTTTCAGTACGCGTTTGGTAGATTGATATATTGCATTGGTTGTTTACAACATAACTGAATTCAAAGAAGAACTGAATAATACACAATTACAATCTTGATGGCTTCGCTGAAATATAATGGAGAAACGGTGAAATCCGATAAAGGGCCTAAAGCAATTCCCTTCATAACATGAACTACAATAAAACAAACGATATTATAACATTATTATTATATATATTAACATCTTGGTGGAGGCGCCGACAAATGTATAAAAAAAAGCAACATATTAGTAACAATCGAAAGTTTTTCAATAAATTTAGTAGGAAGGTACAAATAAACTAAAACTAGTACCATAAAACAGAAATTTTTTCTACTTAACAAATATTAATTGCTACAAATTAAGGTAATAAAATTCAAAATGTGTCATCATCATTGATATTTGTCGAAAATCCTATATTCTTGACGATGTATAACACAACTTAGTCTCTCAGTCCATAGTAATATGCGGTTTTACTTCAGATACTATTGTATTGTGTATAGGTAAGTAATTTAGGATATCTGCTGTAAAAATTACACTGTACCACAAGGATAACACAAGGAGTAAAACCACCATATTAATTCTGACTGACCTGTCCGAAAATTAATTTTTATTGTACGTACGTTAAAATTCAATTCCTACATTTTTGCTCCTGATATCTTAATTATTTCGTTTTTCACTTTAACATTATTTCTGTCGCGTGTAAGTAACTGATGAAAGATAGTTTCGGTTTATCTTCTTGAAATGAATGCCTCTAGATTTCAGTTGCAGAGCATTCTGATTGAGAAGTAAATCGAAAAGTAGATAAATCTTTGGTAAACTTAGAATCGACGTCGACGTATGATTTAATCCAAGAAAGTATTACACACGAGGGAAACATGATACAAGACCAATAAGGTCTACTCAAAAACCATTGCTAACCAGAAGAAGGCATACCCTCCTTTCCATAAGGGGCCATTTAGCAGCAGCACCAGGAATTTATTCGTTGAGGCTGATAACTAGGATAATTTAGGAATTGTTTGTGAGAAATATAAATAATCGTTGCTTCAAATATATCACTTTAAAGCGCTCGATACCGCTTAGATAGCTCGCGAGGTAAGAAAACTATTTATTGAAGATATATTACGACGTCTGTATAGGATGGAATTTTATAACGCGCAAAGTATCACCATCCCCATTTTCTGACTGGGGAACTTTACTACATTGTATAGTACATATGCATGCTTCTCGTTCAGCAACTAAATTAGTTTTTGATGTTCAAATACAAACATACGTCCAATTTCGAAGCAAGGTTCTACAAAATTAACGCAGTTCATTTTCAAATGCACTGATTAACTCTCAGCAAATAAATAAGCGAACAATACGAATTGAATGCGGTGTGTGTATTTGAACATCGCGAAATTAAATTATGTCTCTGTAAATACAATTCTATAGTTCAAATACGGACTATCGATGCATGCTTTCATTACAGAGTTGCCGCAATACGTTGCATATGTTAAATAAAAATTCCGTGTTCTTGCACATCGAACTAGCGCATGTATGTACATATATTGCATTTCAATACATTAGGTATATATCCTACATATATGATGTGTCGTTATCTGTTTGTTTCATGTGTATTCGAGTATAGTGCCAAATAGATGCGCTTATTGAAATTAACAATAGAGAAACTAATGCCGCTACCGTAATTGAATATGCATATGCAATAGTGTCGATAACATAGAGAGTCCACGGTAACAGCGTAGATATTTACGTACAAACATACCCCTACAAGCAAATAGAAATGCATGTGAATGCAAGTCATTTACATACTATTTAACGATATTCAACATGCTATATTATATCTAACTAATGACATTTAATTAAAGGCAAATATTCTATGCCGCTACTGGCTACAACAAAACTACTAACTAACATGATGCATTAAAATAAATCCATTTACATAACTTTATTAAACCGATAAAAGCATAGCAATACTTCTTTATCACTTATTCGAAACACATAAATGAATAGATGGCAGATGGCAGTGCTCTGTTATTGTCCAATTAGTTGCCTTAGAATGTGTCTATTTAAACAGATAGTCTTGCTATTATGTGATTCTCGCAGGAGAGCTTTCGGTGATTTTATAGCTGCAATTTTTCAGCCTTTACATCCTTCATTCTGACAACCTATACGTTCTGTTATTTAACTTGAAGAATTAATCTACGGGTTAATTCTATTATTAGGTTTCTTATCGTATTTCTGGTTAACCTGTCAACTTGCTAATTTCCCAAGTAGTAACTTTCGAGTACTAGGGAGTCTAACCCAGTTAACAATATTTTTCACTGTTACTTTTTGCAATATCCCAGAATTAGTGTTGAACTGGTTCAATGTAATTTCAACGCAACGATAACTAGATTAGAAGCCAAGCAGGCAACACCCGAAAGATACATTTTTATGGAACAGTGGTCGTGAAAGCCTACATTCGATTATTAGATTTCTATCAGTTGGTATAAATATTCTTCTACCAGCGTGACTCTTCTTCAATGGTATTGAACGTCTTTATATGCAGTAGTGCTTGAAAATGGGTTACTTGACTGTCATTTTAGTGATATTAGCAAAAAAAAGTTTCCAGTTTTGCTACTATGAAATATAATAAGGAACTATTGCTAATGAAACTTCACTGATTGATTCCCAAAGGTGATACATCTGAGATATATTAATTTATTGGCTAGGTGTTTTTCAATTAGTTTAAACTTTGAAATAAAAAGCGTTTATTATTTTTTAATCTTAGTTAAGTTTAAGTTACTAATTTTGTACAATTACAATGCAAAGCAATATATTGAATTTTTTATATTAATTGACTGTGGATATAAAATAAGAAGTCTAGCTGAAGTTTGTGCATCATTTAATGAATAATATCCAGAGAATAAGAATTCGACTGTAAGATACTTCAAAAGTTACATGAACATAGAACTGATCTAGCATTAGAAGTATTTCAAAATTCCCACACTTAAACGATTACATTATTACCATATCATAATGTAGTTTGGTTTTTACATAATGAAAAATACGGTCCACATAAAGTCCAATCTGTCCAAAAGTTATAGGAAAATGACTACAATAGGCGTATTCAGTTTTGCGAAGATATGACGTAGAGGATTAATGTTAGAATTTATCAACAATACAAAATTATTTGATAAGTTCAGATTTTTTATTAATATAAAAATTATTAGGCTGTAAAAGAAGCTCTATTGCATAGTAGAAGCTCACACTCAGCTTCCTCAAATAGCCAATGTCTGGATTGAATATAAGTAGCTACCGACTTTTCATATTTGTTTGAATAAAATGGTAATGTTGAACGTTTTCTTTAGTTTTTGTCCTTCATCTTGATACCTGTATTCACAGTGATATTTCCCAATGAAGAATGTGTGGGGTGTGCTGTACGAAGATACTTAGATGATATTTTTCCACATCGCTGGATTGATCAGAATGGTAGACACTACCATTTCAACTAATCCAATTCGGTTGGAATAGCCTCCCAAAATCCTCCCACATTCATGTCTCTATATTACTTTGTTTGAGGTTAGTTAAACAAAAGGTCGTGCAAACAGCGGAACGGAAGCCGGAAGTCGGGAACGGCATATGAGTACTACCGGGGCTCTGACCATGCAGTTATTGACATCTAGTTATATGTGGAGCCAAACAAAAATCACGTGAAGGGGAAATGAATGGATCAAGAACACTTGAATGTCGCGGTTTTGTGTCTTAAGAAATATCGAAGCCATGGGGCATCAAGTAAACGGATGAATGCAAAACGTTACTCTCGTCTGTTGTTATGAAGAACGGATAAATAATGAAGAACAATAATCACAGACCCTTCAATAGTATAGCTCTCAAGAACCATACCATAAACAAAAACAAGAAATTTACATCTTGGAATTGTAAGAACATCCGCGAAGAGTTTTTATCATCGTCTTCGTGTACGTCAACAACAAGGTGAAGCTCAGTTTTAACACTTATTATGATATTACTATTAAGAGCTGGAAAATGTGTTACGGGGGATTATTTAATACTGGTGTCCTGTAAAGAATAATGTAATAAAAAATTCTAAAGAAACCAATTAATTTTATAACCTCCCAATATTGCATTTTTCTAAAACAGATGAGATCAGTTTTTGAGTTCTTCATCGACTCCTTATAGCTTTTGACAGTGCCATTTGAAAAAAAAGTAGGAAGCTTTAGAGACTACACGATTAACATTATAAGAAGAATAATTAAATCAATGTACATGTAAACGCGTTTTTCTAAGAAACGCCACAGTAATGTGATAAATTTGATTGCAGACTTTTGGACAACCCTGTATATTGCCCGACGATATAGTCCTTGCCAGCAACAGTTAATATGATTTCGGAAGATTTGGATTGGTGAAGACAAAAAATAGAGATTGGAGCATATTACAAATATTCACGGAGCATTGTTCATATTTTTTTCTATTATTCTTGTTCATGTGTAATTATCAGCAAGTTCTTGTGGCTCTTGTGTACTCTTACTCGCTGTAGAATAACTTAACGGTATTTTATTATATTATTATTTCATTTCGTTTTGCGCAAAACTGTACTCAGCGCATGCATAAAAATAACGAATTTTGTCATCTTACTACTATGTACAATTTCTCTGAGTTTTATTTTTCAATATACGTTATTATCTGTTCAAAGTCATAGCTGGTTAATTTCTAAAAGAGTTATTGAAAACAAATCTTTGCGATTTCGAAATTGCCCTGTAAGACATCCTTCAGCGGAGTGTTTGAAGGAATTCTGGCGCCCGCCATCCCACACATGTTTATCATCCACGGCCTACATAATAACTATAGTTGGAAATTGCTGAATTCAAATACTATTTAGTATTTGTTTTGGAGCTATTGGTATAAGGGCCAATCCGAAAGTAATTAATCTATGACTTGTATATTGTTTCTTATTTTTAAATTCAGTTAATCGCTTACTGATAACACTTTCAGCAAATATTGGAAAAAATATACTGGATGCCATCTACAATAGTAAAGTGTCATTTTCGTCAGTGACTTCAAAATTCTTAAAATGCGGTAAATCAGATTTAAAATAAGGGAAACATCAAACAAAAATCAAATTACGACTGACAACCAACGCGATATCTGTTTAGATAAATTTTACGATACGAACATAAGAAATTTGACTTATCTAGGAGATAGATACAGAGCGAATTAGAGAATTATGAAAGAGACATAAAAAATAATTGTGGATCGCATCGCAGAACCGTTGTAATACCTATTCAATAGCGCTTACGGCTCCAAAAATAAATAAATTGTCTATCATAAAATATTGGATCTAGCAAAAAATAGGTTTGCTTAGATAAACATCAATTAATTTGGTTGGGTTGCAATAGCAAATTCGCCACCCGATTGTATTATAGAGAGACCCATAATCCACTTTCTGCCATTTGCATATTCATTGTTTCCGTACAAAAATATCAATGTATTTCCTGTCTTTTGTCTCAAAAACATTTGGATAAAGAACAATTCATTCGTTCATCTTAGATCGCACTTTCATAACGTAATGTCAAAAAATGTAGCATTATTTCACAATCTAGACTATACATAGTTTTACCCCCTATACGCCATAAAAAATACTTATTAGGACTAGCGTTTCTTTTCCTTTTTTTTTTCTGTATCACTAGACATAATACAACTCACGTGCAAGGACACGTAAATGAATTTATTACAATTGTTTTTTCTTTATTTGCCTGTATTTTTTTTAAATTTATTATTTATTGTATTTATTATTATTTCAGATATTTAACCTTTTCAAAAATAAAGTATTAACTTAAAAATATAATTTGTGCAAAATCTCTACGCTGACAATTTCAAAGAAACACGATTTGGCTTCAAACACACGAAGAAGCTTGATTTCAGCAGTATTTAAAAGAAAGACGGCCGAAAAATATCTGTCTAACAAATAACAATACAATAGAAGGAACGTTGTTGTTAGCATAATTTAAACACATATTGAATAATATTGATGTTCCTCGCAAAGAAAACAAGATTATTAAAATATAAAGTATTCAAGACGAAGATACTTTTATAATAAACTATTTCATAAAAATTTATCGCAGACAGGTGAATATTTATATCTCTAGAATGCAAAACCTTTATAATGCGCAACTTGTGAGTAACTAATAAAAATATTTCGGAAAATCCCGGCTTTGTTACACTGGTACTACTGTTTTTTTAATTATAATCTCATTTAAATTCCCAGAAATTTCACGAAATATCATTTGTTAGTGAAACAATTTTTTCTGGATTACAACGAAAATTTCGCAATTTAATTTTAACAAGCTTAAACTGTAACTAACATATCACAATATTGCAAACGGTAATCATTGTTTTCGTAGTAAAAAGTTATACAAAATAATTGATCCGATTATTTCCGGTAACAAACTAGAAAACTGCAACGGGCATAGATAGTTATGCATATCAATCATACACGTATTTATAGCTGGCTGCTACAATCGTCAAACAAGCTTTGAACAGGTTCAATGTATAATAAAATCACCCGCATAATATGTAAATGTGAAACATATCCTAATATTAATAGCACATCAATTAATACGAACAACGTTCCATTGTTATTTCATGCATAAACATAATTTCCACGCTGTAGTAGCGATAGGTGTAATTAATAATATGTAATCGTTTCTATTAACGAAAGGTGTCACGTTTATAGTAATAAAATCATCAAAATTGCGTCAAATTTTGTCGGAATTTTTAAGCGCGATAAATTTTGTTTAACCAGCACAAAATATTGCCCTATCTTTAGCTTCCCAAATCAATGTTCCCACATAATACAATCAGATACAATCAAATACTATTTTTCTGTTATTGAAAATTTTTTCAAGTTAAGTTAATTTCGTGGTTGTTATGCTATTTGTTTAGATCAGGTTTTATTTACTACCTATTAATAACAATTCCATTTATATGTATTTTATGTACCTGATAAAAATACTGAAAGTACTTTTATGATTTCTTATAGTTTGCAAGTGTTTTAATTCTTAGATCACCCATTCTTTCTTTTATAATAGATTGCACCACCTTTTTCTTCATTTATAATTGCAATTATAATCGTTTTTATACATGACGAAATTTTTCCTTAAACTTCAATTCACATAAAATGCTTCTGCTGTTTGTTTTTACTATGTACAGCAGTCCTGTCTATTGCTTGGACAGCCCTGTCACAGTCTTATAACACGAGATATGCCGAAGCTAATGCTACCTCTACACTAATTTTGCTCCTACATTCAAGGCCATACACAGACAGCTTGCTGCCCAGGTTCTCCGACGATATTGAAATACAAATATATATTATATGTAATATAATCGGTAGAGCTGGCAAACAGCACCAATAGTAGCACTCAGCGCTAGGGACATCCGGTCGCTTCATGAACTGGTTGAGAGTAAAATAAATATGTATATCAATAATAGCTCATAGTAAAATCATTGAAGGTGTAGGGGGTGGGAAAGAGCGATAGCTTCGGCAATTGTCGTGTCACGGGACGGTCACATCTACTGTCCAAACATTAAACGAAGCTGCTGTAAATATGTTCATCTTATTCAAAAATGAACATGTCTAAATTCTAAATTTCTTTGCATATAAGTGGAATGTTTGGTTTTTAAATATATGTTTTAAAGCTTACTCTTCAAACATAAACCTTACCTGTACGACAGCATCTGCTCCTGATGTAGTAATTAAATATTAATTTAGTGAGATGTTTGTTACCTGAAACCAAATAGGAATAATATTACATAATGAAATGCTATTTTACAAGAAAGGTGAATATATCTTTAGCTACGATTCTTTTTTAACTACCAAAACTTGTTCCAATAATGTAAGCTAAAAACATTCATTCATTCATTTCATTTAGAAACAAGTGGAAGAAATATACAGGGTTACACACACAGGGTCATAACTATTTCTTCGACGTTTTGTACCTAAACGTTAAAAAAGAGATTTCAGTTAAATATACAGGCCGATAAGCATATTAAAATTATTTGGTTAAAAAAGTACAACATATCAAATTGGGTTATTTTTAATAAAACATACTCTATTATGTGTAGAGGGAAATTAATGCGATTGCAGCTATTGGCGTTAGAATTAAGAAGGCGTCAACCTTTTTTCGTATCCAAGCTTTTGCTAATTCTTTATTAGCTTCTTCAGAGAACAGCATAGTAGTAATTAAAGTACGGCAACATCACAATTATTAACTGTCCTATTTCATTGTTATTGTACGCCATAATTAAACAAAGAAAACAAAAAAAATTATTTAAACGCATATGGAAAGAGGTACACATCAAATAGAACATGCAATACCTAACTAATAAGATAAAATATTGCGACAGAATCTTGAGCTACAAAAGAAAGCAGTGTTTTTTTACATTATAAAAACATTTAACATTATTTTATAACTTTGTATTACACATATTTTCGCAAAATCATTCTAAATATTGTGCACCTGCTATCCTCAAAATTATTCATCGCATTGCGAAAACAATAACTCGCTTAACTTAAATGGAACCAATTGTAAAAATGTCTATGTCTAAATCTAACCATCAAAAAATTATTAAGATCTCCAAAATTCTCTAAAACAGATGTTTTTTCTCATGCAAATAGACCTTCTACAAAAATAGACTTTCTAGTTATTAATAGCTGCTCTACAATATTCCTAATGATAACTAAAACTGGGAATTGTATTCAAATAGTTGAATATTACATTAAAACACTATTAAAAAGTCGAATAAACTTCAAATGAATTATTCAGGTAATTGAATATTCATTAAATATTTAAATATGTATTACTTGTTTGAATCAAATAAATATTTGAGTATCCAAATATCAAAATTTGAAACTCTGACCGTCCTAGTTTGCAACATATTGACATGTTACATATTGGTAGTAGAATTGAAAATAAACTAATTAATAAGCGTATCACAAACAAATGAATAAAACTATAACCGTGTCCACATTAAATTTTAATATATTCGATTGAAGTGAATTTAATAAGGTGTTCCAAAAAACTTATACTTTACTGCAGGTTCGGTTGGATTGAATATTAGAATGTTCGCGACAAAAATAATAATAATAATTGTCTAATAAAAAAGATTACAGTAGATGCTGAAATTGGTGACCATTTTCTTCTAAGCATAATGTTATAAGTTTTTCAAAAGATCGACTTCGTTATAATGTCTAGAGGTATTGAATGAAATACATTTTTCCTTAATATTATTTTAGTTTCTAGACGATATACTAGACGAAATAATTGTTTCTAAGAAGAAACATCAGTTTTAGAAAGCTTTTAGGGAATATCTTTAATAACATCTTTGCGGATTTTGGTAGGAGCTGCTTTCGTAAATACAGGATGTTCCATATGTTCGTTAAAAAAATATGGAATATGACCTGTTTTGCTATATTTTATGCCGCCAATATCAAAATCCTCTACTAAGTTATTGTAGGTACAAAATAATTTGTAAACGACAATCTCTACAGTTTAGGTATTTTTAATTTTTTCAGAAAGATTTACATTTTCGCAATTGACAATAGATAAATATAAGGAACTATCAACAAAGTTATCCTAGCTTATCGCGTAGATACTGAAAACGGCGTATAATATAGATAGGAATAAAAATAACCCAACTTTTTTGAACCAACCTGAAATGTGCTCTTTATCATCCTGTATATCTGACGGAAATCTCAAACTGACATCTTTTAACGGTAGCACAAGAGACCGACAGAATAGTTATGGTTCACACTGTAGAAGCTATTTGGAACACCTTGACTAGTGTGCAGCACAGTCGTAAAATTAAAAATAATGTAGATGTTCATAGTTTACATTTTGTAATGAAGATACCTAATGTTAGTAATTGGTTTATAGCGGTATGAGAAAATAATGACATTATTTGATTACACTTTCTCAAGAGATAATTCATTTAAATACATAGGGTGAACCGATTCTTTAGAAAATGTTCGGAGTTTCCTTTTACAAGATGGTGATTGAGCAATTGTTAGGACGAATATGAAATTCATATCATTTCCTGTCATGACTAAATCCCCCCTATATACTAAGAAATCATGTAAAAAAAATTTGAAGATAATATGTATATAGTACGAAAAAAGGTTATAACAAAGAAAGAATTTAACATTACCCCGAGTATTCACGCATGATGGATATGTTATCTGAGACAGTTTATGTTTAACAATAAAATGTATCCGAGGATAATATTACAAAGTTTCTCTAAAAGAAAGCATTAAATTGCAAACATAAAAGAACAATGGAACAACACAAATATCTCTTGGTTTATTCAAGGTGGAAAAGAATAAATAAAAGTATCGTCGAAAAAACGGTAATCAGTTTTCGCGACCGCACATCGAAATAACAGCGAAACAAAGAACGATGTGACAGTTTAAAGGCGAGAGGAACATATCTTTTCACAATACATTGCGCAAAACACTTCATCTTGCGCGACGTAAACCTCTGATAACGACGCAAAAATAATACCTTCACCTTTTACACTTCTTGCCTCGCCCGCTGAAAAAGCACAATTTCGTCGTCATGATACGATAGCCGAAAGTAAAGAAATTATAGACGCGAAAGAAGAAAGAAAGCGTGGGCGCTTAGAGATATCTGTAAGAATTGTGTTTCGTCTATACAAAGGTAGTAGAATGCCCAATAATTTTTTACCTGTATAATAGGTACTGTTGTGATTATTTTAATCTAAATTAGGCAACTGGTAATATAAATTTATGTGGATATTCGGTGAAAAAATAACAAAAAGCATATGTATGTACGTTATAGGTAGAAACCTAGCTGATTAATTAATTTATATTAATAAAGAGTAGGTGTAGCAGTTATTGATGCGACTAGCTTCTACATAGATATACATACATATGTACTTAAGTGGATGTTGCTTATTTTACTACTTACGTACAGTTAATCTAATTTTCTAAAGATGTTTGCTTTCATGAAGAAAATTGTTATCTTGTAGATGTGCTTCTTAAAAGAAAATTCAGAGAGCAAATATCAAACAGAAATTAAGTTAAATTTCAGCTATGTTACTTCCAGGCAAGTCAACAATTAATGAAACGGATATCATTTATTAGTACTGGCACATTTTCATCTTTACCTAACCCAACATATGTCCAGAGGAACACAGTTATTTAAAGATGAAAAGTGTGTTATTGACGCCAAAAACGGCGTCTCGAACAGAAAGATTGCCAAGCAAACTCTAAGATGCCATTTCGTTGTTAATTCCTATTTAAAATTGGGGAAGCAGTATAGATCTAGTAAAAGAACTGGCCGCAAAGCAATCGTTCGTAGTCGCGGCAAAACGACAATAGTTAGACTGGTAACGGAAAATCATACGGTCGCTTCCCAGATTCGTGCTTAATTGCAACCTGTTAAATTTTACAAAACAATAAAAAATTTAAGCACGTCGAAGATAGGCAAGGTTTGCTAAAAAAAGCATATGACATAGGATCCTGAATAGGAGTAATTTGTTCTGACGAAAAAAGTTCAACTTAGATGGTCCTGATGGGTGACAATGCTAATCGCATGATTTACAGGAAAGCCCGGAAGTTTCGACATGTCGGGATTTTGGAGGAGGTACTGTAATAGTTTGAGGTTCGTTTTTCTTTGGCGGTAAATTTCCTATTGCCTGGATTCCTACGAAAATGAACTCTTCTGCTTGAATTCTTTGAGAAAAAATTATTTTTCAACAAAATAATGCGGCAATCCACACTTCCAAATTATTAGAACAATACTTTGCCCAACATACTATTAAACTTTTAGAATGACCAGCGCGTAATCCCGATTTGAATCTAATAGAAAATCTATGGGGTATCATTTCCCGGCGCATTTACTAAAGTTGTAAACAATTTTCAACAACAAATGAACACAAAAATAAAATTCGTAAAATTTGGGCTAAGATAGGGCTAGATGAATGTAAAACTAACATCAATCAGGGTTGAAAATTTTATAAAATTTAATTGGTTAAATACGATCGTGAGATTAATTCGCCATGAGGGAAAGACTTAGTTTAAATATTCTAATAACAGGCAAATAATTTTTGCTCATTTCTCATTTATTAATAGGTCTTCGTTTAAGCATTTTGTGTCCATTATAATTATAACAAGAATTGCATTATATGTATTATACAGTGGGTCTCAATTTTAGTTTGTGTTACGAAGAAAAGCAGGACAATAACTATTCTCAGTAATTCTAAATCATTACAGAGGAATTTTATAGATTGATAGACTTAAATACAAGAAAAAGAAGACCGTTCATCTGAATTAAATTTAGATCACACAAAACAAGCCATTTCTGTCAAAAAACTAACTTCAAAAGCAAAATTATGTCCCCCATTTAATAGTGTAGTGAAAAATGTTTTCAGAAACCAGTATGAATTGTGAAGCTAAAGTATTTTGCTTAGTGTGCTTGATTTTAAACAAAATTCAAATGCCGCAATTATTGAATAAAAAACTAGTGCAGCACGAACTGCTATAAGAAAGCTTTTGAAGAAACACAAATGCTGCTCCTACAACACATATTAATATACTCAAAGAATGTTATTTTGATGCACGATTGGATTTTTATGTTTGAATAGCAAGAAAACTAGAAGAAAAAAAAAAATTGCTGCTTCTATTCACTGATAATCTAACTTTCTCTTTAGTGGAAAATTTTTAGTTACATTTTCTCTCAACATGTAATCGATTCATCTACTAATCTACCACAATTGCACGTGTTATCGTTTTACTTGCACAAGTGTACACACGAGTTTAATCTACATTAATGCAATATAATAATACAGAACAAAACGTCAAGTATGAATCAAATTAATGAAAACTTATTCAACATGGACAACCATATCGTTGATGCTGTAGATATCATACAGGATACGCAGCACATCTATGTATATGTTCACATTAAAATGTGTACAATCATACATCTCTGATTAAGAGTATACTGAAACAATAAATTTTCCAAGACACGGAGGGCAACATTTCAAAAGTCAGAAAGCAGTTAAGATAATTTTAAGTTATGAAAGACTCTCATCGTCTCGACTTATTCCATTCGCAATTCCATCCTTTCCTTTTTGTTTGTCTACGCTTGCATTTCTTCATCTTCCTCTTCGGCATAGATGTTTTGGAAGAGAGCGTAAGACTTCGAAAATTTATCGTCAGTTGGAGAATTACGACGTTTTATCAACTTCACGATAAAAATGTAAATGTATATTTATCTTGGGACGAGGCGTTAGCGTTTCCCCAGTTTGTTTTACTGTTGGTTCGAAGTTTTATTCGTGAAATGTTTCTTAAATATGGAACGTGTTTCGAACTGCTATTAGTTATATAAATATACACTACTGTTTAGCATGATAATTAGTTGTAGATTGTTTCAAGTACGATTCTCAAAACAAAATACAGCAAAAAAAGTATAATTGTAAAAAGAAAGGATGTAGAATAATGGAGATAAAATATTTATTGCTCCTAGCATAGTTGGCGTTGATTGACATATCAAAAACTGGTGTCATTCAAAGTGTCTTTTATTAGCGTTAGCGAATGTAAAATATCATTTCTGTGTTCCTACGCAGATACGAAATATGTTTATTTTCCTTGATATGCCCGTAATTTAATCAAAATCGAAAACATTGAAGTAATTATGGAGATTACATACCTCCATAAAAAAGGGCACTTGCTACAAAAAATTTATATTGACATGATCAATTTATTAGATGACTGTGTAAAGTAATTAAGAATTGATCATGCGATCGTAAATTGAGAAGAGAAAGGTCTAAACATCCACCACGTACAAGCTTCTCCCTCGCCCCTTTAATTGGAAGTATTGAGAAAATGGTGCACGATAATTACGGTTTAAACAGAATGTCCGCACGGTGGGTGCCAAAAATGTTAACAGCGCATCCACCAAATTACACAACAAATTTGACGATAATTAACAAAAATTCAGAAACATCGTTACGGTAGATAAAACTTGATGTATCACTTTGGCAACAAGTGGACAAAGTATGGAGCAGCATAACTTTTTATTGAAATTACCATAGCTAAAACAAACAATTTTATAATGTAAAAAAAAGGCATAGCGATACGACGTTTAAAGGTAGCAGTATTATGGAAGACAATATCCGAATTCATTTGAAATAAATATCGTATATGGAAGTTTTATTAGAGCGATCGCCCTCCGAAAGACACAAACTATTTTATTGTTTTTCAAAATATTCGACTTTATGGTCTATATAGTTTTGCATCCGTACGAACCAGTTCTCAAAACATTTTTTCCACTCTGAAGGTTGTATCTCAAAAACATGGGTTTCAAAGGCTTCGACTGCTTCTTGAAGCTTTGAAAATTGCTGTCTGCGCATTTTTGTGTCACAGTTGGGAACAGAAAGAAATCATTCCGCGATAAATCAGGTGAATATGGACAACGAGACATATCTCAACAGTTTTCTTCTTCAAATAGTCAACTACTAGACGTGCTCTATCTCATTAAAAGGCACATGTCGACCATGTTCTACCATTTTCCGCACAGCATCGATGTTTTCTGGGATCACGACAGGTTTTGGTCGACCTTTACGTGATTCATCACTCGCTGAGGCACGCCCACGACGAAATTCGAAGTTTGTTGAAAAGATTATGCCAGTTCTTGACAATTCTGGAGATCAGAAGACTTGCCTAGTCCGAGAAATAATCAATAATTGTGGTTTTATAGACCTTAAATATCCACTCCATAACCTGTCCTAGCACCGAGTGATTACTCTTTCCTTAGTTACATTATCTCTTTCATGAATTAAAAAGAGCATCTGCGCGGATAACGTTTTTCTTTCAGATGATTTCCTATCAGAAGTGGTAGAACCCAAACATTTTTTTTGAAAAGCTGAATTGTTAATTGATCATATGTAGAAAAATAAAATAAAGCCTTCTTATAATACTTTGCATTCATAACCATAATCAGGTAAACAAAATAAAAATGTCTCCTTGTATATTATAGTAATTATGTCGACTTTGCTACTTACTTACATCATTTAATCAAACATTTAGCACATCTGAAATACCTGGAACTTTCGAAATCGAACAACGTTGTATCATTATGTACCATCTATCTGTGCAAATACTAAACAAAAGCAACTCTAAATTAAATAAAAACTAGACAATATATTTATAGTAAGCAAGTAAGTAGTAAATGAGAAAAACTGATTAAGTTAAGATACGTTAAGTAGTTTCAAAGATTATCTCAAGTATGTTAGATGTCGAAATACATACATATATGCATATATGTATATGCATACATCGCGATGAACAGTGTTTGCAAATACAAGTATGCAGCTCTTTCTTATAATACTGGGTAACAGAGGAAATATTAAAATGACATTAAAACCTAACGTTCATATTCTGACAAGTTTCGGAAATTCAGCTTTGACACAGGCACAAATCGTGTCAGCAAATTTTCTAAAATATTTTGCTAATATTCACTTTCTAACCGCACAATCAACCGTCCATACAAACATGGAAAATTGACGAATTTTCTATACAACGCAAGTTGATGTACTTCAATTACTCAAAAGAAATTAGTCAGTAGAAATGAGTCTTACATTCCGTAGCAGTTTCGAAAGAATAGATTTTCCAGATCAAAAACAAACTAGCCACTAATGCATTTAAGGACCACAGCTGCACCAACATTATTTAAAATTTCCACTGCCTTACCTCCACCCCCTAAAATCGAGTGCATTAGCGTCACGA
Organism: Holotrichia oblita; assembly: GCA_023690525.1. Lineage (NCBI taxonomy): Eukaryota > Metazoa > Arthropoda > Insecta > Coleoptera > Scarabaeidae > Holotrichia > Holotrichia oblita. Next base: position 107,744,337 of record CM043018.1, on the reverse strand, counting down.
TGGATGGCGTCGCGACATTCTGGCGCCGTCTTCCTACACCAAACCCCGCAATGATCATCCGAACTTCGCATCTGATCGCATGCCTCCTGCATTTTCTGCTTTTTCACCGTGCAATTTTCTTTGTTTTTTAACGTCTCTTTGGTTGCGCTGGATTTCATCCGCCAGCACAAAAAAAGACCACCGAACATACATTACATTGAAAGATTCGTCTGTATTGTCCACAACTCGGAGCACTTCTTAACTGTTATTCTACGACTTTAACAAAAAAACATCCATTAAGAGTATTTAATCGTTAAGAATCGCTTATGGGAATCTCATAAAGATGATGAATTTCTTAGATGGACTCTCAAGAAACTTAGGTAAGTAAGTTCTTAGTTAGCCGTAGAAAACATTTCGTCTCTTCGTTTTTCTTCAATAACTTCTAATGGCAACATGCTAGCATTCATAAGGGTAATTGTAATTAAAGTTATATTAAAATAGATGTTGTCTAGACGCCAGACTACCGCTAGATGCTAGATTGCACGATCTGTGTAGTAATTTTTAGTTGTGATGGACGTGTTATTCTTTGAAGTTGTAACGAGTTAGTTGACGACCCAAAGTCTTGTTTCAAACTTAATTAAGTTAACTTCTATGTTTAACTATTTGTTTATTAAAGAAGTTTATTAAAGTTCGCCTCGACGAATTTGATGCAGTTGGGAATAGGACAGTAAAGCAGGGGTGTAGTTATCTACGAAGATACTTTTTACTACGATAATTAAAAGCCCTTCCGTGTGAATACTGGCACAAGATGTCGATAAAATAAAAATAAAGCATATATACATATATGTATATTGCAGTGATACTTTCAGGAATCATGTCTATACTATGTATTGCGACCAACATCTAAAGCTCTAAGTTGTTTCATTATATTAAATCAAAAGAACTGCAACCTGAAATTGATTTGAAATGAAGATGATTGATAAAAGATTACTATGATAATAGCGCATTTATGTATTATAATATAAAAAAATCACGCTTCTATGAAGCTCTTGAGTTTCCATACATACAGTTTAATAAGTGTTGATACTTAATGGGTATTCGATCATAAAAAAATTATGAGAAAACGAGTCGATAACCGCAGTGGTTAGACGGCTTTTAATTCTCCGGAGAGACGCTGACATTTTCCTTTGACAATTGATATCTGGATCGACTTACCATTCGTTCTTGGGAGCAAAGTTATTAACAGCGCGGCATTATAAAAGGCGTTATGATGCTGTCACAAAGCCATTAAACACAATTTATACACACAAAAACTACACCGCGAGAGTTACAATGATAGTCATACAAGCGATACAGCTTACGGGGTCACTGCAACTAAGCACCCACCACACATAAAAAACAATATAAATCTAATCATTTTACATAAAGACGTGGTATGGTTTGCTAACGAAATCTACTTAACTTGAATATCGCACTAATATGTAGGACGCCGGCTATTATTTAATGAAATGTCCATGACCGCATGTCTTAAATGTCTGACATCTGATACACAAAGTTAAGAGGATTAAGCGATGTCAGTCACAATTGGCTGACGTACAAACTTTACTTTCCAGCCGTGTTGTTTGTGCAATTTTCAAAGCGGATTTTATGTATAGAATATATCTATGACATATAATGCACATTTCAAATGGAGTATCATTCCATTTGAAACATTATTGCCAGTAATAAGAATTGACAATGACGTCATATTTAACAATTATATTGCTAGTTATTTACTGAAAAGATATACCTCAACTATTCTTTACGTGTGCTAACTTAACCGTACTTACCTATAATGATTTTTTTTCGGTACTTATTTGTTAAATTATTGTGAATGCTGTCTTGATCTGTAAACTCGTACTCATTCTCCTTAAATTCATATTTTTGGTTATTATATCATTTATTTTATTCATTTATACTTTTCTACATTAACAAACAACAACTAAAAAGAAATCGAAGATATCTGTCAAGACCTAATCGCTAGAAGCTGAATTTCAAGAATGGAGTTTTTCGTATGTTGGTATTTATTTAATTACTACTATTTCTTCAATAGATTTCTTGACATGTTCAAAGATACACCTCGTTGTTTTCTAATTTTCCTACTAATTAATTAATTTATTGTAACAAATCCTATGGAGTAGATATTTAAAATTCTTTAGTGCCTCTCTAAGAGCCGTAAATTTGTTTAATTAAGTTTGCGACTCTCCTCTTTTAATATTTTATTCATTATCCTTTTGTTTCGTTCTTCTGAGTGCAACAAATTAGAAACAGCTGACCTAACATAGTAACTGTCTTTCAAAAATCTATATTTATAATTGGAAAATGGAAATATAATTATAAGTATTTGAGGGTAGAGCAAGATATTTATTAAATTTTAAATATGAATAATTTATATTACTGTTGTGGTTTCACTCGTTTAATTTATATACATACGTAGAAAATACTCTTAAATGATGAACAATTAAGTGACTTTCTCTCTTTAATTTTCCATAACTCTTTGCATTAAATTATCATCGTATTAAATCATTTTGTCAACTATCTAGCCAGACAAGTAATACAGCTTACGGAGTCACTGCAACTAAGCACCCACCACACATCAGAAAAAAAAAATCTAATCCTTTTATTGTCAGTTTTACCTTATCAACCCACCAAAATTAAGTTGACCTCTTCAAATTTTATCAGGAATTTCGTAATAAAAACAATCGTTTCTCCTAGCAAACACGTCTTTGAAATAGGATCTTTCTTTTTCTTAGAATAGTTCGTCTCTTTGAAATCCTAGACAGATCACGATAAAAGTTCGATTTTGCATATAATGAAATCGCGCAGAACTAAAACTATAAGATATCATGAAATAATTTATTTTAATACTTATATAAGAAAAATTCGCATTATGTATCTTCGGTCTAAGTCGGGTATTGTTGCAATTTCCGAGTAGCAACAACATATATTTCTAGCTGGTTATGCTCAAGAATAGGACTATATACACACAACGGGATCCTACGTAATTATCTGAGTCGACAGTCCTTTGCCGATCCATTAATTTCTACGCATGATAAACGATCCAGAAACGCCGTCCTTTCAGACTGGTAGACGAGTAGCGAGTCGAGATTTTGGCATGTAATTTTAGACGTTGTATTTTTTTCGTCAACAACAACGACTGCTATGACATAATCTCTCTTCTTTTTAGGGCGTAAATATTTGGCGTTGTGCGTTGCTATATGTCCATGTATACATACAAATGGGACGCGTAAGAGAAGAAGTTACATCTACGCAACAACCTCCAACGCTGCCGTCATACGTCTTCATTAGATCCAGCGACCACGCTTGCCAGTTAGTTTTTTTTCATTCGTTTCATTATTCTGTTCTTTGGATCCGTGCTATCGCTTCGACCACTATATGGATAGCGGCTAAACGGAATAAATCATTGTTGGAAAAATTCATTTATTTGTTTCTTTTTTGTAACTAAAAGCGTTTTCTAAATTGCTATATAAACAATAAATAAAAGAAAGATTTTTTATATAAACATCATTCAATCAAAGATTACTTTAAATTAACCGTTTTCTATATAACAATTCGAATTTTATAGACTATATCATCCAAATTGTGCATCATACGGTTAAGTAGTTTGTAGCCATATACGCAGACATGCAATAAATCTTCCCATATTGGGTATTTAACGCACGTGCGAAGTAGTACCATTCGCTTAAGCGGCGGATTATCCGAGAATGTCTAATTCACGTGCTGTGTTGATTAATTTATTGAGTGATATAAAACAAATTATAGACGGAGACTAATAAATAATACCCTGGTTGGTATAGGATGGTTTAGAGTTTAGAGTATGTTTTTAGAAATGCAGTACAAAATGTCTATAACGTCCGAGTCATGATTAATGACGTTTTTGACAATATCTTATACTTAACTTCATATTTTTGTATACAACAAGTTTTGACAAACAAGTAACAGTTAATAGTATCGAAATTAGAGGAAATTTTGTCCTTTTGATTGACTTTCTCATATTAAGTTAAATTTTTTAGTTGCTCTCCATTTAATTCTGACTAAATATCAAGTTCGATTAGGTTATTTACCATTTTGGTTATGCAGGCCTTACATGAAGACATAATCCAAATAATTGGTATATCCACAACTCATTTCCAAATAACGTAATTACAACATACTCTAAACACGCCCAGGTATCCTTTCCTCAAGTTGAAACAAAATATTGACTGTGATGATGCAGCTTATGAACCTGATAACGATAATCTATTTTAGAAAGTCCGACAACTATACAATTCCATAAGAAATCGATTGCTGACCTTACCAATTAACGGAAAATAATATTGATGGGAAAGTGGTAGCTTACATCGGAATCAAACATAAAGTAATGTGCAAATAAAGAAAAACAATATTTACACACAATAGAACCAGATAACAAATGTTTGAATTCATCAAAATGTGTTCAATTGGCGAGAGAAGCCAACAAAAAAAATGTGTTTCTTGTTTTCGATAATTATTTCGCAAATTACAATCTCCTACGGTCTTGAGCAATAAAAAGATACATTATGTATGTACTGCTCTTCAAAATCGGTTCACGAATCCACCATTTTCGAACGAAAAAAAACCTAAAAGAAGCTTTGTAGAGGCGCCAAAGAACGGCCTATAAGCAAACCTAAAGAAGTTATTATTAGAAAATCATATAACAAAAAACCAGTAGCACTTGTATCAAATTTTTTGATATACTAGCTAAAAATATGTCTGCCAAAAGTTATTTCAATTGGTAATCAACAATATAAGTGGTTGACAAACGTTTCATCACCGTTTATTACTATCGCCGTCACACATTCAACTAATCAAATTCGGATATTACTCACTCTATTTAGCATGTATAAATGCTTTGATTATAGTTAAGTGCTCTCAAAATAAGATACTTCAGTTGTTTCACTTTACGGCAATTGAGATCGTTCCTCTACCGAATGCCAGTGCTTTTCCACGTAGTTACCTCAGAAAAAGTCCGCATGGAAGTTCGACAAGTAACAGATGTTCTTTTGCATAACGTTAGGCATTTTCCACTGATCAGTGATAAAAGATCATTTAGCAGGTGTAAGAAACAAGATTGTAAAATTAAAAAAAAACATTTTCTTTGTGTAAAATGTGTTATCTATGTCTATAGCATGACAGGGCGCAACACAAGTCATTATCGTTGGAAAAAAAATCGATAACAAATGAAATTAACTAATAAATAAAGGGAATAATGTTGCATAAAACTGTCTGCCATCTTTATTGTTTTTATATCAGACCTGTATTTTTACCAATTAGCACACTTTTACTCGAGAAACAATACAATGATATTTTTATAAACTAAATCCTTAAAAGTCAAGCAGTTAGAAAAAAATGAATAAGACTAAAACACTTGAATGTTTATAAAATTTAAATTGAATGTTGGTTCCAAAAAAGACGAAATACATAAAATTGTTTAAATTACGAGCAAAAAGACAATATGGCAGGTGTAATGGAGTAAGTAGTGCAAAAACCAGCCAATGCCACACATGCACTCGACCATTGCCCCATTACTAATCTTCATGCATTGATCGTGTGGCATTTCACGATGGATACTCTTTCTTTAATATGTAGCTCGATCCGTAATGATTTTCGAAGTGATATAGAGAGTGTAAAAAAATTAGACCGACAAACTTTGAAGGAAAATAGATGACGTTAAAACAAACAGTTTTTATTGATATTATTTTTCTCTACGACGTTTTGTTTTAATACTAGACGATAAAATAAGGATGTAAAAAACAAACAATGTAAGTAGACATTAAATTATATTACAAATACTTTATCGTATGAAATATGCTAAGCATGCTTCCACAAGAGAGTGTATTTTTAACTCTCACAACTCACATGTTTAGAGTGAGGGCAATCCCCATGCAACATGTATTCGTTCGTATCAGAAAAAAAGTTTTACCAGAACTTCTGGAAAATGTGTCACCGATCACAAGAAGACAAATGTGGTTCCAACACGATGGAGCTCCTCCTCATTTCACAGTCACCGTACGTCATAACTTGAACCAAACGTTTAACGAACGTTTAATAGGACGAGATGGTCCTATCGCATGGCCTCTTCGCTCGCCAGATTTATCGTTGTTGATTCTTTCTTGTGGAGACATATCCAAACTCTTACTTATGAGACTCCCATTGACACGGACGAAGAATTAGTAGCTCGCATAATTGCTGCGGCTGATCACAAAATATTCCTGAGATATTCGAATGAGTGAGGCAATTAATGCTTCGGCGATGTCGTCTTTGTGTCAAAATTAATGGAAGACGATTTGAACATTTATTATAAACAAGAGTACATTATTGTCATGTAACTATTCCGCATTTTGTGTTTAGGATTATGTACACTAATAATTGAATTTTTCTACTTTCATTGTTTGTCTTTCGTTTTGAAGTCACCAATCTCCTCTTTTACTATGTAGTATTAAAACGAAACGTCGTAGAATTTTCCTTCAAAGTTTGTCGGTATAATTTTTTTACACCCTATATATATGCGAGTGATTATGCCTGGATATATGTATATTCAATTTTAGGATCCAAATATGTATATTATGCGGGGAGAACCAAAACTCAAAACAAAAGAATTGAATTGAATAAGGTTTTGATACATTTCTCCTATGAAAATTATCTCATGCTGCAGCTTACTTAACCGGAACAAGCTGTCTTCCGCGCCTAAACTTAAGAAGTGGATCAGAAAAGAGCTTCTTAATAAAAAGGATTTTTCGTGATGGTACTAAACGCCGAAGAACTAATATTCTAGCAGTAAGTGTAAGGCAACTGTACTTGTGCGTCTACGTGCATATGCGAGCTAGCGATGTGTATAATATGGAAAACAGAAAAGTTTTTACCGCCTCAGGAAAAGTATAAGAATGGATAGGAAGGAACTGAGTGTACCAGCGCTTCCACTTCAGACTATTTTACTAGTGTGCTTTCGAAGGCTAGCACGTACTCTTTATTCGGGAAAGTATTTACATTTAGAAGACAGCTACAATCGAATCGTTTTTCTTGTTAAAGTTTTATCTAGAGGATGCAAATTGACCGGAACAGATGGGAAGGCAAAACTTCGATATAGAATCGACGATTCCGTTTTAGTTTTACGAAGTGAAGAGTTTATTTTTGCTTTGGTTGTTATTTTTTTGGTATGTTTAGTAAATACTACTGTATTTCTGGTTCACGATGTCAAAAATAAGACGCTTTTAAATATCTCTTTAAATAAATACATGTATTATGTATATAAAAAAGTTAGAATTGAAACTAAAGCTACTAAGTAAAAAAAGTAGTGCAGTCTACATATCCTAGCAAAATATTGTAACTAAAATTGCAAACAGAGTATTCTATAAATGTTCGGTCGTAAAGCAATATTTATTTGTTCACAACGAACTTTAGAAATACGTAACACATGTGGCCAATGACTTATTATATTATACAAGGGTAGTTCAGTTCTGAAGCACCTCTCCTCGCTGCAACCCAGTAAATATCGAAATCGAATTAGCGCTTAACAGTTACAGTGTATACACACTCAGTTGTTTCGGTTCTAAGTTTATAACATCGACATATTTCTTGATATACATTGCACCATCTTCCTAAGATAATATCCTTAACACCAGTTTTAATTGACGATAAGTCTATAAATTTCAGTCGAATTTATCCCAGTGCTATTCTCCAAAGCAAACAACTTTCGTTTGCGTCATATTGTTGGACTTCTTTTCTAAGTTGCCTTTTGGAAAAGCAAAAAAAAATTTCAGGTTCAAGTAAATGCATATTGAGTTCCTGCTTTGTAAATCGATCTGCTTTAATACTTGCTTTAGTATTGAAGTGTCCTGTAATCCATATGATGGGTACCTTATGATTTGTAGCCAGCTGCTTAACATTAATTCCATTATTTGCAGACCTGTTTCGGCTCAACGCTAAATGAAATAAACGCTTTCAGTGACTTAGCTGTCAGTACAAATATAGATGTTTGCTTCTCTTCAAAATTGAATTTTGAATTCTAATTCTCACTCCTTTATCGAGCCGGGATAAATTTATGTACTTGACAAACGATGACAGGTATTGCTGTCTATTGACGATTATGTTTCTTTCCAAAGGTTTCCTAGGAATGATAGTTCTTTAACTAGCACGCATATGTATTGGTAACACTGCTTTCATTAAGGCAGATGTCCATCGCTCCTATCATTTTCAGACGGACAAGCCGTGGCAGTTTTTGTAACTTGATTTTCGCATCATATTTGGTTTGACCTCTCAGGTTTTCGCCTTTAGCCTTTGGTATGTCCAGAAAGCCATTTTAACTTTGTGTTTGAGTAACTGTTCCAGCTCAGTCTTGGTCAGGGATTACTCTCAGATATTTGGCTTCGTTCAAATGTACTAGTTCTCTTACGTTTAAGAGCCATACAACATTCCTGAATCGTTATTACAATTGTTTGAAGACTTTTTTTTTAATGTGGTGGGTGCTTAGTTGCAGTGACTCCGTAAACTGTATCGCTTGTCTGGCTATCACTGCAACTCTCGCGGTGTAGTTTTTGTGTGTGTATGTTGTGTTCAATTGGCTTTGTGACAGCATCATGTCGCCTTTTATGATGCCGCGCTGTTAATCACTTTGCTCCCAAGAGCGAATGGCAAGTCGATCGGGGATTAAACTCTCTGAAAAAATGTCACCGTCCCTCCAGAGAATTGAACCCCGGCGCCTATCGTCCTCTCACAACAATACTCAGCCGCCTAACCACTGCGGCCATCGACCCGTTTGAATACTAATGTTATTGGAAAATTCAATCCAATTCAGATAAAATAGAAAGCTAATAGGTAACAGAAAATTAGCTGATGGTTGATAGATTCAAATAATTTAACGATAAAGTCTAGGCAATATATAAAAATGCTATTTTTATTTGGATAACACAGTAAGATAATAATTCGGAAGTTTTGTAATGATTGCAATATTAAATTCAAAGTTTCTAAAAATTAAATAATCAACCAAATTTCTTACTATATACAAAATAATGAGACAAATGTGGTGTACATTAAATAGGCTTTAATTTATTACTAAGTAATCGTTGTCAATGATTAATTTAAATACATAAAATTTTCTAACATATTTTGCATTGCTTTTTGGACTATTTATCAATTCAGGTGGTTCTACTTTAGAATTTGATTTCATAAATAAATAAAGGACCTCCAACTTAGTTATTAAATACATTATCAATATAAATGTATATATAGAGAATACCCCGACATACCAAAACGTACCCAGTAGTAAAAAATAAAGTGCTCTTTTGTCGCGACAACCCCAATACAGTTCTTACAATTCGTACAACTAAAAAGGACAACAAGAGAAAACTAATCTGAAATGTGTATCAAAGAGTAATCTATAAAGGAAAACATGATATCTGTCGGAAACGAAAAATCAATGCAATAGCTGTCCCTTGCGGCTGTAGAAAACTAATAGCTTCCGACATTACTCGGTTCTGTATAGCCTCTTGCTTTATGTCCATGAAAATTAATGTGGTTATTCGAGAATTCGAATGTAATTCAATTCTGAATGGTAAGCCGGAAAATATTTGGGAAACGGATTTGCGAATTAAGATTTTCGTCGGAATGTGGTTATGTATGTGGTAAATGTAGTTAATCCAGCAGAATAAATAGGAACACAACGCATTTGGGAAAGGATTCCAATGATCCAGATACATAAAAGTATGACAATAGGAATATGAATTTTTGAAACCAGCACATATTAAATATATAATAAAAAATCAATGAAAATCTCCAAATTATGTTACATGTGTATGTGAAAATACATAGCTATGTAACCTTTGAACGGAACGTATTTATCATATTATTAGCAGTTATATTATCGTTTCTGGAAAAAAATACTGCCAACCGTTTTATTTTAATTTAACGATTTATATGCTTTCTTTTAAAAACGACCAATAAAATTAGAGAACAGATCTCTCTTAGCAGAAAAGATACATTATGCATTTAAATTTGACGAAGTTGTTAAATTTTAATTGGACTAAAAACGTAACAAAAAATCTTGGATAAAATGTTGAAAAATCTAAAGCGCTTTATTAAGAAAACTTTACGAGTTAAATGTGTTGGTCAAGCGGTAAGAACAGCGCTATGCCATTTACAAGACCTATGATTTGGTGTGAACAAACGCACCATTTGTCTGATTGCTACTGTTGCTACACGAAAACTTTCGGGTTCTCCAACAAAAATGTGATCAAGATTACTTACGCTAGTGACTTGTCACTCGGTTACCCAATATCTTATTCAGAAGCCTTGCAGTACCAAGACCTACAGGTGTTTCGAGTGAACAATATGCCATTACAGATGCAAAGGAAGAAATTTCCGAGTTATTAGCGACCAGCGATGATGAATATTTGCCATACCTAGAAGACGGACCTCAGTTAATAAATCAGTCAGAATGACCGTATCTATTAGAGATCTGAACTTGTCAAAAACTCAAGCAGAAGTACTAGTATCTAGACTTTAAGGATGGAAGCTGTTAACTCTGGGCACACATATTTCTGTGTATCATAATCGCCAAAAAGAATTGTTACAGTATTTTTCAACCGAAGATCGTCTTTCATTCTGCAATAGTGTCGATGATTTGATGCCGACATTAGGTCAACAACACAACCTATAAGAATAGTGTCTTTTTATCGATGCTTCGAAATTGAGTTTGAAAGCTATCCTTCTTCACATAGAAAACGTTTATCCATCCATCCCGGTTGGTTACGCAGTCCATATGAACGAAACATGAAAATATGAATCGTCTTCTCGGCAAAATTAACTATAAGGAATACAAATGGAATAGCAGCGCTGGCCTAAATGTTTAGCAATTCTACTCGGATTACAACTGGAATACACAAAACACTGCTATTTCTTTTGTGAGTGGGACAGTCGAATGAGAAATTCCCACTGCGTTGTAAAAGATTGGCCAGTCAAGGCTCAGTATATTCCTGGACAAAAAATATGCTCCGTAAGGTAGTAGTGGAACCTGATAAAATATTTTTACCGCCACTGCACATCAAATTAGGTTTGAGGAAGACTTTCGTCAAAGCAATGGATAAGGGTAGTCGTGAATTCCAATACCTTCAGCAAAAGTGGGAATTTATGTAAGATCCCAAATTAAACGTTTACAACAAGATGCGCAATTCGAAGTAACTTTAAATTACTTGACATGTGGCGCTGACAATTACATAGCAATTGCTAATGAACTTCTTCGAGGTTACCATAAATTGGGCTGTAACACGAGCCTTAGAATATATTTTTTCATTCGCACGTGGACTTCTTTCCACTGAACCTCGGTGACGTCAGTGATAAACACGGCGAGAGATTTCTGTTATCGAAAAACGTTATCAGGGTAAATGTAACAGTGAAATTTTGGTTGTTAATTGGAGTTTGATATCAGAAAGTACCGTAGAACTGTATAAAAAGAAAGGTAAAAAGAAACATATTTGAAGAATGTTTGCACCAAAACCTAACGTGCTAGAATAAATTTGTTTTTATTTTTATTATTTCGACTGTAAGATAAAGTAAAACTGTACATGATTACTAAAGAAAAATAAAAAAATTAAAATATGTTGCCTATTGTTGGACTGTTAAGAGGGATACTTCACGACCAATAGGTAATATAGGTAATATTGTAAACATTATACGATAAAATACGATGAAATAATAATCATCTTGAACTGTTATTGAATAAACTATTTTTGGACAAACAAGCTATTTTTGAATCAACCCAATAAATAATAATTAAAAATCTAAAATATCTACAAATATTTTACTTCGACTACAGTTCAGAGTGTACTGGAACCAAATTCGTACTAACAGCATTTCGCTTTAAATCAACTTAAAAATTAAAAAGCAATTTCACAATTTCAATTCATGCAATTAACGAATTCTAAAGTTCACCAGCACGAAATCGCATTGTAAAAGTACCCCTTTTTACTAGGAACTCATCCACGAGCTTTTAATTCAAAACATTCACACTTAATACGTCCATAAATCACATTCAGCTCTTAGTGCTAACAAATTGCAGCGTCACTGTGACAGATGCTTTTACAACAGATAAGTATAAATGTTCGTTCGAGCACAAAATGGAAAAAAAGGTCACAGTCGTAGCAGCTATAGCAGCCGACACTCTTCTAATTTTACAATTGCTACCCGCACAACACACAGATTGTGATATATATGGCGTTAGACCTTGTTATGTAGTAGTAATGCATAGTGTAAAGCGACGAATCTCGAACAGAACTTTTTTAATTAAACTACATACATACCTATTACAAGAGTAAAAATCCTCCCGCATCGTGGTGCGGTTTCCAACATTGCTGCACCCCTAACCGGTTGTGTTTGACGAGATAGAGGGAATGCAGTTTTTACGTTTCGTTTAGACACATTGTGGCTAAATTAAAATTCTTTATTTGAAATACTGCGGGACAAAAATAACAAGCTAAACGTTTCCGTTTTTCGTAGTTGTTCTTTCTTATTAACTTTTGAACTTTCGTTCTAACGGAACAAATTCCCAATAATTGCAATATCATTGCTTTGATGACAAAGCAAATAGATTTTCGTAATAAATTTGATAGAATGAATTAGTAATTTACTAATGGGCAAGTTGAACATTAAATTGAGTATCAAAATTATTTATAAGCATAGAAAACATTTTTAAATTCCTAAAAGCACACTGGTAGGACAGTACAATACGACGCCAAAATGCCATCTACCATCTGGTTTGAGATATTCGGTCATTGTGAATAAGGTCTAAAAATTTCACTAATGAATTTTTGTTACAACGAACAAATCGTGGACATTACCAAATGACCACTACCGTTATTGCCCACGAAACGGTTCAAATAACGGTTATGGCATCTATATGACAAGTAAGTAGCTAGAAACATAATTTATTGTTGTTTCCTTCCACTAAACCTGTAAAATTGTATATCAATAACTTTAAACAACTTGTGTAGATTTACACCATTTTTCTATTGGTGGATAGGGCGCGCCACTTCTAATAAAATAAACCCTTCCTACCTTCTTCAATTGACAATAAAAAATGGACGGATTTAAATTCGTAAACTTTTTCCAGTCCCTTACAGAGAAGTTTCTGCTTTTTCCTTCGTTTACGATTGACTTCGCCAACTGGGGTTACTTCTTTCTTCATTTTCCGTCGCAGTCACGACACGCATTTTGATACATACCGACGTGAAATTAAGGATGCGCCACGCCGGTTATATGGCGCTTTTGTCATCCGTAGAAGTCTCGCTCTTTCGACCCGTGCAAAGTGAACGTACATCTCTGGGAAACTTCAAGATGCGTTATTGTCACGGGACAATAAAATATCCTACAGCCGCAAAGAACTAGTCCAACTCGGCTTCTTTCTGTACTTTTCTCCAATACAAGAACTTTTGCAGAGACAAGTTTTGTAAGAGAAAAATCAACTTAACTGCGCAAGGAAAGACCCTGCGTTCTGTATTATTTCATCTCTTTTTCTCTTAAATACTCGTGCTTTGGACCGCAGAATAAACTGTTCTATTTTCCAAAAATAATTTTACACGGTAAAGTGTGATATTGATAAATTCAGTTTGCTAGCATCTATTACATTTTTTTATTATTGAAGGATATTATTGAAACCTAATTATTTTTATTAAAAAAAATAATGAGAAAAAACTTAAGTGAAAATAACAAGTGAATTAAAACGTTCATGCAAATTCTATTACAATTTGATAATAATTATAGAAATCAACGACCAAGAAAGACAAATTCCAAACTCTGTCAAAGACAAATGCTTCAAATTATTTAGAAGCTACGACATATCACTTAAATATTATCAAAATCGAGTCTAACCATCAGATAAAATGATTTATCGGCATGGTAAAGAAATATAAAACATTTACCAAACATCTACCGTTTTGGAAAATTAAGTTTTCATATCATTAATATCAATAGCGACCTTGTACTCGAACAAACATTTTAGCCGTCACCGATTTCTAACCCTTGTTATTGTCTAACTTAGAACCATTAAAAGTTTTCGACTCGAAATCAGCACTGCATAGCAGAATAAACTATTTACCAATGATAGCAATCAGTAAATTATTTATCAAATGAAACGAAGGAACCAGTTCGTGATGTATGTATGTATGTACGCTTTATGAGTATATCGAAAAGGTTTCGCGCTATTCTTGACACACTCCTTTCTTTCGCTCGTTTCTTCTTTCGGTTGTCTTTTCGAATTTCATATTATGAGATTTCCTTTTGCCGTCGTGTTTTGTCGCGTCTTATCTTATAAATTTTACATACAACTGACTGCACATCGTTATAAATTTTACGCAGAAAAAGAGAATATCTCGTTTAAAATTCATGAGAACGCCATATTAGAAGGTGGAAGTATTTCGACAAAAAACAAGAATGTTGAAAAAGTGCGCGAAAAGTCTTTTTTTTCTACTTAGTGATTTCTTTTACGCAAAAGTTTTGAGATGGGATAAATTAAAACAGAAATCCTTAGCTTATACTTAGGTAATGAAATGAGTTCAATAATTTCTTTTTTTTTTTTTTTAAATAACGTATTCCATAGCGATGTTTTATCTAAATCATCTCCCCCCTTTACCGACTGCGTTATTAAAAACATTCTCGTGAAGACAAAATATTTACAAAATCCAATTAATTTTTATTATCCACTCTTGTTGTTGTCAGAAAAAAAGCCATTCAGGTTTCAAACATTAAAGAATAATATTTAAAGGATTAATCAAGATAGCTAAAGAAAAGCCGAGGATGTCACTCAAAAAATTAAAAGAAAAGTCAGTAATAAGAAAAAGTTTATTGAGGAAATGCAAGTAGTACACTTGCAGGCACATTAGATCAAATGACAAACAAATACTTGCAGAAGACAGAGACAGCGCAATATAAAAAAAATATAAAACAGATAATATAACTACAGGAGAAGAGCAGTAGACAGACAGAAATATCGGAAGTCCCAGATTAAGAAATAAAAATCAAACAAGTACAAGGAACGATAGAATAACAGTGGAGATTACTTACCGCAAATGCACGAACTACAGCGGAATAACAATGTAGACCTGCAGAACATTATATACAGCATTGAAGATGCAAATAGATACACAACTGAGGCATTCACAATGCGGTGTTTTAGAAAGGGTTATATATGCATGTGTCGGTTAAACTAACCTATGCGTAGTTTTCATAGATCTAGAAACAGCATAATAATAAAGCATAGTAAATAAATTAAATTATAACCAAATTAAAAATTAATGTAGCATTTTTAAAAATAGATATATGAATCCATAGGAAATATCTTTATGCTACTACAGTAATAAGGATAAATAGATGAATTTGAGTAACTTGTTATTTAAACACATCGAACTAACACTGTAGGTCAATTATAGTCCCAGTTAAGCAAAATCGCTTATCAAATAAGCCCTAGAGGATAGAAGAATGAAATGAAAAAAAAACATCGTAATAAGTGAATCCTCAGCTTGAGAAGATTAATCTGCATGTGGAGTAACTACTAGGTAATTACACTGGAAAAAAAATGACTTTATTTGGTGTATCTTATTTGAAAAGTGCCTTTTTTGTTAATTTTGGGCTGCCGAGAAAAAAAAATGACAATGAAATTAAAAACTTAGTTCCAGTTTTCAAGAACAAGTTTTTTTCTTTAAACAAAATGCCGCCATTAAACCGGGAATGTTATTGCATAAAACCAATTTAACGAAAAACACATACCTAAACACCGTCTTTTAATAGGATCTACTGCTGCAGTTTTGATTCTAGTAATTCTGCCTTACTTTTTCAAAGATCTAGATCTATGACGAAATCGTTAAATTCTGACTGGGTTATTTTGTGTAGTTGGTGATAAGACGTGCTTGGTGTGAAACCAGTATGTCTTGATGTTGATGGCATATCTTCTTCTTGACAACTCACTACATCGCTAGTAATTGATTCGTAAATGAATGCTTCTGAGGATTGTGGAATAGGAAATTCGTCACTACAGCGTACAGATCCCAGGGCAGATAGTACACGTGGGTAGTTACTTACCGACTTTTTCTTCTTGTATATACGGGGTGTTTTTAAAAGGTGCGGAAAAAAAAACGCTACCACACATTTCTGAGGACAAAATATGGCGATCTAACCCAACTTACCTTAGTCCAAAAGTGGATGCTTTCGGAGATACAGAGTGTCAAAAGTTCAATTTGGTTTAAGTTTTTTATAAATAATTTCTGTAATAATTAGTATATTGTCACAATATTTAAGTAGGGGGGTTTCGTGGGGTAAAAAATGTAAATCTGCTCTCATTTTAATTGCAAAATGTAGAGGGCGCCAGCTGCGACGTATTGTATCCATTTAAAACGTAATAACTTTTTTGAGACACACTGTATTTAACTTTTAAATAAAAATTCCTGTTCTCCAGTGCTTTTTGCCTAGAAAAGATATACCTAGTAAGAGTTGATTGGAGCAGCCGTTTATGAGTAATCTGGATATAAAAAATTATAGATTAAATTATAGATAAAAGAAATTCATTTCTGATGGCAAAATATGGCGATCTAACCCAACTTACCTCAGTCCAAAAGTGGATGCATCGTTGCATTGAACTGCCACAAGAATAACACCCACATTACAAAAGCAATAAATGTGATTTTATTTTCGAATAAAAACAGTCAACAAGAGAGTTATGAACAGAAACAGTTAATTAAATGCTTTCAACAAATGTTCAAAATGGCCTCCATTTTCGTGCGTACAAAGACTTTGAATACGTCTCCTTAATTCATCTTCAGTATCTACTGGTCTAGAATACACAAGTGTTTTCAAAGCTCCCCATAAGAAGTAATCCATCGGCGTCATGTCAGAGGATCGAGCTGGTCAATTTGCGGGGACATCATTGCCTCTACCTATCCATCTATTTGGATACTGTTCATTCAAATAATTACGTGCGATTAACGTAAAATGTGAAGGAGTACCATCATGCATAAACCACATTCCTCTTCTATGTTCCAACAGCAGGGGATCTAATAAGTCTGCTAAATCGTTTTGAAGAAGTTCCAAATAATTTTTGCCATTTAACCGAGGTGGTAAAATAACAGAACCAATTATGAATGTGTCTATAATTCCTGTCCACACATCAATCTTAAACTCATGTTGATAATGGGTTACTCTAGTCGCATGAGGATTCTCTTCAGCATAGACATGTTCATTGTGCAAATTAGTAATGCCACTCCTCGTGAAACTGGCTTCATCTGTTAATAAAATTTTGCGTGTAAAGTGCCTATCATGATTTCTGTGTTCTTGAGTAAACCGGCAAAAACCTAGGCGTGCTTCAAAATCATGAGGTAACAGATCACGTACACGTTGAACATGAAACGGGTGCAGAAGTTGTTCTCTAGTCACTCTATTAACAGTATCTTTGCTTACACCTACCTCTAAGCCCAATCGTCTACTGCTGAGCTTTGGATTTTCCTTAATCCGATCTAAAATATCTTCCTCAACCTCCGGAGTCCTTACCGTACGTGCACGACCATAATTAATAGAAACAGGCGCAAACCTACCCGTTTCACGAAGACGACTTTCAACTGCCGCAAAGGTTTTATGGTTTGGTGTGCATCGATTGGGAAATCTTTCGCTGTATACTCGGCAAGATTGTAAACTATTTCCTTGGCAATATCCATAAACCAATAACATGTAGGTCGTTTCTTCGTTGGTATAATGTACGGCCATAATGAAAATAAATTTGCAAATATTTGGTAATTCACCGAAACTTTCTGATTCTCTTTCACGAAATTTCAGCACTACTCGCAATTAAAAACACACACCTACAAAAAAACAAGTATGTACAAAAACATGAACCACGAAACACCTATTTCGATAAAAATGTATGCTTTTTTTTGTTAGTAAGTATAGATCAACATGTAATACTATTGTATAAAATAAATATATAAGAAAGATCAAAATAAATATATTTTAAATTACATACAACTATTTTATATCATGATAATATATTTAACTTGTTTGTCTGTTTAATAGCTGTGGACAGACTTGTTTTCCCTAAAGTCACAAGAAAAATGCATCAATTATTCATAAAATTCCACAATCACCATTGCAAATTTCATTTCCTCATCAAAAATTCTTGACATCCGTTTCTTTTTAGATGACATTCTTTTATCCCAGTGTATTATTACCATATTTTTAATCTATTGTAGCCGAGCCGACTTCTTTCCCCTATATTTCTAGAAAAGCATCACTTCATTTTCTACTACGTCACACAAACTCAACGTTACAATGAATTATCAAACGAGAAAAAAAACTTTCTGATTCAAAAAGACGATTTAGCGTGATGTTTTCGCCGTCTCGCCTGCTTCGACTAAAATCAACCCTGCATCCACCGACGTACATACATTCGCAGATAATCCATCATTGACTTCTGACAGGCGACTCCGAGATGCACTCAAAAATAATAATATTCACCCCTTCGATTTCTTTCGACATTACGGTGTCGCATCTACCGTCCTTCCTCACCAACTATTCAAATTTGAAAGTTTTTAATTCGTAGTGGCGAAGCGTGTCGTTCGGTGGACGAGATGATGGATGATAGTGTAGAAACAGGGTCCTAGAACACCACCCTGTGGAAAAATAAAGCGGTCCGACGGTTTCGAGTTACGGTTATTGGATTTACAGCGTGCAAAGTATAATAGAACAGTAAAAATTAGAGTGGAGATAGGATGTCTAAATACGGTTAAGGCGATGGATCCGTGTCCGTTGGGAGAAAGGGGTGGTGCGAAAGAAATTATATTGTTAAAGTTGCGCGCTTCCTTTGAGAATAAAATGTATGATATCGAGTGTTAAGAGATGATAGAATTGGAATGATATGTGTTGCGTCGCTTCACATAGTTTGTAAAATGTTGTTATTTAATTATAATAGATTTAGCGTTAATTAATTAGTAAACATATCCTAGATAAATTGCATTGTCGGAATTACCGTAGGTATACAGTTTCCCCGAATCATTGCCATTATGGCCAAGCTCAACCTTTTTATCGTCAATATAGTCACGTTTGCCAGATGAGCAAGCAGACCTGTTCACTTTTATTTTCATACCAATATAATGTTCGTAGAATCTGGAGGCTTTCTGGTTTATAACTTTATAGTAGGGTTTTAAGAATTCCTGGCTTAACCTTTTCGGTTCAAGGGAGTACTGTTTCTAAAAAATAAAATTCAGTGCAAAAGAGACTCTCGAACACAAAACATGAAAATTAAGGTGCACATTTTATACACCTTATATTAGAAATTGTAAAAATATCGCCGTTGTAGTGCAAATAAATATGGTTAGATGAAATCGTTTCAGTTATTGATCGAACATACAACCAATATGTTATAATTCGGATTCCCTTAATGCTGATTTTCGAAACTTTATTTTTATTTATAACATTGCCTTAGATAACACGCGTATTAACTTCCTAGCTGTTATTGTTTAATTATTATTTTGTGAAATTTTCCAATTATAAAGTCGCTTACGAACACGATTTGCCTTCTACATTAATGAAAGATAAACAGAAAGACGTAGGAAATTTAAATCTTGGAATAACCGACTAATGAATGCTGTCAACTTATGCGAAACTGCTTTTTTCAGTTCGCTTTGAGAGAAAGCATAAGCAAACCGCATTTTCAAATAATTATAACGGATATAATTAATTATAACCAGCTATAATAATGCAATAGTTATAAGATAATTATATTATCCTTTAATTAACATTAGTTTATGAAATTACAAAAAATTGTATAAACTATTAATATGTTTAACCACAATTTAAAAGAAATATTTTCAGAGGGTCCAAATAAAACTTAAAGCATTTTATGTTCCATGTTACGAAAGTAAAGAACAAGTAAAAAGACGTGTCCTGTAAACTTATTTCTAACAATAAGTCAATTCAGGAAGTTGGTTAATGTTCTTCAAGAAGTTGGACCAACTTTTTTAACTAACTTCGAAAAATTCAATAAAAGAGCATTTTATTTCCGAAACGGTGTCAAACAGTGAATGACTAGCGAAATTTGCGTGACTTCATAAACATTTCGCTTTCTCACATTGAAGCAGCGTCAGTTTTACAATACTACTTAAGAAATTATAACGAATTCTGTAAAGATAGATGCATATTCAACAAGATTTTCTAATATGTACCTACTTTTTAAGAATCCTGTCAAACTCCTATATAAATATATGTATATATATAAAAATTGCTATATTTACTCTTGTGTGGAAGATAGATTACATATGAAATAGAAGAACAATATTAAGTTATATCTTGCTGATCTTCTTATTATATTTTCCACAGTATCTATTATTATTATTATTCATTATTAGTATCTGTTCACATAGAAAATGTAAAATGTATGTTTAAATTTCGAATATTTTCCGTGTCTTAATACTACTATTGCAACAAAGACTAAAGTATTTCTAATTGTAAGTGCAGTTGTCTTGCCGCTAAATAGATATGTCTGAATTGGTAGAATTACATTAGGTTAATTTTTAAGGCAATTACGGTCGACGTAAAAGTGTATCTCTGATAGTAGGTTACGTCGTTAATGGCGCGCAATTAAGCTCACTTAAAGTAAAGAACTGCAATTAGCGATTTGGTGAAAGGACCGACTAGATCTGATCGTTTTCTAATTATCAAATAATTTTAAAGCAAACTTTGGATTAAAATCATATCATATGAAGATCATTATACAAATTTTGAAGTTTAAAAATCTACAGTTTAAGAATATAAAAAATTTGTAACTCCAATTAGTCAATAATTAATTTTGTATTTTGCAGTAAGAAATTTGCATTTAGTAAATAAGAGCGTTGCGTTAACTAAAATTTATTTTTTCTGTAGATCATCACTTGCCACAAGTAGACGAGCAATACCAAAAAATTTTATTGAACAGCAGATGAAGCAAAACGAACAGAATACTTTTTCCTTTAAGGAACCCCTATCTACACAGTGTATGTATATCAAGGTGAAATAAATATTTTTATTTAAAAATTATATATGCATTTATGAAACGTATTAAACTAATACCAGGAATACATAGAAAATTCGGTAGGTCCGAAGACTTGAGGTTTCTTGCCTATATACTGCCCCTCAACATTCTCTAGAGGTCTAGTACAATATATTAAAACAGAAAGTATTACCTGAATTGCAGGAAAAAAAATGTTTTCAAAATATCTGACTTATACTGGATTTTGAAAAGTGGTAGTACTGTTCAGACAGAAAATTATTCTATAATGTCTGGGCCAGTTTTATAATAAATGCAGTCAGACTTGGTAAAGCACTAATAGAGGCTGAAAGCAAAGTGATATCAACTAGAGTGTTCAAAAAGGAAGTAAATCCCCCAAAATGAGCACTAATAGAGGCTGAAAGCAAAGTGATATCAACTAGAGTATTCAAAAAGAAAGTAATTCCCCCAAAATAACTTTGAAGAATTCAATTTGTCAATATGTTATACTATGGGTCTTACAAAATTAATTAGGCTACACTTAAATGAAACTACAAAAGCTGTGATTGCAATAAATACAAATCTAGTTCTTAGACATAAACCAGCATATTTATCAGTCAGTTTCTTAAGGCACACATCACATAAAACAACGCTGCTTCTCCCACACTTGAGCAGTTTTCATGAGCCCACGCTTTATACTGTCACTGTATCCAATCTTCATCATCAACTCTCCCCGCATAATATATGTACAGTTGGTTTCTTCTTTATGGAGTTGTTTAGAAGTCTAGAACTATCAAAGTCAAGAATTTTTGAACATTTAGCCGTAGGTCTAGAGGATTTCATTGTTTTCATTGCTTTTTTCTCATGATGTTTGGCTTGCACCTGCTGTTTAAATGAAGCTGACGTCAGGATCGTGTCTTCCGTTTGCGGCCTTCAAGTCTTCGTTTGGTGTTGTCTGGCACCAATGAAATCATTTGGAGAATTGATATAAGCCTGCTGTCATATGGAACTGATTTGGGATCCTCATTGGCTGACGTCTGCACTTCAAGGTCTCCATCCTTACCAAAAAGGTGCACTTCTCTTATTCGTGATAGCAGAAAACCCAAATTTGACAAAATTTCAGCGTTAAAAGGATGCATACCTACATATGCGCCTTTAAAACGCTTCCTGTCTCGAAGCTGTAATTTGTGTGTTGTCCCCGTACAACACACCATTGTTGAGAGCAAGTGAATATGTTGTGTTTTTGCGTAACGGATGACTTCTAATTCCTTATAATCTGCAGTGATCATCTAGCATCAGAAGCACAGAACTCTGTTCTGTTGGTTGTGCAAAATGTTTTGCAAAATGCTTCAACCAAATCAGAAAAATGTTGCCATTTATACGGCCGCTTGATGGAGCAACCCCTAACCCCATCAGGAGCACCAATCAGTAGTCCTTAATGCTGCATACGCTGATGATGTAGGAGGCAATACAGGGTGTAATCTCCAATAAGCTTCAAGTTGGCCTGAATATCACCTCCAATTTGTAACTATACAATATTTCAACCTGTTGAACCTATCACTTATCCTGGATCGAGATTTAACAGAGAACTTACGCCTTAAAGGACAAAGACAAACGAAACATCCGCTTTGCAGGTTTCGAAACATCAGAAGAGAGGTTGCCTCAGATGTTGCGTCAAATCCCTTGGATTTATATAAATATAATTTGCGCTTTGAGTAAAGTTTCGAAGCTACATGTAAAATCCAGATAACTACATGAAGCATTAAAGCAAAAAATAGTAGTATATTTTAACATTTGTATTTGTAAACCGCTCGTACTGAGCTCGTAAATCTTCCATTTACATATTTCAAAACACAAAAAAATGCAGATCACATTTTAACAACTTCATTATCAGTGAACACAGTAGCATCAAAAAAAGCTGTTATAGCTGAATAGCTTTATACTAAACAACACATCCACTATTAGATACACAGTGCCATACTGCGGTGATAAATCGAACTATATGATTTTGCTTTCACATTTGTCATCTTTCGAAATTTATTTCTTTTTTCCGACAACCGAAGCGCAGGAAGATGCTGTAAAACCTACAAGAAAATAATAAATGTGCACTACAAAAAAGTATTGTACTTTAATAAAATTCAGGCTGTTGCATTATATTAAAAACTGAAGACGTGTCTTCTTTCTTATCTAAAGTAATTTCCGCGAAATCCTTTGAACGTTTCTAAATTTATTGTTTTTTTAATATTCTGGGGAGACATCTCCAAGTAAAAGAGGACGAAAATTATATCTTTGAATATGACAATATCAAAAATATTGTCCGCGGGAGCAATTTCATCGCATTTTAAACACAAAAGTGCCACTACTACATACGTGGCATGCCAGCGTAGCCCAATTATATCGCTAATTAGGACATCGTGCAAAGTGAAGTATCTGTTACCATAGCGAAATATATGAAATTTAATAAACGACGTTTTTCAACAGAAATGAGTCAACATCATATTAATTTCTATTCGTGTGTCTCCTTTAATAACCATGCGACCAATAAAGTAGTAAACAAACTCAATACTCAGATATACATATGTATATCATCAAAAGAAGATCTGACTTCCCGGGTGGCATTCATACAAATTATTGCTCATTAAAAAGGCATTTGTATAATTTCAAATCTTTCTGAATAAAAAATATATATTACATCCTCTTTCATAATAAAAATTTATATATAGCCTCTTTTATTAAATTGGAAAAAGTATGATACTACTTTTAAATATTAAAGGTTGAAATTAAAGAATTTTCAGTCACCTATCATAGAAGTCTGTTCAATATTTTACAAAGTTATTATTGTCGTGAAAACGAGTCGATAGCCGCAGTGGTTAGGAGGCTGACTATTGTTGTGGCGATAGGAGTCGGATTTCAGTTCTCCGGAAAGGCGGTGACATTTTCTCATAGAATTGAAATCCGATCGACCTACCATTAGCTGTTGATTTAATGCTGTCACAAAACCATTTCAGCACAATTATACACACACAAAAACTGCACCGCGAGAGTTGCAGTAATAGTCAGACAAGCGATACAGCTTACGAAGTCACTGCAACGCACCACACATAAAAAAACACCCGGTTATGTACCTCTCCAAATTAGAGATACCAGAATCAAAAAGTTGGTTTGTAGTATCATCTTCAGGTTGGAAAAATAAATAAAGCCTACAAAATGACAATTTTGGAAAAATGATTCAGTTAGGGTTGGCACAGACTGTACCAAGTGCTTTAAAAAGGCCATTTGACCACATTTACGCACACACACACACACACACGCACACAAACTACACAGCAAGAGTTGTCACGCAAACAATATAGCTTGAGAAATCGCTGCAACTAGAACCCACCACAGATAACAAATGGTACATTGAGCGAGGATAATTTATTTTGTGGCATTTCGTTAATGTTCTGGAATCTATGTTCCTCCAACCTAAGCAGAATAACTCAACTTTACCCTCTCAAAACGCAAATTCAACATTATTAAGAATTAAGAAATAAGAAATAACGTTATATTCTAGAAACCTGAGTGAAATAGAGAAGCGGTATAATTAACAGTGCGCAAAGCTAAGCTTGCTCCTTTCAAAGACAAAATAGTTGATGCAAGTAGCAAAACATATACTCAAAATAATACAGGATTTTGATTAATGAATATATTTCCTGGACAAACTGTTGCATAATAGGAACAAGTCATAGTGAATCTAACTAAGTCGCATCAATTCTAAAGTATCACTGGATTGCTGTGTGAAGTAAGTTCATAATTTTTAGAAAATTAATTTTGAAAGGGTGCTGCAGGTTTTTCTAGCTTTATTCCTCATTATTCCAAATTATTACAAAAAAATAAACAATAAAAAAAGCAGGTAAAATTGACAGAACAACTTTTTGACCTAGTCCATTACTTAAAAAAAATTCTATTACACATACATATGTACCGGGTGGCCAACTAAGAATGTCGCTCGGCCATATCTCAGGAACGGTTTACAGCTTTGGGAAAAAAATATTACGGACTAAAGTGATCCCAGGAAACGTCTGGAAATTATTTAGAAAAGCATAGGATGACCGCTAGAGAGCGTAACTGATCACAAAAAATTTGAATTATAATTTTACGCAAAATTTACCAACTCAAGGTCTATCATAAATATAAAAATCGGAATCTACTGAAACTTTTTCATATTTTACATCAAACTACTTTTTCGTATTCGGTGAAATAGGGGGAGGGGAGGAGGAGAAACTTTGTATTGAAGGAACGCTCATAATATATATGCTGCAATATGCTTTTCAATATGATGAGTGTGCATTTCTCCGCAATTGTTCGCAATTTTCTGGCCCCTGATAGGTCGATGTAACACGCCAATCTATTTCCATGGCCACCCAGGACCCCAAATTTGATTTGTTTGGATTTTTATTTGTGGAGGCGAAACAATATCTTATTTTTGCAACGCTATCTACCGCTTGTAACAACTTGGTTGTGGAAATAGGAAATATCGTTCAAAGTATTTCTAAGACAGAAATAGAGACGATAGTTCTATCTACTCGTTGTAGAGTGAAAGTTGGAATCGAAAATAATAGGAGACAACTTCAAGATTTAGGCCGCCACTAATATTAACTTTATTATGCTGTTTCATTTTTTGTTGTTTTTCTGCATTGTTTATTTGAATTATACCGTTGTGTTTTTCTCTAAAATCTTAGGTTAAGTTTTCAATTCATTTCTTTTATAGTATGGGCATAAATATAACCTTCCACGCACTGTTCTTTTCAAAAATCGTAAAATTTATATATTTAAATTTCCTTAACGCCCTCTAGCGATAATGGACAAAACAATATTAAACAGTTTGAATCACGAAACATAGGCCAATGAAAAGCCTTTCTAATAAGACCAAATTTGCTAAATTTTGTTCACGGAAAGCAGAATAATTTAAATTTATAGAAGACATTTTTACCATTCACACATTTCTGAAGATATCTTCGGATTGGTAAAAGATAGTGATGCCCGATTTTCGCTGATTTGTTGGTAATTTAGTCTATGTTTTTAACTTGTGAAAAATGTATGTTTCCATTTAATATTTTCGAGAAAAAACAAAATTCCCGAAAAAATTGAAACAGCGCCCTCTAGCATGCACGTCACTTATTAGATTGATTCTAATTTGTAAGCAATTGATGTCAGGACTAATGCTGTTTTGAACGAGACTAAGTTTGCAAAATTTGGTTCAACAGAATGGGAGTTATAAGCGTTCCTTCGATACAAAGTTTCCCCTCCTCCCCTCCCCTTATTTAACAAAATACAAAAAAGTAGTTCGATGTAAAATATGCAAAATTTTCTGTAGATTCGGATTTTCGTATTTATGATAGACCGTAAGTTGGTAAATTTTGCGTAAAATGAGAACTAAATTTTTGGTGATCAGTTACGCCCTCTAGCGGTCATCGTACACTTTTCTAAATAATTTCCAGATGTTTCTCGGGGTAACTTTAGTCAATAATATTTTTCCCAAAGCTGTAATGTAAACCATTCCTGAGATATGGCCAAGCAACATTCTTAGTTGGCCACCCGGCACATAGATACAAATTTCGATGTTCGTCCTTTTTTAGACATCACTAATATTTTGAAAACTGGGAACATAATTTTAACTTAAAATAATGATTTTAGTTTAAACTTCAACATGACTATGTTGTAGGCTGTTGCTATGTTGAGAATTATCATTTTTGTCTTTCAATAGACAAAGCTATATGGCTAAAGATATCACTAATGTGGTTATGTCAGGAATATATGTATTTGATGTGTACAACTAACAATGCACAGATTCTAGCTATTAAATGATCTTGTCTACATTTCTATTAAATATATTTGTGTATCGTCATTCTGCTATTCCAAAGGGAATACCCTTCTCTTTTCGTTTTTAGAAGGTGACAAATAGGAAATAGTATTCAGGAACGTTCTGTACAATAACCTGAAAACAAACATTGTAAAAGTGAATATGGACTAGCTATATAACATTTAGCGAGAACTCCTCTTCGGCAATGCTTAAACAGAATGTATCTTAATTTCTTCACATTAAACTTATCTAAAATTATAGCTACTTGTAGCATTTATAAATATTACTGCGCACATACTCTTCGGCCCATAAATACTGACGTAGCATCGGAAAACGTTAAAAGGACTCTCGAAAATGCCTCGGGAGCAGAGAACTTACGGTTCGAAGCGGCGCTCCATTATCAATTAATTAGCCACTTAGCTGGCTTTAATAGCCCGGCACGGTGGCGGCGGAGTTAATCAGAACCTGATTTAAACAGCTACCTAGGTAATTATAGCCCAGTTTATCGTTATCCCGCTTTCATGTCGGGTTACCTACCGTAGACTAACCTTCACGCAACTGATGCACCTACCGCTACCGTCGCACCATTCCAATTTCAATATTGGCGATGGAAAAAATTCCTCCCGGCAACATCTACCGGGAAAGTAGAGAAGCTACCGACAGGAAATTAGTTACCGTGATGGAGCGGGGATTTTGTTTTAATTATGACAGAATTCTGCAGTTAGTTTCGCGTGTAATTGAATTTTTAACAAAGTGCGGAGTTAGTCGTAGTAGATATGCGCCAACATAGACGAATGAGATAGGATTCGACTTTATTGGTGCTATTTTTCTCTTTATTTTATAGGGAAAATAAATTCGTTCTAGCTCAATAAATTAGCGATGCTGTTAGATCACTTTGACAAAGTTCCTAGTCATGCTGCTCTGAAATATATTACAAAATCAAGAAGCTACGGAAAAGCATGTTAATCTACATTTGAAAATTTCTCTTACTCCTTATGTAATTTTTAAATATCGTATTGGATATACAGGGTTGCCCACTTGGCCTTCTTTCTTAAATAGTAGGTTTTAATATTGACTTGATCAGAAAATGTTAAGTATATATTTTATTCGGGAATTTATCGTTTATAATTTAAAAATATTTTGAGTTCATGGAGTTCATGCGTGATAAAATATACAGGGTGTTCAATAAAAAAAATTTTTTTTCAATTTTTCTACGGTTGTCAAAGAAATATCAATAAAGTCCCTCTACAATAAATTTCGTTAAAACTCAACCTACAAAAAATTTAAACACATTCTAGTTTATGATAATCTCGAATTTGGTCACTCTCCAGTGAAGGATTGAATAGATATAATTTTTTAAATAAACAGTAATTTCGGTGGAAATTTAACAAAAAACGTTTTTCTCCTACAGGACTAGACTTATGCGGATAAAAGTCTTAACAATGTTGACTTAAAAAATATAAAAATATATAGGGTGTTCCATTAAAAAAAAAACAAAGTACGGTCCTATACCGATGAAACTGAGGCCCTTAGGAAACTCAAAATATTTTTAAATTGTAAACGAGAAATGTCCGAATAAAATATGTACTTAACATTTTCTGATCAAATCAATATTAAACGTACTATTTAAGAAAGAAGGCCAAGTGGGCAACCCTGTATATAGTGAAATGTATTCTTCCGTTTTAATTTATAAAAGTGCTATTACTATGAAAAACAGCATGCCCTTTTATAGCATTAAAAGTCCAGGAAAGAATTTATTTTTCTTCGAATGTTCTGTTCGAGCGAGAATTCGCTGCTGGCGTATAATTAGCAGCACAATACTAATTTCGGCGAAGTAGTCTATGTAGCAAAACCATAAAACACTTTATACACGCTCAAATAAACAGCAAAAACTGTTTAGAGGTTGTCGTAACAAGCAATAGAAATTATAATATCACTACATTTTGGTGGTTCAATACTTAATTCTAATTTCAAGGGGCTACGGAATTGGCCAACAAAAAAGCAACAATACATTCACTAATGAAGTTAGTTTCGAAATAATGTTGTTCACATATTATACTGCGACGGATATATAGACAAATGAATATGCAAACACACTTTACTTGCCAAAGGGCAACAGTTGTCTCTGCAATCGCAATCACCATTTTTTTCCAAAATTATGTGTCAACCAAACGATTATTTTGTACTCACTTGATAATAAAGGAGATAAGTTGCTTGCTAACATATGTAGTTGTCAGAACGAACCATTATTTAATTAATTATTAATTAAATATATAGTTTCTTTATAATTATTCTTGACTTACCAAATCGGTGGATTATCTTAATTTATATGTATTGTAAGCGTCTCCATACCTGAAACAAAAAGCTAGATTAATTTATTTGTTACAGAAGGACAAACCAACCTTATTATTATCAAAAATAGAAAAATACACACGTCTTTCATTTAAAATAGAACATTTATGTCATTTTTGGCCATACCATAAACGAATTTGGATTAACGTTAGCAGAAATATTGGGCATGCTTCTTCCTCTCATTGTATAAAACAAGCCCTGATTCAAAGAAGTACCTCTACTAAATTTAAATATTCTTTCGTATTCCTCCGCACATCAAAGAATTAGAGATAATCTTCATATAATACTTGTTACCGTAAAAATAACAACACTTTGCAAACATATGGATTTAATGGAATTTCCACATGAGGTGGTAACTCATTTGCAAGTAATAACTGAAGTGGAAAAAATATACAAAATACAGCTCTATATAATTAATTATAGAGTATATCTATTTATAATAGTGGCATAAATAAGCATTGCTGTTTCCGAACTACATTACTACTTACGAATACAAGTTTTTGTGCCATATTCTTCGTCCCGAATTTTAGCTATAGCTGATTAAAACATTTTATTAAAAAAAATTACATAAATTAATACTACTCTCCAGTTTAGATCTCAATCGAACAAAGCTTTCATCAGGAGTCCTTTAATAGTTTAATAGAACGGGGTTTAATGACAATGAAGCAATTCATTTTAGCAAGTTTCAGCTAGAAAAAGAAGATGTGTATTTAGGTTTATGTTTTAACTAAGAAGAACTAATACAAATCTTGAAAAAAATATGCTGGTCAATTATGTTGATAATGTAGGGGTTGTACGGACTGGACCAAATTCACCATTGGACGGTTAAGTAAGGGCATCGATTGATATTTACATACGATACGACTGCAAACTAATTTGCAATTCATGGTTATTCTTCGAGAATACGCTGCTCCCCCTCCCCCCACAAACTCCATAACTCTCCTACATTGCATGTGATAAAAGTGGGCCATGTTTACTTATTTAACACTAGCATTAGCATCTATTTTCAACGTTTTGTTGCTGAGGTAAATTTTTTAAATCAAAATTTTGCTAAACAAGCAATTTTTATAAACCGCAAATGATATCTTTAACAACCTTTGAAATAAAAAGTTAATATTCCACGTGAAATAGAAAATGATTTCGGAAAAGGTTTTTGCTCTTAATTATCCTACTAAAGAACATCAAAAAAAAATTACAGACCTTTAACATAATTAAAACGAGTTCGTATCCGTTACTGTTTCCAAAATCCTAGTAATAAACCTCGATTTTGGTGGTAATAATAAGTTAAATAGGATTTGTGATTTTTTATGAAAATGCGATTTGAACCAAGTGTGTGTGTTACCAAAAAGTAGAATAATCGAAGTATACAAGGTTAATTAATAACTATTTTCTAACAGTTGCTAAATCATCGCACTTAACTCTTGAATATGTCTGTTTAAATGTTGCTCTATACGACAATAATTTTTATGTCAATGAGCTCTAAATAAATGAAAATTTAATGGAAGCTTTGCTGGAAATAACTGGTAAGCGCTACTATTAGGGAATGAAGAAACTTATCCTAGAAAAATCGGTTTATCCCCGGTTTAGTTTGCTGCCATGCATTATCCGAAGCTCCTGCTCGATTTGTAGGCGAAATCCACCCAGCTTACCGAGATTGCCTAACCTCTTCGAAAGACCGTTATTTTATGATCGAACAGAATAAGTAGTGCGGTGCCTTGCATTTTTAACAACGGAGAGATAGTGCAAACTCTGATAACTTGTTACAAAACTTACCCTAATAATAGTTAATTAAAAAAATATACAAGGCTCACTTAAGCGTTTATAACAGTTTCGTATTGATACACTTGCATGGTAATAACGCAGAATGGTTGTACTTTGGAAAATTCTCTGTTTCTTGATGTGATTTTAAAATTTATATATCTGTAGGATTACAGACGTATCCGTGGATAGTAGTCTTTAAACTTTCTTCTTTGAGCCGATACAAGAAAACATTTCCAATACTATTGTACATTTTAAATAAGGCCTAGAAGAGTTTTCCCTTTTGCTTATGCATATTCATGTTTAGTGCTGTTGAAAATGTACTATTGAAAAATTCATTCATGTGCTTTGGCGCGATTACAGAAGGACACAACACATTGCTTGCGTTGTATAATATATTTATAAATATACTTTGTAAAGGCATGTAGAATAAGACAGGGATTTTTTTTTGACGATAAGACATATTCAGAAACTTTGTTAGGGAGGAAATTTAAAATAATTATTGAACCACGCAAATAGAAAGATTAAATTCCATTTATTAAATTATTGTTATACTTCCGATATTTTTAAAATATTCCACAAAAGTCAATTATAAACTAATTAAAAATCTTATTTCAAATAGTCACGACACAAATCTACATATGTAGGTACATATATATTTTATTCAAATATAATTGCTGTAAATAAGATACAATATATGAAGCTCATAATTCCACTAACACAAAGTTCCAACCCAATAAAATCGCGATCAAATTAAATTAGCTGCTGGCAAGAAACGTCTGCTCAATTATAACAGCTTTGACGCCAGACGTTTTGAATAACACATAGTTCGCAACTATAGTATGTCCCGTATAAATTACGACGTGTGCGCCACCTGCCACTAAACGAGGAAATTAACATTTAACAAAACGAAATCATGTTTTCCGAGTATCTACACGTAAACACCTCACTAATAAGGCTAAGCGCCTCGTCTAGGTAACAACCGGGTTGCAACCGTAAAGAGTAAAGCCCTCGTAAGCTAGGTACAGCGTAACTCATTGTTGCAACTTCACAACCCTTAAATATGTATGTATATCAAACCGTGTCCTCAACAGACGTGCACCGTGCAGGCTGTAGCGTCCCTGTACAGTTGAATAATTAAGTTTGCAAAGTTCGACTTTAAGCAGCTTCCCAGGTAGCACAGTCCGTTGGCTAAGTGTCGGCGATAGCTCGGGCCAACGTAACATAGTTGGCGCAAAGTCACAGTCTACAAACGATTAATATCCAACATCAGTTAAATATCGGCAAAATACGTTGGTTCAACTTATCATTGCAACGTTCCATGTTCGTTGGCTTTTGATCGTTTTGTTGGCTGAATGTCGCATAAAAGTTTTCAGACGACAATCGAAGCGAGGGCGGAGTCAAAGCTGATCCCGTGGCTTAATGGTTAGAGTTCTTACGTAACATTCACGAGGTGCCCCGTTCAAATCTTACCATGTGACGTTTTTTTTTCCTTTTTAAAAGGCACTATTTGTTTTATATTCATTTTTATCTCAAAAATCATGAACTTACAAAATATTATTATTGGTCATATTACCCATACATTGTGAGCTATATGAGTTCAAATGTAAGCGCATGCGCATCGATCCGCAATCGACATTTTGATCGAAATACAGTGAGTGTAGGTGCACCGCCATATGCAAGCTTGTGTTGTTGATTCGATTTTATTCGTTTTATTGTGGTTTTATTAGCCCAGCTGTTAGTCATGAGAGAGAGTTATATAGTTGAGTTACCGTCTACATTGTACAATATTTAAAATAGCCCCTATTGTGAAAGATGTTATAAGAACAATGGACGGGTAAGTACTTTACATAGGCATAGGTAATATAATATGTACTGATAATGTATTTTTCATATATGCCGTGAGTAGTTGTGAGCTACCACAACCTGGTGACTAAGAAAGCATTGGATATACCAGTAACCTGAAAGATATGTCAGATTCCGATAACGGAACACTTATTTGTATCTTGTATACTAATGCCAGCCATCCTTACTGCTGATTGTAAGTATGTTGATAATTGCCATGGTTTCTTTCTTACAAAATATATTTACAGATGCTTCATCTTCTATTTCCGATGTTAGGCCAGAGTTGCGTGTGGTATCCTAATTACACATAATCATTTGTGACAACTGATCGTAAGCTATAATTGCCTTTTTTAATTTTTCACAAACTTATACTAGAGCTTTAATAATAAATTCTTCTATAGTTACGCATGAAGTTTAAAAGTTTTTTTTACAGTATATACGTAAAGTCTGTTTTTTATTTATGCATTGGTATTTACAGGTATACTCGTGTTAGCTGGGTTGAATAAGTTGAACCGTGCTGGTTGTATTGAAGACTATTTAAAGATAATATTGAGAGACTTAAAAGCTATAAAATTCCAGATAAAAATTATCGAAGCAAGCCTTTGATAAAACAAACATCTTCCAAGCGATTATAGGTAAGATTTAATTTTTGTACGTTATTTTCTATTTAATTAAAATTTTATATTAAACATAATACTTAGATGCTGTCTCAAAATTTGTCTGCGATATTTAAATGAAAAGGGCTAGTTATGAGGCGAAAGTTAAAGAATAACCGTAGTCAAAATTCTTAAATCAAAAATCTGAAAATTTCCAAAAAGTGGTACGTAATCACACTGTAAATAGCCATATATATACATAGCAAACCCCACAACTTCATTTCAAGATCTGTAATGGAATGAAATATACAAAGTGTCCAAAGTAAAATGTTCACAAGCTATGAAGTTGATTACTTAACAAGTTAGTAATACTTTTTACTCTGAATGATAGAAAAACAGAAAAAAAGCGTTCACATTGTCTTTTTTAATGGAATACTGTATATTTTTAAAGAAACCAATAGTTTGAACAAAATATTTATTACTTACTACTGTGAAATTAAAAATAAGCAAGTAAAAAGTGATAATTGTGCAAATGTGCAAGTGGGCAATGATCAAATATTGTAGAATAAACAATCACATACAGGTTTTCCTAGTTACTTGCCAAATGAATCATTCTTTGTGATTATTGATTCATCCTTAATAATTATTGCTGTGCGAGTGCCATTTATTTACCCTTCTCGTAAAATGTAATATGCTGCAAGTATATCTGATTTGTAGAAAAATTAGATATATTTCGCCATTGTTAATTTAACCAACTTCATAGCTTTAATAATAAGTTTGCAATGGTAAACACGTTACCATAACTTTGGACATGGTGTATACTTCTAATACTTTACGTAAACTAAAGATAGATACATACATATGTTAATATTTTTTCATTTGTTCACAGTTCGAGATGAAGGTAAAGCTGAGCGTAATTTGGAAAAGGCTATTGTTGGTCGTACATCTTTGACTACTGCTGCTGATAAAAATTAGGAATCAGTTGAGCTGTGAACATCTCCGCGATTAGGTCAGTGTTTTATAATGTTTTAATATTTTTAGTTCAATAAGATATTTCAGTTATTATATACCATAACATGTAAAGAAATAATAAATTTTGTTCTGTAGTAAGATATATCACATCTTATTTTTTTATTTATCTTGAATTTTAGTTTCACTAATAAATAAAATATCGTAATTACTTTCTTTGTTTATTGTATGTGCAGATCATGTATGGTGTTATATAGGTATATGATTCGATGTTAACTATTGTTAACAACATAAACATAAAAAACATAAAATTTGTAGTAAATTTTCCTTATATATTGTCACATGAAATAAAACATCTACGATATATGTCCTGATTACAGGCAGATCATATCGAGATATACTATGTTACACAATTATGAGCATGTTTGTCTTGAACGCTGAGTATTTCATCATAAGCGTTGATTTTATAACAGTTTTCAAATTATGACTTGTATATGTTCTTAACTATTATCAACATCTTGCATACATAGATATGTAAAATTCAAACAGAAGTTTTCTATTAAATTATCTATGATCTAATTATTGTAATTTGGTAGTTTATATCTTAAATCACGTTTATTTCATATGAAAATATATTATATACAGATAATTAACTCGAATTTTGAGTTGGTATAATATCGCTGTAATTTATTCAGCAAACTAATTAACATCGGATCAGTGTACCTATGTACCATCATATATGTTTTGCATCTTGTATGTTTTATCGTATAGATATCACATACAAGATTAATACCCAATATCACTTCCCGTAGTTACTCCTATGTATCCTTTCGATAAGACGCCAACGTTAGGTGCCGACGTTTCACCAACAGAATGGGTAGGTATTGAAAGTTTATCCTACGCCAATGTCGCCTAAAGATATAAAACCAACGTTGTAAAATGTTCACACTTTCACATACTGCCAACATTGTTACCCAACGCGTGCCCAATGTAACTCGGACAATCAGCCAACGTTACACCAACGTTGTGTGCTACCTGGGTTATAATGTAGTATCCGGCGAACGATGATTTAATAGTAACGCGCTTAATTGGGCAACTGTTCCATGGTTTCTTCTTCTCCTTCTTCTTATTGTAGCATACGAATAGAGCAAGCAGACAGAGTACCCTTTCATTTAGTTATGCTAACGTTGCTTCAGCACTACCATGGGGTGGCTTGGACATTCATCATGTTATTAACATGGTTTTCACCTATATAACGTATAATTAGCACAAGGTAGCTTAGCAATGTTTAAATCCTCCGAAATAAAGCTAATGGACTTTCGTAGTTAAAAGGGTCCTTCATAAGATATTTACGGATAAATACAAATAGTAAATCATAAGCATAAATAATCGACTTGTAACGGCATAACATATATGTATATGACTAAAATGGGCGATTGAACATCTTTTTTACATCCTTACAATGTGACACGATTTTTAAATTGTGATATTGATTTTTGAACCTGCCAGTAAGCACTCGACAGTTTTCCGTCCGGTGATTATCCACCAGCGCCCTTGCTTTAAATTGCGAAGATGCTTCTTCAATTGGGAGAGCTCTGTTCAGCCAACTTTTTCTATTGTGTTGAATGTTTAGAATCTTTAATCGATCAGATCTGCAGATGCTCGCCTCCGCAAATCATCTTCTTTTAGAATTATTATTTTTTGATATGAGGACAGAGAAACTTTGACTGCAGATCTCGATATCTGACAGTTTTGGACTGCAACTGAATTGTGCGTGAACCTCCAGGAATGTTTTGGTTGCTTGTTGTTCTGTAATGCTTTACTAGTATGGTCTTTTGCCCTCTCTAACAATATCTGAATAAATTTTATATTACAGAAAAATTGAAATACAGACTTGAAAATTTTCTGCAGAACACAAAGAAGAAGTATAATATGTAAATTTCAGTTAAGATTTTACATTCTATGGCAGAATTACATAGAAAAACAAGCTAGAATGTAAACTAAAATTGCTTGGTACCTTTAACGTCAAATCACAATACAAGTGTGCCGTCGCAAACCTCCTTAACGACCTTAAAAGCGCGCTTGAAACAATATGTGAAGGAAACGTACGAACGAATTATCGCTTAATATATTTTACTCCCTCTTAATTTGCTCCTTAAATTATAATCACTGCAATCTTGGCATTTCTTTATTTTAAGACTCACATGTGAGGCGTATAGATGCAATGTGCGACATATCCAAATGAACAGTATTGGAGAAAAACACGAACAACGTATAGAGACAAAATTGTTAAGAAAATGTGGTAATAATTCGTATACACCCAATTCAAATATGTTAAGTAACTTATCTTCTAAGTTTAAGAAATCTTCAGGCTATGGTATCCGAGAAAAATTTTAAACAAATATGGACATGTCGCACTTTGCACCTGAATAAAAAATACATGTTTTACCCAATTTGTTTATTTGCATAGAACGATGAAAAATAATCACAAAGTTAGAGTCTGTTATAAATTCTGAAACTGTGCTGTATTAGTGATTGAAAACAAGTAATTAAACACACAATTGTAACTTTAAAACTAGACGTTGTCTTCAATTGGCTCAGCATTTTCTTTATCTGCTTGAGTTTCTGAATCGTGCTTATTATTATTATTTTGAAATAAAGTTGTAAAATAGCACAATGATTCACCTTGCTTCCAATCAGAACCATACTGTGACGCTAGTAAACTTGAAATACTTTTTATTTTGTCTAGTTTTAAAGAAACGCCCAGTTGCAATTCTTTAGGCACCATACGCTTTAAATGTTTTCCTTTTTTACAAATCTCTTTCCCTGTTCCAACATCACTGCGATAAAATAGTTCTCCTCTCACTAGAATTCCACCGCCAGTACCTTTCGTCAATATGAACCTATTCGTAGGTTGAAATTTGAAATGCCAAAAAGCTGGTGATCTTATAACATTATGTGTTTCGGTTCGCCAATCGCGAACCTTCTAATCTTCTCCCATTTTTTAAACTGTCGCGTGTTCTTTTATAATACTTATCTAACCATCTGGATTTGTAATCGTTGAAGTTTTCCTTACTACCTTTTCAATATTACCAAACACTCTATCCGGAGGGATGTAGGCGTGCCCTACCATAGGAAAAATTATCTCCACTTGCGTTACATGTTTTGGAGCATTACACAGCAGCCAGTTACACAACATTCCTATAAAAATCGTATTTTTGTTTTGACTTCCAGCTCCATCACAAAATAGAGGGATAGTAGATATTAATCTAAGGACTAATGTCATATGTACCTAAGAGATGATGACGCAATTTCATATGAACTTTTCGGCCTCTCAGTCTCCGTCCATACAAAACTATACACATTACTAGTTGTAAGTTTAGATTTTGAACTTCCAATAACTACAGCGAGATGATAAAAGTTTATTTGCATACTGAAGTAGGCCTCTTGATCTGGTACTTTCGGCAATTGCAAATTCGTTTGACAATCAAAAGCAAATACCAATACTTCAGGACTTACTTCGCGCAACAGATCATAAAAGTTTTTAGCTCTTGCTTTGTGGAGTTTGTTGTCCAGAATTAACTTGTATTTGATAGTTTTCAGTAACGGTTTTAGTTTTCTCTTTAAACTGAAGACATGTAGAACATACATCTGATTGTGGACTACCAAAACCTACAACCTTGGTCAAATGTGTTAGACACCCTCATAAAACCCCATTATTATAAGTATTATTACAATTCCAACAAAATGAGCATCGAATTTATACTTAATTTACATATTTAGTGCTTAGTTTGGGACAATAGGTAAGCAGGCAGCAATGTTTCCATTTTAAATATTAGTGTATTATCGACGCGATTGGAGACAGGTATGTGTTAGGAGTTTATAACCAGGATATTTTGTGTTGGATACTTTCATTTTTATGGATTAAACTTAATTTAGTGAAACAATGCCAAAAGTTTGTGAATTAACCAAAGTAGAACGTGAGCAAACAGTCCTACTTAAGACACAAAGTAAGACTTTAATCACTATAGCGAGAATAATGAAGTATTCGCGATGTGCGGTTCGTACCACCCTGCAACGATATGAATAGTGGATCGTCAACAAATCGACCAAAAAGCGGCTGAAAACGCCTTTCGAACCTATAAAAGTAAACGGTGTCTAACACAATTGGCCAAGACTGTATATTGTAGTTTTTGCAAAAATAGTTTCTGAAGTAACTTTGCTTTACTTTACAATCATCATCAACGTCATTGTTATACATCCTCCATAGCTTGACAATATTCAGATCACAAGTCAGGTATACTCTTTCAGTAGATTTACTACGACAGTAATGGCTCTCTGTACATTTTAGCGACTCAATAAACGTTTTCATTTTTCTTTTTTTGGCGTCATTTTTGTTTGTTATTCGATTTCCACTTCTCATCTCATGAGGTAATTACCCAGTCACTTTAAATTTCTTCAATACTCTGAAAACGCGGTCTTTTTTAATGCCTAGTATTCCTAGAAATGTCTCTCTACAAACTGGTACTAACCGTCCATGTGAACCTTTGACTGTGTATTTAATTGTTATAGATTTAGGCTTATTGTTCACACTATCAGTGCGAGTGCGCTTTGTCTTTAGATTTTACAATATGAAACCAGAAAAGAGTCTTGTGCAATTTTTGTTGTGTTGGTATAGAAG
Source organism: Holotrichia oblita (assembly GCA_023690525.1). Classification (NCBI taxonomy): domain Eukaryota; kingdom Metazoa; phylum Arthropoda; class Insecta; order Coleoptera; family Scarabaeidae; genus Holotrichia; species Holotrichia oblita. Next base: position 107,705,245 of record CM043018.1, on the reverse strand, counting down.
GTTTTATGAAAATATTTTATATCTCGCATAGTTAAATGCGACTCACATTGTTATGGTTGATAGGGTCTTCCTTGGTGCCCACACTTAGGAAAGTCCGGCAATGACTTTGGTGAATACCTGTTATAAAATATTGTAATTCAGTTTAAAAGAATAAAATTTTAAAAGATTTAAAATACCTAAGTGCTTTTGCTTTAGCCCTTTTATTTTCGCTTCTATTAACTGTCTTTGATCTCGCTTTATTACCTGAACGTGGTTGAAAGCGTTAAAGTCTCTATTAGCATATTACGCGAAGGTAATGAGATTGAATAAGTAGCTCTACTGCTTTATTTTCCTTTTAGCTTGTAATCCTATATCGTAGAATCTTTCAGACAATGAAAAGAAACCATTTTCCACTTCTGCAATCTGAATATGCATCAAAAATATATAATTTCCCGTGCACTTTATTATAGTTTTATTTCTACGAGAAACATACTATAAATAATGGGGGGTACACACCCGTGAGAACAAACTCTCTATTCCGCTCTTTTTGGCGGACTATGATTTTACGGTTGGTGGAAATGAAGGAATGCGAGGGCATGTTGTGAGAGAAAACATCAAGCGCGGGGACAACAAGAGGTATACCGCCGAGGTAGAATAATAGATAATGCAAAATGTGCAGTACAATGTTTATTAAAACAAGAAGGATAGGTCGTCGTCATCATGCCTTTATTATCATTCTAGTTTGTTTCCTTCCTTTGTTAACGCAGTAGTTGGCGTCCGATGTTAATTTTCTCGTTATTCTGAAGTAAATAAGGAACATTGTCTCGTTGGCAGTATACTTTTCTTTACTACTTATTAGAAATCGACGGTATGATGAAGTTGCTTTCATCTATGAATAAAAATTATTCCAGAATTATAACATTGTACTTTGTAGAAATTGCATTGTTTCAGAAATACAATCTTTGACACTTGTCCGTAAACTTTATGTTAGTTAAATATAGTGAGAATATAAATAACATAACAAAATAAGATAGTGTATAGGCAAAACATATGAATTACTTGGTTGTTACAATATAATTCACAGCTCCGACAAGTAGTTCCCAAAAGATATCCAAACACCATATCATGCGCACACCAGAAGTAATAAAACAATTTTATAGCGATTCTCGTCATAATCATGTCCTTAATCTGTAAGCTATTGTCGATAAAATAAGGGAACGTATTGAATACGGAAAAAATCGAGTGGTTCGGTAGTTGAAAAAACGAGTACCGAATCGACTTATATTTTTTCACTGGACAAGGAAGATCAGTATAGAGACTTTTCTTCTTGAAAACTTAGGTAGTTAGTATAACATAAACTTGGAATAGATGTGTTAAAAGAGCAACAGGAAAAGTAATAAAACTTATGAAACTAATGGCAATACAATGCGTATGCCAAAATTATATTTGTAGACGCAAAAACAATATATTAAATGTAACTGTTCGGTTTTGAACACATGTTGCGATGAGTGCAGTATTAAGTTCTTGATGATGAAATTTGGATAAATAAGTCTCTGTCCAGGTAAGACTTCCTACAGTAGCAAAAACGGCCGGGCATGGCGAAAAGTATTCGATGTGGCCATAGTCTTATCCAAAGGTGTTTCTATAAACAAAACTCACCAAAGAAGAATTGAGGAAAATATGTACCCCTTTATAAGATTGGGCCTTGACATTTTAAACTATCCTTTCTACAGTTTTAAAAATTAAAAGAATCTATACAGGAGAAAATATTCCAGTAATGAAGAAGCGAAGGATAGAGGTTGAAGACAAGAATTTTTTTTGAAAATATGTTAATGTTAATATAAAAATACTCTCTGACTTACATATCTAAACGTGTATATCAATACACCTGCCTGGAGACATTTCATTTTTCTTAATCTACACATTTCTTTATTTGCGCAGTAACTCTTCTTAATGTAATATGACGACAGGCATTTTCCATATTTGAAACCATTTCTATTAGCTTCAGGAGTCAAAATATTATAATCATTTTTGTGTTTCCAAAATACTAGAACACATATGTATACCTACCGTTTATTCGCAAATAATTATCTTAGTAGATTATGAAAGATTCGAGAGAAGTTTGACAATCATCATACTCCAGAAAAAAATGCTTCCTAAATAAAGAAAATTATTTAAAATTATTTATTAACACGCTAGTTGGTAGCTTGTCAAGAGTTAAGACCTTAAGCATTGTTTAGACAAACCACATAGAGAAATTACAAATTCTACTCAGACATGATCCGTTGTGAGACATGCCGCGATGGACAGCTTTGCAAAAAACTTTATTACGCGGCTAAGCTTCAGAAGTGGATAAAATCAAAACACCATCACGGAACTGAACAAGAATGGCATATTATGGCACACAGATACTTCCAGGACAACCGGAGGGACTGGAATCGGTGCACATGGGCCCAGAACTAAATACTTGGAAAGCTTAGAGAAAGTTCCTATCATCCTTCAAGTGGAAATACACACTATATAAAGATGCGTCCGAGTTCATCATCATCCTGACGGATAGTCAAGGAGCCATTAATACGGTGTGCTCCTACACAATCACCTTACAAATGGCTTGGGAATGCCTGTCTAAGCTAAAAGCTAGGCAAGGCAAAGTCATCCTCATGTGGGTGCCGGGACACACCGGAATAGAAGAAAATGAGGAAGCAGACAAACTCGCAAAAAAGCGAGCGGAAGCACCTCTTTTGGGGCCTGAACCTTTTTGGCGGGATGATAGCACAATATTAAAGAAACTAAAGAAAGAAGCTGATCAAAGAAAAATCAAGCACTGATTTGATCAACATGGAATGAGACAAGCGAAAACAACTCTAGGAACCTACAACCAGGACAGATTCAATGAAATCACCATGAGCAAAGACAAACTTTGCTTACTGACAGCAATCCTATCAGGTTACTGTCGGCTCCGAAGGCATATGAGAACAATCCGGCTAGCAGAGATAGCGGGATGACGTTTCTGCGAGGAGGAAGATAAAGCTTCTATCAATATCCTCTGCGAGTGCAATTCGCAATTCAAGGACTATGCTATAGGATCTTTCGAAACAGAAAAGGGAGACTTATCTAACATCAAGCCATCTCACATTCTGAACTTTCTAAAGCGGATAGGCTAAGCAAATCAGTTATGAAGCCGAGAAACCCTCAGCCACACAGCAGGAAAAGGGAGACGCAATAGACCTTTTAGGTCGCAGCGCAGATATCACTCTGCAACGCATACATACTTTCTCGGTAGTTGAAAGGTTGTAGGCCGGATATGTACCACGTAAATAATTATTGAAATTTTGTGAGACCTATGTGCAGTCCTAGGCTTCCTATGCCCGATAACTTAACAACTATAAAAAAGGATAAAAGCAATTGTAACTATTTTACTAACTAATGCTTCAACTAACATTTACATCAATTTGCAACCACAAAATCTTCCCTGCCTTTCATTGATCGATAACGTGCCTAAGTTAATTATCATTTTGTTTTCATTTTCGTTAACCCTACTCTACGTAATTAACACCTAAGCACCAACACAACATTAACGCTAAACATTCATTACAACCTTAACACCCGATGAATACAAGTGTGATAGTTAATTATCAATCGAATATTCACATTTTAATTGACATCAAACTCGCAGTTTAATTAACGGAAATACATCTAAACCGGGTAACCCACTTACTGAGAAGATTAAAGATTAATATCCCACGCTTACTGAAAGCAGTAATTATACGCTATGTCGTAATAATCTTATTAAGACTACTTTACTTTCTCCGTGTAGCACGGTGTTACAATTTCCTTTAAAGCGTTTTAGCAAATAATGAAATGAGTTGAGATATTGTGTTGAAAGTAGGTTTATTTTGGAATTGAAACGTCAAGATTATTTGATTTACTGCCGCGGTTTTAAAGGTTCATTGTCTTACATTCACTTAATGGTCTTTAAAAGTAACTGAAAATATTATAGGATATCCGTTTCTAGTCTAACAAGCAATTAATTATATGTGCATTCACAGTAATTAGTCGTATTAGGCACTTTCTAAATTTATAACTAGTAGAAATTGAGGTACCCTAAAAGTTTGTTATTAATCAAAATTTCAAAATAATAAGCGTTTGACGTTTTTCGTGATGTTAATAATATTGACTATTAAACTGTGTTGCATTGTGTATATTGAGTAATGAAAAACACAATCCCTTACATTTTGCACGTTTAATATATGAAGTTGGTAATACTTTACATTTTGCACCTGAAATGGTAGAATTATAGTCTTACCAGCGACCTGCCGTCAAGAAGCATATCTAAGACAAGCCTCCGTCAAAATGCTAGAGCAGCTATACTAGCTGTGTTAGTAACTGGATAATTCTCTTTGTGTTTCACCATCTTGGAATTATATTAGTGCTTTCTGAAGAAACTGCCTAATCGTTTCAAGCCGCTAAAGGTTAAGAATCAATTGCAGTTGTATAGCAATGAATAGTCGTTCCTTCTATTGTTGCTGTTGATGTTTAAGGTTGAAACTCTATTTTCATTTAATTAAGAAAAATGGACACCGCACTAAACAATTTTATAGCATCCGATTAGCTGAATTTCTTTATTTATTAATGGCATTACATTTGACACGTTTATATATAAGATGGAATAAAAGTTACAAATGTGAAAATTCTTCCGGAAAGGCTACCAGACTCGTCAGACTTAAATTTTTGACATGAATGTGTAAATTGCTGGAAACCTCTACAATCAATTAGCGTTTTAGATTTGTAGTATTTTGTAATAGTTTTGTAATGTTCGTATGGCAAGGCATTTGCGAGGAAAAACTTGCACAGAGAAGGAAAAAAACCCTAAACTGTTTAATTGAGTCAATATTTTGCCATTTAACCTTTTATGCACCTACTCAACATAAATTACATGTGATTTTTCATATCAAGAACACATTTTACCATTTTGGTTATAGAGCTCTAGTACTAAATCTTAAAATTGTGGTGCAAGCAGGATAATGTTTAATTATGTTAATACTAAAAAAGTACAGATATGGATACCATTGAGTTTACATAAGTACATTTTCAGCCATGTCCATACAATGAAACGCATTACAATCAAATAGACAGTTGTAACTCAGTTATTTTAAAAATAATATCCGATAACATAAGAGTACAAAAAGCATCAAAAGCTCTAGCATCGCTTTGTTGTTGTTCTCCTTTTTAGCATCGGATTATTAATTTTCACGGGACGAAAGCATTTCAAATGCTTTCGAATGCTTTCGAACGAACAAATCGCCTATTGTTTTAGCTTTGAATACTACACAATACACCTGTAAATACCTATACAATAGGTGTTGAAAATAGTAAAGCGAAATACAGTCAAATGTTGGTATGCTACACGCATATATCCACATAAATATGTATATATATGCCTTTTCTCTTTCAAAAGGCTCAATATATACATATATGTATATAATTCTAAAAGTAGACTAATCTAAATATACTAATCAAACAATACAACATATACAAATAAGATTAATGCGCTAACGTACTATTTTTGCTACTGAAAATCTATGTATTTACGGAATATAGATTATTCAGTTAATAATGATGACTTGATTTCATACAATAATATATTAAATTTGAATAGAGTTAGTACTTGCTTGACATTAGCTATCCAAATATAATAATAATAACCTTTATTTGAAAACCCATTTATTGAACAAGCATTACAAAGAAAGCAAGCATACTTTACGCAACCTAACATAAAACAATCTGTATATGACAACAAAATAATAATAATACCAATAAAAACTGAAAGTTAAAGACAACTAACATTTAAAACAATAGAAAAAAAAACTACTATTATTAGTAACAAATTACAATTGAAACAGCAGCTTAAAAAACCGAAAAATAAAAGAAACTATGAAGAGTGCTCTAGATCTCTTCCATCTTTCGGGAAAAACATTGAATTTTAAACTAAGATTTATTAACTAAAATATGAGTATGTGTATGTATATATGACAAGAAGTTGGTAACAATTCCGATAGCATTATAAGTTTATGTTTTAATTAAATTAACAGAGTAATAATTAATGTAATTGTATTATATTATTATTAGTTTTACTATTTACTTACCTTTGTAAATTTTCATTTTCTCAATTACTGTTCTGCACTGGTGGTAGTCGCATTATGGTCATTGATCTATTTTGCCTCCTTGCTGTTATAACTCCGTCCTAATCACATCCTACACAGCAGTTCTAGTATTTTTTTAGGTTTTTTTTTTTACCTCAAGAAGTGTGAAGAACTTCTCAATGGTGGGAGTTTGTTACTTCATGCCATAGATTACCTCACAATACTAGAACCCATACAAAAATAATTCTTCGTCCAGATATTGTCAACATGTGGGATCAGATACTATCTCCAAGCTCATGAGTTTTGTTTTAACTGACAGCATGGTTATTATACCACTTATCTACGTCAAATTATTTCCGATAAGATAACCTATGCTTCTTTGTTTGCTCCTAACCTATCATTTTACACCAGGGGGGTTATTCTCGAATCTGAGGGAATGGAAATTTCAAGAGAATTGTCAAAAAATTCCTACAATTTCAATAATTCCTATTCTGGAGCTGACTTTCTCACTTTTTCGTAACATGAGTAGTATCGAGGAGTGAGCGTGAAATTATTTCCGATAAGATAACCTATGCTTCTTTTTTTCTTACTGTTTCGAGAATAACCCCCAGTAGTCACAATATTTTTCCTTAGTATTACACCTACCATCCGATTAATAATTGTGAAGGTTATTCAACACAGACACTATTTCCGGCATTCTAAAAGGTGTATTTAATGTGTTAGTTTCTCTTTTTTCTTACTCATTGTCTTACGGAGTTGAGGTTATTGACATTTATTTAGATGAATTGAAACAACTAAAATTTGGAACATTTCTAATCAAATCAAGAATCTACAACATGAAGCCGCGCCCATGTATAAAACGTCATTCAATTAGCTTCAGTGATTCCAGAAATATTTACGTAGATATGCGGCGTTTTCCCTCACTGCCATATATCCGCCCTGGGAACGGAAGGAAAGGGAGTTAGTCGTCTCTCATAAAAATTCATGAAGTTTGCTTGTGGTAGTACTCCTTTGACTAGTACTGCTACTACTGCTGTTGCCATCCGAAGGCAATACTATCTCTGGCACTCGGCGCAACTTTGTTGTCAATAGGTGTATAAAGGAAGCATTTTACTAACGCGAGACGGGACGTAAAAGGTCGTCTTTGATGTCGTCGAATGCTTTCTACGAAGCGTACGCAATTGAAAAAGTAATGAACACATAACGCACTGGAACGGTTATAGCAGACAGAAATTACAACTATACATATACCTCACATACACATTTTAACAGTAAGTAAACAAACAAAAGCGAAATATTACACATGCATGATAATACATATGTATGTATTATATATTATATGTATTTGTATTTGTTAACAAGGTGTTCATGTATGCAGGTAAATTACACACAATATAGCTTCGTTTAATTAATTTTGTGTACTCAGATTTACATGCAAAGCAAGTAATCAACTTAATTTTACAAAAATACAGACAACTATACAAAAGAAAGGGATTAAGAACTTCAAAAGGTCAACTACTCAAGTAATATAGAATATCAAATGCTCCTAGCATCACTTTGTTGTTGTTCTCCCTTTTTAGCATCGAATTATTAATTTCCACGGGTCGAAAGCATTTCAAATGCTTTCCAACGAACAAATCTCCTATTCTTTTAGCTTTGAATATTACACCTGTAAATACCCATACAATAGGTGTTAAAATAGTAAAGCTAAATCAGTTATGGACAAAAGTTCTTTTGTACGCCTGCAATAGCTAAGAGTTATACAGGGTGTCTCAGCGAGACCGTTCATTATAAGTTTATAACGTTCTGGTCAAAATATAAATTTGAAAATTTAGAACTGTATACAGTCGATTATGTTCTATTTAATGAAAATATTATTAGATTTCTAGCGCTTCCGGTTATACCGAAAGTCGCCATCTACTTCAGTATTTTTAATCGAACAGCCTGTATATTTTTACACATTTGGATTCACCTATTTTTAAGCTTTATGAATATCTTTACTTTTTACGATTTGATTCGAGCTTTTTGTAGTTATTCAATTTTCTCTGAAAAAATTTGCTCTAGCAGACATTTATTCATAAAATCAGAGGACACTCGATTTTCCGTATATCAAGTTAAAATTCGTAATATACGTAAACAACATGTTGGGGTGTATTTTAGTGCCGAGAACGGCTGTCTACATTGCGTGATTACTTTACTATGGCACGTTAACTCTTCGAAATTTTGAAGGACCATAACTTCATTTTTTCAAATAGCACTCGCCATATTTTATTACTTAGTCGTCTTCGTGCTCCAATTCTACATTTATGTCCCGTATGTGCTATACCTACAAACGCCCTATAAGAAACATAAAAAATATTTCGAGTAAACTTAACGCGTCAAATTTTGTTAAAAATGGTAACAACGATAATCTTTTCGAAATAAAGGGCAAGAAAGCACACTAAATAAATAACGTAGTTTTAGTCCCTTTACGTGCATTAACGTCAGCCAACCATTGCCCACTTTGACTAACTGCGGAAAAGAATCTTGTGCAGTCAGAGCATAAAATTACGCCTCATTTCGTTTCTAAATCAAAATGTAAATGAAGCGAATGGAAACTTATTATTGGAAGCGAAGGAATCGGGGCGACCTCTTGGGACAACCATAGAAATTAGTCGCAAATTGGATTCGATATTTACAATAAAATAAAAATAATAAAATCAACGGGAAATTGGAAAAGAAATCGCATTCGAGTAATTAGTTTAGAGAAGAATTATAAATAAGTCTTAGGAGCAGTATAGCACGCTATACAAATGTAATTGAACTTATTTCTAAATTGGTAAATGGTTTTCAACTACTAAATGACAAGAATTAGAACTGGAATTTACATATCCAATGTCTCATTTTATCATCAAAATAAATAAATAAACAAATAATCATGCAAAAGCAATTTTTATTTACCAATTTTATCCATGAAACATTCCACATCATTTCATTTACTATTATCAAACGTAATGTCACATCTATAAATGCTAATAAACACATATTCAACATAATGTCGATAATATTAAATCGATTAATGATAGTGTACTACAGAATAGTTTATAGGTGTTTTAATATCCTGTTAATGGGAGCAAGGAGAACATGATTCTTAATGTAGTTACTTCATGTGAATTATACGTCGGATGTAATTATCTTTAACGTGATCTTCATGACGTCTTTATGAACTCTCACGTGAGCGCCATTCCCTTGGGTAATCTACGAAATACATGCAGTCAAGATCTACTCCGGCATGTACATTAGCATAGCTTGCTAATAATTGAACTGACACCTTTATTTACATATTTATCGAAATGAAGCAGGAACAAATCCAAACTTAACATCAAACTATATAAAACCAAAATTATTACTCAATAAATTAAACCAGAATAAATGACAATGTGAACCTCATTAATTTTGTAAGTGATAGATTAAGTAACATTTTCATGCATATGATATTTCTGAAATTTTAATCCTTCGTATAGGATTTTATGCCGACTTGTACACCCTGTACTTGTACTCTTGATAGCTGTCTTACTACTCTTCATACTTTATATTATATGACATTATATTAGACATTTCGTCTAATAAAATAGTAATTTGAAATCTTCTACAACTATTATTGTCTCCAGATATTACATAGGTATATATTTTTAGATACAATTACCATTCTTAGAAAACTATTTGGTTACAACAGCAGCACGACTAAAAACTGCATTAGTTATCTATGTACATATATCGTGAAAATAGATATGTTATCTACTTACTCAGATGGATTTTGAGGAACAAAGACAAAAGTATTTACAGTTGGATTATAATACTACACAGCATTACAGGTTAGACAACTGCGCAGGTTCAAGGGTGCATCTAGACGTATTGAAACCAACCAGCATGTTGCATCAACAAGCAGGTTGGAATACCGTAAGTCAAAAAGGACCGGTGAAAAGCCGTGCATATTTAAAGGTTTATTTTCAAACTCAGAGAACTTTTGAAACTAAGGAAGTGATACAGGAATCTAATGCAATCCGTAACGCTACTAAGATCTTCGTTTTCCACTAAGGCTGGACCCGCAAGTCCCTAACCCCTTCCCATCTCTGTGAAGTGGATTTCTATCTGGCCATACAAATCACTTTCTAGTGTTGAATGTGCGCATATTTTTGGAAGCCCTTTCATGGCGACATCAGGTATCCGCGTCGAGAATCCGCCTGCTGGCGACGCGGGCCAGAGGTCTATCTGGGTGCAATTTGTCTAAATGTCAGAGCAACGGGTTCTCCGACCGACCAACCGGTTCCTGGTCAGCTCCATCGCATATTCCCTCAAAATTGGAATTTAGAGGTCTCTTTGGCGTTGTGCATTTATCATAAACTAGGACGCGTTGACAATATCACGTAGCACCCTGTTCTGTAGGACATTGAGCGTCTTGAACTGCGATTTGAAGGCGTTGGAGCAAGTAAGGGTGTCATAAGTCAACATAAGTCGGAGAAACACCATGTAGATTAAGATTTTAAGCTTTAAACTTAAAGACCTTTTTGGACATAAGATATTAGAGAAGTCAGAGCCCACCGCGTGTTCAAAAATCTAGACGTGACAACCGAAAAGTGGTGGCGAAACGTCAATTTGGAGTCGAGGATGATAACCAGTTACTGGACCTGCGCGATAAGTGGACGGCCACGTACTTTTCGGGAAAATCCGTAACACTATTACGCAGCGGACATTCTTATAGCAGGTTTGCTCAACACATTGTCCAGAAAATAACTCTAACGCTATTTATCAATCAAACAACCTACACATGACGTGAACTTCTCCTGGCGAATATTGTGTAGAGAAATATGTATGTTAATGTGTGTATCTTACTTTATTGCCTCTAGCGGACAACAGCTCAACAATAACAAAAGTAAAGAGCAACACTCGAACACAAGTTGTTGTTATATCGTAAAAACGAAAAATGAAATCACAGTAATATTTATGCCCTCGGTTGTAACTCAGAAATGAGCCTCAAAGATGTCGAAACCGATTTTCGATAGCGCCTAAGAAAAGCGAGTAATAGGGCTGAACTGGTTTTGCCAAGAATCGTAGAAAATCATGTAGTTCGAAAACGGTAAGAGATAGCGGAATTCGGTTGACGCCATTATTATGTTTAGGAACAAAGAACTCTGGTAGCCTATCTTAACTTTTTTTCTATCTCCTACAACTTCCCTTAAACTCTCGAAAACATACAAGAATGGGCCATCATGGGCTAAATAATCTAAATCTTTCGATAATTTAAGCAAAATAGAAGGAATATGTTTCTACTTGTGATTATGTAATTTTCTAACAATGCCTTAATGACATACTAAAAATGCCATATTTTTGTTAATACAACATTTTTTCCCTGTTATACTTGATGTAATTCAATTCTATTGTTAAACAAGATATGTACATGCATACAACTACCTACTATATTCCACAGTTTGCGTGCTTTTTATGATTACATTCCTTTTGTACGTCGCTATATGCTGTGGGCTTTTAACATGTCGACGTTTGTTAATATATATGTATATTTAATAATAAATTATATGAAGTCTATACGAAGATAAAAGTGAAATATTTATGAACGGTGCTGGAGCTTTCATCGGAACTAATCTATTTGCATTAATTCATAACATCAATAAACAAACTTATTTCTCGTTATATGTGAAGTAGTGAATACATTCCACACAACACTTTTATTGATTCAGTTGTATGCATATTGGTAGAGCAATTTCATGTTTACATTTGATTGCAAATATACAAACTGCAAAGGTTCATCTATCCAGTGTTATGCTAGAGCTAATGTAAGTATGCGTATTTGCAGAGAACCGATAATTTATTTGTTCGCGATAAACACTTGCGTCTGTGTTTATTTTCACAGCGTCCCATTACTAGACGCTCGGTGCTTGAGGGACGCCTTAAAGACGTTATGTTGTCACTTTGTATAGATACACATTTATATTCTGAGAATATTGAGAATCGATACACAAAAGCACCGCGTTTGTACCGGTACTTATTTTCTCAAATAAGCAACGTAATTCTTGCGCGGTTTCTGAATACTCATGCATCTCCATTAATTTTTGTTTGCCTCAAACGTCGATTTTATGAGGGACATAAAATATCTGTTAGCTATACACGAATAATATCTATTGTATTTTCTTGATAATGTTAATATGATAAATGTATAATTTACTGCTGTATAGTTAAAGTAGCAAAAATTACATAGAAAGAATGTATAGTCGCAAAACTGAGCCAAATTATTTTTGGTTATTTTGCATTTTGTTACGAAAAATAATGGTCGAGATTTGGAAAGAAGTCCTTCAATTGCTTTTGAAAGCAACGAATATTGTGTGTGTAATTTGATACTGGATTTTTAAATAAAGTGTGCCTTATAAATAGAAGTTTGTTTTATTCCGTATAAGATATCTTCCAAAAAATAATTGGATATTTCTCGTTTCACTGAATGAAGTAGATTCAATAATAGAAGTCTTTCTTTTTAAATCAACATCTATCAAATTTATTTTTAAAGCTTCAGAACAATTTTAAAAGGTCTAACATCGTTTTAACAATATATAGGTACGTTTTCCAGCGCTCTTTCGCTTTACTTTGTCTCTTTCGGATTTAATGTCAACATCAGGGATTTTACTTGCAGAAAATACTACATGCAGGATAAAATACCTTCAAGCTAAATATTCTGTACCATTGAAGCAGGCTGCCGTAGTCATTCTAGTATCAAACGAAGTTTATGAAACTCGTTTAGAGATTCAACAAAAACTATGTTTACTGGGGATGCTGTAAATGTCGCATCGTGCACTTCCTGTTAGTAAAAGAAGAAACAACGTAAATATATTAAAAGAAAAACCAACAACAGTATTTCATCTTTTATCCACCCCTATGCGATGATATGTTACAGGCGTATATAACCTATACAAATAAAAATGATTCATCAACTAAAACGAGACATATAATGACTAATACTGCGGATCAATCCAAAATAGATAATTCGTGAAGTGACAAGGATGAATAACAGGGAAGAATAGTTTTTCCCGTAAATAGTAACTTATAAACTTAACAAGAACATATAAGAGTTACGTATACATATACTGTGAAAACAACAGCATCTATGTATATTCTTTTTAATACATACATAGTACATATCGGTTGGTTTATTGCAATGGTCAACTTTTGATACGTTCGAAAATCCGGATGCCAATTCTTGGGGGTTAGTCAGTACTACTATTTATGCGAATAAAATTGACTTGCAAGCATTTTATTATAAAGAAATAATAGAAATTCTGTAGATTACATAATTAGTAATTGTTTAAAATCGGTTTAAAGTGACATGAATACATTGAACGCCAAATGCCCACCGCCGATTCAATTCTCGTCATAACGCTCAAATGTCTATCGATTTACATTAAACATGTGTACATCCCCTTTACTACTAGTGGCCATATAGATTAGTACTAGTCGGACTATACTTATATCATGTCGAAGTAATAAAATTCATAAAAATATAGAAATGCAGTGAAATGTAAAAATTACCTGAAAACAAAAACTACACAAATGAATTATTAATAACATAATAATAGTTATACGTTTCACAACTCGCAATGATTTTAAAAGTCCAAATAAACACCTTGCAGCAATGCCTTCTAATTGCTAGATATAGGGAAGATACATTACTTTTGTTAAGAAATTATTAGAATGAGATATCTTGTAAAGACTATCAACATATTGCGAATTTGTATTATTTGAAACGTGAAATATTTTTATAAAAACGCAATCCACTTTAAAGTCTTGTTTCAATTACCACATTTTCTTTGGTAATCAATCTCAAAGTTTAGAAAATGTTACCAACTGCATCCAATCACAGTACGAAAAACTATCAGCCGAAAAAAAGACGCATATTTAGTGCATTCCTGCCTTCTTGATCACTATTGCGTTCATTTCTACCAGTATCCGATCTCATACAATAGTTTATCTGGGTCATTTGCGGCCTAATTTTCATCATCTGTGCAAGTACGTTCAGATGTAGTCCTGATCTATCAATTTTGGCTTACCTATTTTAATTGCTTAATATATTTGAATACAAAAAATTAAAACAATAGACTAATTCTACGAAAACATACCCGGTTTTATTTTAACACAAAATACACAAGGTTGGAGATTAATTTTCTGTTTTAATAGCGATATTGTAATCTACGAGACGGCAGTTAACCAGTAGGTGTAATAAATACGATACATTTAGAGTTCAAAAGTCTTTATCTTTATCTCCTAAATATGGTTCGAAACTAAATTCACTGAAAACTCAGGTAGTACTTTTTAGCAAACGATTGTTACGTAAAGACTTAAACCAAAAATAATATATGATTTGATTATATCACATGGTAATACGGTCCAGTTCATCTGTGCTATCTAGTATGGTAGCCAACAACTGACGACAAGACGGCGCAAATTAAGTTGCCGAAACAGCCCAAGTACATCAATGGATGTGCTGCACCAATACATATGCCAGTCAAAAATAGTATATTATGACAATAGTGCATAATCAAGCTTTTAAAGCACGAGTGCCATACGATATTTTTTATAAAATGCAACAATAATTTTCATTAGAAGAAATCAAATCAATAATTTCAATACATGACATGTACCTATGTCATTTGACACATTGTGACATTTCCTGACATTTCACTGGACTATTAAACGCTTGGGATTGGCTGTTACCAAGCAACCTTTATACGCCGATAAAGGCCCGATTATGCACGCTTATGTGTGTGTTTTAATTGGTTTATGATGCATGCATACTAAAAAACGTTTTAAAGGATACCTAAATATTCTAAAACACATAAAAAAATACGTAAAATCCTCAGACAAACCAGCACCCAACGTGTCTGTTCAACTAAATTATGAACGACTATTCAGGGTGTTGCTTCGCAGCTGTGAGAAATGGAGTTCTGGTAAATCAAAATTCCAAAACTCGAATCACTTGTCTGATGCACAGATAAATCTGAGACGGATATTTCATGAGGAAGTACACGTCATAGATTTATGCGTTCAAGAATGTCTAACCAAGAGCAAGAAAAAAAGCAAACACAGCCACGGCGCTCTAAAGATCTTGATTTGATATAGCTTTGAATCTAAATTAAACTGAGGATGTGAAGTTGATGTTATGCAAATAACCACAAACGATAGAGTATCCCATAATCCTAATATGAGTTCCAGAGCGCTTTACCACGAAAAGAAATGCTAAAGCAGATTAACATGCACAACAACAGGCAGATCAATACTTGTGTATTATACTTGTGCAGTTTATGTATGTATTGACAATGTCAAATGTCTTAGGAAACACTGAAAATAAAAGTATTCCATTCTATTCTAACTTGTAACAGAGACTCAACATGCATTTCGTAAAACTCGTACGTTGGTTTGGTAATACAAGAAATTAGCTTCAACAATGGAAACAAAATTAATAAACTCAAGCGGAGAAATTCATAAACTTCTAACTACACATGAACAGGAAGCTACTTGATCTAAGAAAGTCAAAGCTAATGACACTTACTGTCCTATTAATTGGTCATTGCCCTATCAGATACAATTTCAAAAAGATCAAGCAAACTAAGATTTCTAGGATTTCTCATGTCAAGAAGATCAAAATGATGACACCTAAATCCATCCTAGGATTTGTTTAGAATATTGAATTTGAAGGCTACTAATGGAACTATAACATCACAATAGATTACTAGGTCACAAGTACGGAAGCATGATTGAAACCTAAATTACTCTTTTGCAATACAACATTATCCAGTTGCACTTACAAACAACTAGGAAGTATGCGTGTTTTTAATGTGAAAACGTTAAAGATGATTTATGTATTGAAGTAGAAATACATATTTTAATGTGAAATAATCACACGTTCGAGTAAATAAATATTAAAACATCAAAAATTAACATCTATAACTAGTGCTTGAACATCATATGGTTTAGCATATAACAAAATTATACAAAACAAGTACATATTTCAGTTTCCAGCACAAAAATTGGACATCAGTATTTTGAAAAGAAGTATTGAGAGAGGTATCAGAATAGGTGCTTTTTTGTTACTTGGTAATCAAGAAATTCTTTTATTTCTACAAGGAGTAGAAAATGTTATTTTCAGTATGTCAAAAAGTTTAGATTTATGCAAATACATATGTACATAAGCGACCAGCTAACAACTGAGAAAATATATGATTGATATATGAATGTTATATTTGATGATCAATACTTATTAAGAGGAAAAGAGTTGCAATTATTCAAAACAAATTGTATTGTATTATTTTAATAGAATAACCTCAAGTTCGCCGGTAAGGTTATATAGAAATTGTTTTATTGAAAATCAAATACAGGTGTTGGAATTACAGGTTTAATTCAATTATAAATCAGTCAAATTGAAATATAATGTCAGTTATTCAAAGCAGCATTCAAAAGCAAAGCTTTTGTCTATGATCAAAATTATACAATCTAAGTTAATATGGAATATACATAAACGTATGTTACTAAAATAAACACAAACTATAAGATAGCCAATAGAAATCAACAACGCGAAATTCCGCATCTAAATTGGAGATATACTTACATGGAATTCATGAAGCAATAAAAGGAAAATATGAAACGTTGTTTACATACAGCCTTCGTACCATATAACTGTATTCAATCCATATATACATATATATATGTATATATATGAGCGAAAGCTATCTCCAGTATTGGAGATATACAGGTAAGGCCAGATAAGGTGAAATTACTGGGCGAACAGGTATCTATGTATACGCAGAAGAAATATGCCGAATGTTTCGAGAAACTTATTTATTTATACGTTTCTCTATACGTCGATATTTCAAATGCCAGACAATTCTGAATCGCTATAGAATTATGCCAACTTTCAGAAATGGGTATTGAATCTTTCCCGTTGCCTGCTTGCCGCTCTGCCTGCAATACACGAAGTCAATATTGGAAAAGAGTTATTGTCAGTTCTTGACTACACCCAGCTTTTATTAAATTTTTAAAGTGCTCTTCCACTATACTTGATGTGAATACTGTTATGCTTCTCTTTGTTTTGAAACAACGAATGTGAAACGTACAACACACACATACAAATAATATTTTATTTTATTATTTACAGAGTTGTATTTGATGATAAAATTGTATTTATATACATACATAGAGGGTGAGTCACTACTACATATACCCTCGGTCTCTTGTGTCTAAATGCTAAAATATATGAGTTTCAAATTTTAGTCAAATATGTGGGACGATAAGGAGCACATTTTTAAATTATTTGCAAGTATACAAGGTGATTAAAAAAAGTACAGCACATTAAAGTTAGGTTATTTTTAATGGAACACCCTATATTGTATACCATTTTTGGATTCTACGTTATAAATTAGGATAATTTTGTTCATAATTCCCTATACCTACCTGCTGCCAATTTCGAGAAAATTTGATTTTTATCAAAATGTCGGCATTCGCGAAAAAATTAAAAACAGGAAACTATGACTTGGACGATTTACATTTGTAAGAAGTTATTTTGACAAAGCGTGCTTTCAATAAGCCGATAGAGTATTTTGATATTGGCTACATGACATTAAGCAAAACAATTTATACTTTATATTTTTTCAACCATCAATAACTCTTTTAAGTTAAATGGAACACCCTGTATTTATCCATGCTATGTGAAAGCACATTAAACCCCCTACCAAAAACTATAAAAATGTCTATATCTAAATTTAACGATTAAAATGTTATTAACAAAGTTCTTCAAAAACGCTCTAAAGCTGATGCATTATTTTCTCATCTAAATAGGCCATGCTTTCTAATTACTGTGTGTGGATAATTATATTCCTTGTAAGTTGAATTCTAACGATAAATAAAGCTGGAAATTGTATTGCAATAATTTGAATATCCGATTAATATTTATATAATTATTAAAGAATAAGATAAAGTTTAAATGAATCATTCAAGTAATTGACTATTCGTCGAGTATTTGAATATTATTTGTTTGAATTGAACGAATATTTGAATATCAAAATGTCGAAAACTCCCCTTTTAGTTTATAATATATTGATATATTTGCACGTTGGTAAGTTATGGTATGGTAGAATTGAAAATAAAGTAATTAAGTAACCGATACCATAAACAAATTAATAAAATTACAAATATGTTAGACAAAAAAATGAGTAAAGACTGCTGAAGACTGAGTAGACACTGCTAACCACATTCAATTGTAACATATTCATTTGAAATGAATTTAATAAGCTCTTCTCAAAAAATGTCTACTGTACTAAATGTTCGTTTGAATTGAATAAATATAAATAAATTATCTAATAAAAAAGATTGCAGTAGATGTTCACAGTGATTGATAATCTTATTCTATACATAATGTTATAAGCAAAAGAAGAATCTTCTTCCGTAAAATACCTATTTTTATTTGTATCATACGAGACCACAGGCTCTGAAATAATGTTATTTTTATTTTAGTTTCATATCTTCAGGAATGGTAGGTAGGGTATTGTTTATTAGTTTTATTCTTCATCTACTACACGTAATAATTGTTTAAAATATACGATTTATACGTAGGAATTAATGACAGTCGCAACTAGGTGAACATATGCAATTTTAAAGCAGCATGGCCTATTTACATGAAAAAAGCATCGGTTTTATAAGATTTTTAGAGAATATCGTTAATAACATTTTAATCGTTAAATTTAGATATAGACATCTTTATAGTTTTTGGTTGGGGGTTTAATGTGCTTTCATATAACATGCATAAATACAGGATGTTCCATTTAACTTAAAAGAGTTATTGATGGTTGAAAAGTATAAAGTATAAATTGTTTTGCTTAATGTCATGTAGCCAATATCAAAATATGTACTCTATCGGTTTATTGAAAGCTCGCTTTGTCAAAATAACTTCTTACAAAAATGTAAATCGTCCAAGTCATATAGTTTTCCTGTTTTTAATTATTTCGCGAATGCTGACATTTTCATAAAAATCAAATTTTCTCGAAATTGGCAGCCGATAGGTATAGAGAACTATGAAGAAAGTTTTCCTAATTTATGACGTAGAATCCAAAAATTGTATACAATATAGGATAATTCACCTTCACTTAAATTGCCATCAATTATTTTGTTTGCCGCCTGTAAGACACGGTTGTATCTTTGACTTGACATGTCAATAAAAAATATTGCAATAATAGCTCTTGCTTCATGCTGACTAAAAAATATGCGTTTAAAACCCACTGATACATTTTTAGTTTATGTGTTGTATATATCAACTGCAATTAATAGCGAATAAATTTGAATAAACTGTTGAATAATATATTTTGTTATACAGTTCATAAAATGGTCGTGTTTGTTTGTTTTAAAAATTTTAAAAATATCGTTTGTTGAACTCGTATACGTTCGCGCAATTTAATTTTATATTCTGGTGACAAACGATGCAAATTTTCCGGGTAATTGTATTTAACTGCTGAGTGCTAAACATTTCGATAGGAATAAAATAATATTTAACTACCAAGCGTTTAGTATTTTATAAAAACTGTTTATATATATAATGTATATGTACACACGATATCAATTGCAGTTTTTTAAATCATAGATTGCCATGGGTATCTGGTGTTGTATTACCCAACCATAACATAAATTTCACGCCCATTTGAAAATTATTAATTTTGAAATAAAATAAATCGAAAGTCAACGCCTAAAATTTACGCTATGAAACTAAAAATTATTAAAAACATTCGCAATAAATTTTCAAACAACATTCCATCTTGTAATTTCGCATAATTCATTTGAATAAACTCTAATGAATCCTTAATGTTTATTTAGATTTGTCGGTTTTCCTTGAAAAAGAAAAGACTTCCTACCATAACTTTTTGTTAGTACCTACACACATACCTGTCTAGAAAAAAAATCATATAGTCACAGGGTCGAAGTACTATAATAAGAGTATTCATCGTTTTATATACGCGTGCCTCCGTGGAGTTGTTTTAATTATCATTACCACTCGACGAAGTGTTTCAGAGATGTGAGCAGTAACCTGAGCATATATGTACATACATATATAGCGAAATTCTTACACCATTTTACCTCTTGAAAAATGATGATATACAAGCAGAATTCATTAGGATGTAGTCTCTATAATAAAGACCATGTTATAAAATGATGGGAACAGTTCCAAAAACTTATTATCCTTTTGCAAATGAATTACAGCAATGCTGTAAACTTACCTACAGAAATTGTTTATGTTCTGGTGTTATTAAAAAGTCAACGATTTTGATTAGAGAGATTTTAATCTGCGAAGACTGTTTTAAATATTCTATTTTTCAAGATGTATAATGGAAACATCACCTTTTTCAACTTTAAATGAAATCATATGATATGCAATGAATTCTAATAAATCCATGAGAAGAAACTATTTACATAATAATTTCTACTTAAAAGGTTGAGTTGGTACTTTAGGAGATTTTATTCTAAGAACATTGTGGAGGTACTCGAACAGCACGAGTAGCTGACATATTACTCAGCTTGGACTCTTCACCAACGTACCAGTAGACAAGAACATTGGTTATCATTGGAGATTGGAGATCTGAGACTTGATAAGACTTTCTGCACCTTAACCTATTTCCTCTGACATGGAACTTTTGCGAGTAGAAGAGTGATACAGCGATGTTATAAGCGGTTATCGCTAATGTCTAGCAAAGGGATACCAAAATGTTTCGATATATAGTCGCTTGGATAAGAAACAATAAACGATTTTATACAACACTTGAACCACCAGACGGCCATTAACTTCGCTATAAAGACTAAAAATGACCTTACCATTTTTCAATATATTAGCAAAAGTATACAGGGTATAGTGTACGAAAAACTACATTATCTGGATGACAACCCACTTACAACTCGCTACGAAATAACGCCTATAATACAAAATACATACTCCGAAAATGGCAAGAAAAGAAAAACGAGAATGCAGATCAATAAGAAGTGAAAACATATGCATGCATATCTACCTTACATTGCAAGAATTATTGACAAATTAAAGAAAGAAAGAATACCACACAATTCAGCACTATCAAAAAGATAGAGTAGGCTCCCCCAATAAATAAATATCAGCTTCTTAACGTACAAACAGGACGGATGGCCCAGCGCAGAATTAAAGAACGTCGACACGGTTGATATACTGAAAAGTCTGCAGTAGCCAAATATTTGCTTCAAAATGCGGGTCGTTCCAAAAATTACGACAATGTTAAAGTCTTGGTCACAATTACACATTGCTATCAGAGATTAACAAGAGAATCCTTGGAAATAATAAAGTATTCGAGTATTTCAACCGCGAAGATGTATATAGACTGGACAATACCTGACGAATAATATTACAACGCCATCAGCGAAATCACAATATCCAGTCGGAGGCATCAAATTGAATGACACAGATTGCAGCAACGAAAAACGTACATAAAGGAGAATCCGAGACATATCCAGAAAGTAAGTGTGCTGAATTTTTAGGGTTTAAAATATTTTATTTCAACAAAAAAAATACGTGATATTTTAGTACATAATGTCAGCTATTTTGACACGACATAGTCGCCATTCCTCTCTATGCAGGTGGTGTAACGGGTATCAATTTTTTGATGCCTTCCTCGAAGTAGTTTCCCGTCCACCCCTTCGCCCACTTCTCCACCTCCTCCTTTACCTCCTCGTCGGTTGAAAACCTTTTTCCGCCCATGTGCAGTTTCAGGGAGTTAAATAGCTAGTAATCTGAAGGTGATAGATCAGGGGAACTCACGGGATGGTTCGGAACATTTAAACGCGGCTAGTAGTTTCTTTGTGGCGTTGGGCGTATGTGGTCTGGCAGTGTCGTGCAGCAGGCAGACTCCTTTTGTCAGCATGCCCCTCCACTTGTTCTGAATCGCCCTCCGCAATTTCTTTAGGGTCTCACAGTATCTTGCAGAGTTGATGGTCTCCCCTTGCAGCAGATATTCGATTAAAAGTATGCCTTATGCTTTTCTTGGATGGAATTGAGGTTTTCAACTTTTTGGCGGAAGGTGAAGAGGTGTGACGCCATTGTTGAGACTGTCTTTTGATTTCAGGTGTGTAATGTGCTACCCATGTTTCATCTCCAGTAACGATGAGGCGGCGAAATTCATCTCCATGGAGGTTGTAGCGCCTCAAAAACTCTTGCCCGGCCTCCACTCGATTCAACTTGTGTTGGTCTGTCAGACCAACTGACCCATCTTGCGGACAATTTCCGATATCCGAGGGTTTCTGTGATTGTTTCGTGAGATCTGGAAATTTGCGGAAACATCGCAGAAAGTTATTCCACAGTCAATCTGCGATCGCCATGGAGTGCATTTTCGATTTTTTCCGCAATTTTGTCAGTCACGATTGAAGGTCTTCCGCTCCTCTGATTATCATGCACAGACGTACGACCGTTTTTAAACTCGCGACACCACTTGTACACACTCGTACGGTTTATAGCTTCATCACCATATGCAATTTTCACCTCGATATAAGTCTCAGGCGGAGGTTTTCCCTTCCAAATGAGATAACGGATGACGCCGCGTATTTCGCACTTGGCGGGAGACTGACCTCGAACCGGGCTCGTTGCAAAGAGGAGAAGTCTGGCTACACTGCGCCATGTTGCCAACATGACGAAAATAAAATCCCTCCGGCCGTGAGACTCTCAGTACACTTACTTTCTGGATATGCTTCGTAGAAAATCGCAATATCAGTCTACAAAACCCTTCCGAAGAAGCTGGATGATCACTGAAACATCAAGTAAAACCGACAACACTCGAAATGTAATGAACAGCCGGTCATGCAAACCTACTCTCAACTGTGCCGAATGTTGAAGCAGAGACACAAACCACTTTATCAGAAATTTGTGCCGAAGCTATGTGTATTAATTCATCGTCAGTACTATGTTATCTTTCCATCACCAAATTTTGTCTTAAAATATAAATATTTCAATCTAGGTGATAAATGTAATAACCCTTGCTAAAGGTATTACATTTTATATTCAATTAACCCTAAAAGTAATCCACTTACAGCTCCACTCACGCAAGGACGATGCGATATCAAAGGAGCTGCAATAAAAGGTCTTGCCATAGCATCTCAAGATCGCCTTTCCTTTCGCGAAGAAGAAGTTAAATTTTAACACGTCGCCGTTATGATTAAATATCGCATAGGCGCTCGTCAATAATACACCCGCGCTACGTTTTATGGTAGGCCGTAAAAGCATAAGGGGAAGGAAGCTATGTATAACTCAGGATGAGCGCAATATTATGCCTTATTTTACGTTTTCTTATTACGTATACCCTTAAAGTGATGTAGGATATTAATATGACATATATTTTTAAATTAAATTAACGCTCTTGCGATAATATATTGCAGATAAATCTAATACAATAGAACCAAGACTTTTAACTCGCAAATAGCTTGAGAATCTATCGAAACTATAAAAATCAACATATATTTGTCATTATCTTTAGAATCAAACATCCGGTTTATGTGAACGAATTGGGAAAATATAATAAAAGAACCGCTTACAACACAGAAATCCAATCAAAAGATAAATAGTTCCAGTAAATGCATCCGCGCTGGTATTTTGCGGAAAAATAAACCATAACGACTCGTCTCGGCTAACTAACGATCGGAACAGCGATATTGGCGCGTTGTGTGTAGCTATTCCCGATTTTTATTCGATATCGAATTAAAATAGTACGAGGTGCAATAGCAAATGGAAGAAAAAAACTGCGCAAACGGGGGTGCAGATGAAGTCGAGCGAGGCTTCGGTCACGATCCGTTCGCTGGTAATAAATAGCACGATCCACGATAAACGACGGTGCTGGAAAAATAATGGGTGAACTTTCTGTATGTAGATATCGGTCTCGCCTAGGAAATAAAACAAGATCAACCTTAAATGCGAAAGAATTGAAAATTGATCGAGTAAAATTAATTTTGCCGGGATTCTTTTCTAGAGTTTTATTTAAATCTGTTGCCTACAATTCTAAATTCCACCAATAGGAAGCTGGAATTTACACTGACGTCTAAAAAGATCGAAATCTGAAGTTGATATCAGACAAAGCTTGTATCAAATTTAATCTTTTGTTCTATTCTTTCGTTTACAACTTCTTATCGGTTGAATTTGGCACACCGATGGGTTCACCAATTTAGCCCTAAGTGTAATTGATTACCTTTTAGATACAGTTTTACCGATGGTGCCATTTCAAATGAGTTTTATATACAGTATATTGCCGATATCATCAGTGCTCTACCAGAAGACCATAATCGATTAACTTTAGATACATTCAATGCTTTTCATCCTAACATTCAATTTACAGCGGAAAACGAAAACAACTACAGTGTTCCATTTTTAGATACGAAAGTCATTAGGAATGGTAACTCTATTATATTAGATTTTTGAATTACTATTCAAACCATCCAAAAATTCAACATGTTATTGCAATGAAAAATACGGTAACTCACATCAGTGACAATAGGTTCATACAGGGAAATTTCCATAAACTGTTTAACATATTTCTTAACAAAGGTTACACCAAATATATTTTTAATTAATTAATAATAGACTGATCCACAATAGTAATTTTTATGGTCCCACTGATAAAGGAACTGTGGTAAATATTACTTATATAAAAATACCTATATAAAATATATAAGTTGATATTTTGACCAATCAAGTTTTTAAACCGTTTACTCATCTTTCCAAAGCTAAATACAACACTATTACTAATAAAAGATTTTACAATAAACTTAGGGATCTTTGCATTGCCAAATAAATTCTGGTTTATTCAATATCCTAATCCTAAGCTATTAATTTATAAAATCTTCTTTTCATTCGTTTAATGAAGACGATGTTCTCATTAGAGATACAGTATATGGACAAATTATTACGGGCGCAGGGAAAATACGAGAATAAACATGGCTCATAAGTGAATAACAAAAGTTTATTACCTGCGGCATATCCTTATAAAATTATCTTAAAAAGTAAATTGGGACTTGATTAATATTTATTCCAACGACCTTTGTATTGAATTAACGTCTTACAACGACGAGGCATACTATCTATAGAATTCTGGATAATTTTCTTTATAAGGTTGCTATTATACCATACTTGTTTTATTGCTTCTATAACTTGTACTTTCGTCGTTAGTGTTATCTAGTTAACTTCCATTTTAAGAACACTCCATACGGTTTCTATTGGGTTACAGTCTGGCGAATTTTCTGCCCAGTCTAAAATTTTTAATTTTTTTGAAGCCAAAAACTTTTTAATCTCTGCAGCTGTATGATATGAGGCTCCATCTTGCATAAATATGTAGTCGGGTCGCCCACCATACCACTCAGCAATTTGAGGTAGCAAACACGTTTTTAGAACAGCAATGTATTTTCACGAAGTGCAGTTTTTCGGGCCCTTTTCCGCTGATTACTCCCTAAATCATAACAGATGTCAGATGTTATACTGTTTGGCGAACTAAATTCATACTGTATTGCTCAACCTTTCTCCGTCTAACATATTTGAATTTAACATATTTGAATTTGACTATCATCAGGAAATAAAACCTAAAATATTGAATTTAAATACAAATGAAATTTTTAGTCTTTATAAAGTATTACCTTTCTCCACTGTTCAACCCGCCAATCTCTATATTCCTTAGCCCAGACCAACCGTTCTTTACGTTGAATTTTATTCAGTTTTGGTTTTTTTTGTAGCTTAATGCCTTGTTCGGTTAATCGACGTGTTATTGTTCGTTTCGACACATTGATATTCCTATCATGTAGCAGGCTTTTGATGATCCTAAGAGTTTTGTTGTTATTTTCCAATACTGTTCCAATCAAAATCCGATCAACTCGTGCATCAGTTGTTCTTTTTGCGCCACTGTTTCTCTTTCGCTGGCCAGTTATGGTTGTAACATCTTAATGGAAATAGCAATTTTTGATACGGAACCCATCGATAAACCAATTTTTGCACCAATTTCTCTTTGACTGAGGTTGGAGAATTTCTGCAGAGCCACTGCCGCGGCAATTTTTTCGGATATGACACCACACTTCCTTCCCATTTTCTATTCAACATCGAACACGCAACATGGTACAGAATTAATATCAAAAGACATACAAATGTTACAAACTCACCACGAACTGTAGGGATATAATGGGACATCTGTACTGTCATAAGAACTTCAATATAACACAATAACAACGCAGTGGGTGCTAGTAGCTGTCAACATTCGAACAAACAAAAATACGCTTATGATGAGGCACGGCTATTGCGATCCATTTTATCGTTTTTACCTGACAGTGTTAGCTTTGATTGCTAAGTCTTATATCGAAAAGATAACACTAGCGTTTTAGTGTGGTTTTACTTGGTGTTTTCAAATAATTTTAACGATAACTTTTTTTTATTTTTAAATAATCACATTTTTAGGTGTGCCCGTAATAATTTGTCCCTGTACTGAACATATCGTATTTTATAATAAACCGTTTGTTTGTTAAAATTATTAATTAAAATTAATTGAGAGCTCATTTTTGATGGATTAAACGTTTTTTTTTAGTTTATAAGCACTAAACACACTAAACTACATAAATATGTGACAAAGTAATACTCTATCTTAATCAAAAATGCTTTCTTTCTGCATCTTTAAAGCTAATAAAATTACAAACATAGTTACTTCTACGCTTTATCGATATATGTATTATATTATACCTTATTTTCTGTGCTCATTAATGATTCAAGGTTGTTTAAATTTATCACGCTAATTGTTGTCTCAGAACGTTAGTATGTTAAAGCATATGATGGATTCAGTAGTGCTAAGTAAGGTCGTTGCGTGTTATTGTTTTTACTTTGATTTTCTGTATTTTTGTTTCTCTGTTCATTTTTTTATTTTATTATTTAGTTTATTATTTTAGTTGGTTCTGCTTTTCTCATTGTAACTTTTTTATTGTCGTAACAAAATCGTAAAAAAAATACTTTCACCTTCTATATTTATCAGCACAATCAAATTGA
Source organism: Holotrichia oblita (assembly GCA_023690525.1). Classification (NCBI taxonomy): domain Eukaryota; kingdom Metazoa; phylum Arthropoda; class Insecta; order Coleoptera; family Scarabaeidae; genus Holotrichia; species Holotrichia oblita. The sequence goes on along the minus strand of CM043018.1, from coordinate 107,678,032 downwards.
TCGCTTCTTTGGTAAATACTGGAACGCTTGCAAGAAAATTCTCCATTTACATCTGTACAAGGAAATTGCCACTGACTAACACTTGCTTCTTAATAATCCTTATATATAACGGGTCGATGGCCGCAGTGGTTAGGCGGCTGACTATTGTCGTGAGAGGACGATAGGTGCCGGGGTTCAATTCTCTGGAGGGACGGTGACATTTTTTCAGAGAGTTTAATCCCGGATCGACTTGCCATTCGCTGTTGGGAGCAAAGTGATTAACAGCGCGGCATCATAAAAGGCGATATGATGCTGTCACAAAGCCTTTTAAACACAACTTACACACACTAAACTACACCGCAAGAGTTGCAGTGATAGCCAGACAAGTAATACAGCTTACGGAGTCACTGCAACTAAGCACCCACCACACATTAAAAAAAAAAAAAAAAAAATATCCAATTTAATGAATTATTAGAAAATGATATGTTAAATGTCGCATTTTTTCTGAATCACTTATTAGACATATTTTATAAAATATATGAATTAATAATTATATCAAAATCACTTTACCAATATATTATAGTTCTAACTTATAATATAACTTATAACTGTAGCTGCCCAATGACTTTTTGATATTCGTGGACTTTGTATTTAAAATTATTTCTGATCATTGAATCTGATGTTTATTCACGTTATATAATTCCTTTTCGACTCGTCACTTTTTAAACTTATGTATTCTAGATAGCTGTTCTACATGTTCTTGGTTCTCTCGTGGTTGTAGTGTCTGCATCATGGTTGATATGATCATGTTGACGCTGTAACTTTTCCTTATCCAACAAAATATAAATCTTCTTGGTTAAGTCATTATTTACTTTTACAAAAAAGTTTATTATGTTATTTTATAGTTATCAATTCTTCAGATTGTTAATAACATGGTAGGTCTGATTTTGTCAAAAAATTATTTCAGATCAATGAAATACAAAAATGCCTCAATAATCTATTCTCTGTTACATTTTCTTTCTATTTACTTTAAAATTTGTCCCAAATTAATTAGCTTATTCATAAGCAGAAAGTAATAAAACGATTCTATAAATTTTGCCATCGTAGACGCCAAATTTAAACTAATATAATAAATTTCAAGATTCCTTGCATTATAGCCAATTTAATGCCGGCCGGTCTTTTTTCGACCAACAAACTTGATAACTCCAACTCAGGCGCAATTTCAAAATTCGCCCTCCATGTAGCAAAAGATTGTGATGTATTTTACATGTTATTAAATCCGAAACAACCTACTCCAGGCTTTGGTTATTAAAAAGTATCCATCCGCTCGCACAGGTCCCTTCTTTCCGTTTTACACAGTCTATTTAATTTAGCGAGAGTGCAGAGAAGCGGTCAGGAACTTTCAAACAGAAGTATGTATCATGTTTTCAGGAACCTCTTACTTCACTAAATATTATACGCTTTTAAATTAGCCTCCGTCAACAGTAAACCGCAGTGTAGCCTTCCTTTCAACTTTTACGTAACATGGATGAAATATACAGGATCAAAATCCTGTTTCTATTGAAATATTTCTGTTGAACTTTTTCCTGACAGTAAGATACCTACTAAATATTAGAATCAAATTTTTGAGTTATTTATAATTTCCAAGTAGTAATTCTAAAACTGCTTTTTAATAAAGAACATCGAACATTATTAAATAATCAATCACAAGATTAGCAATCTACATAGATTAAATAAGAAAATGAAATAGTCTATAGTTTAGTCTCAGTGCAGATACAATACTGACTGAACTTATTTTCTAACTTCATTTCCTTGACGTTTTAGCTCAGCCGGTAAATGAAGCCGCGATGATGCTAAGGTCTCTCTCTTCAGTAAAGATTTCGCCTTACTAACTGAAAAAGTAATAACCTTTTTTGATTGTCTTACTGTTGAAGTGTTAATCCAGTGCGAGGCTTTTTATTAAAGATGAACTCCAGATTTTAAATTAAAAAGTAATAATCTTTTTTGATTGTCTTACTGTTGAAGTGTTAATTCAGTGCGAGGTTTTTTATTAAAGATGAATTACAGGCTTATTGCTAAGCCACACAATGTCTTTGGCTAGTCTCTTTACTTTCACATCTCCAGTGTCCTGCTACCCATGTCAGTGTAACTGTGTTGCTTTGAGCCACAGCTTTGAGCGTGAGCAGACGATCTTACATGAGCTTAGACTCAAACGTGAACATGTTTACAGGCTTTAGTGCTGCCTGACTCTCTAAGATGTATGTATATATGTGCACCTTGGTAGCGTATTTTCAGGTTCCTACGCATATACTACCTCGCTATATCAAATCCCTAAATAACTATGAAACAAACATAGAAAAATATATATATTATTAGTCCAATAAAATTATCTTCATAATGTGTTCTTCGTAATGTTCTTTCTTTTACTGGCTAATGAAACTTGCTTTTTGGATATACCCTATAAGAAGAAAGGAGATTTCTGTTATTTCTTCCTTCTCCCCCTTCCCCACCCCTTTCAATTTCCGTTGTGTGTTAGTTACCTACTTACTGTGCACTAGAGGTAGGTATTGTAATAGCATTAAATGCTTTCGTATCTAAGACAGGACGTAACATAATAATTTCCAATGGAAAGAGAAACACACCCTCAGCGAATTTCTAACTATACTAAAGTAGTATTCACACCTATACATTTCAATGCTATACCTGACATTCTGCTTTAAAATGCGCACACTGTGGATTTGAATGTACAACATATCTGTTGATGTAGTATGGAAATACAGTCAATAAAGTAAGGAACACCCTAAATATCAGCTTTAAAACATATCTCTAGCAAAAACGCTCAGACACGTATTTTTTTAGAACACTAAACACTTAACCCACTGAACACCTAACAAGTTTGACCTAAAACACGCGTCGGTGTTTTAGGTAGACCCCTAACATTTCTATTTTGTAGGCATTTCTAATAGTTTTTCTAGATATTTCCTATTTTTGTCATTTTGAGCAGTTAATATGTGAGGTTAATATAACTTAATGCGTTTTTAAATAATAAATGTCTAGTTTTTACACTAGGTAAGTAAAAGAAATACTTAACTTTTCCATAAAAGTGTCAACTTTAACATCAAGTCTGAGAAACGTGTGTTTGGCTCGATACGTGCACTTGTCAAAAATTTAATAACATTAGATGAATCTCAGACAGTATTGTGTGCCACCAAAAGCAAGGCATACAAAGATTGAACGAAAAGAATACAAGCTATAAAAACATGAAAGAACGGTTAAAGGAAAAGTATGATGTTGCATATGAACTTTTAACTCACGAATAACACATTTCGAACCCAATATATAACGGAAGTAAACTTAAATTAAAACAAATTAGAGCGAGTGATATATCAGCTAATTCCGATACAGCAAAGTTGCCAAAGTTCTTCTTGAAAGTTACCCAATAGCTGAAAGTTAAACAACAATCTCAAATTTTAAATTAAGAATCCGTTAATGATACAGATGATGCTATGCATGATCATCCAAAGAATAACTTAGTATACCATGATGTTAGAGACTTAATTGAGAGGTCTACATCTATATTAGCTTAAAAAATATCCAGTACTACAACAGATAAACAAAACTGAAGAGCAAAAATACTTTGCTTATAACGACCTTGGTAAACACAGCTAGTGAAAACCGTAGAAGCACATCAATAAGGTATGCATCGACATAATAAACATTAATCTGTTTACAAAATACCATATTTTACCGACCTTTTCTATGATTCATATAATTTTTGTTGTTTTTAGAACAATTGATGCAGAACTGAGAAAACTAAATGATGAAAATAAGATCAAGGAGCTAAAACCATTAATCTTTATGCAAATACTAGATGTTCAATGTTCGCAAAATGACAATTCATTTTCAAGAAATAGAAACAGACGAGGATAAAATATTCAATTTGCATAAAAATTTTACTTTATAGCGACGATCATTTAGAAAGATTTTTCGATTTAATTAATTTAAGTAATTATCACAAATCTTAAACGGATCCTTTATCCATTTCTATCTTCAATTCCAAATACTTTTTTGTAAAACTACAGACCAATACTGTAATGTAAAGCATATTATAACAAGATAACTTGGAGTGATGCTTAGTCGATCCCAGGTTCCACTAGCTAAGAGAGTTCATTAAAACATTAGCACCCCTTCTTTGTTGATGTAAGGATTGTAATACGAGTAAGGCAGATGAGTCGATTATCAATAATAGCAAAACCTCATCGATATCCATTTTTAATTTAAATATTGAACATCATTAGCCATACAGAAGACAAGAATCATTTGTGTCTATTTGACTATACATAATTGATGGCATACTTGTTTATACTACAAAACCTTCATACCATTGTGTTCGGTTTTACACCAGTTTCTGTTAAATACAGACAAGTGAATATAATTAGGGGAATAAGCGTCTGCACAGTTCCGTTCACACCGAGTATAAATGTTTAGTATTCATTTTCGTTTCATAAGTAGAAGGTGTAAGGTAGAAGTACCAATAGATGATACCTTAAGACTATGAGTACGATTAAATATTTTCATTTAATTCAGTTTAATGAATTATGATATTCATTTTTTAAGGTATATTTTGTCTAATGTTTGTTTATTTAGCCAATAACTAGGAAAAACTGACAAAACAAGGTAAAATGTTTATATTTTATTATAAAACTCAAAATGCAAAATTGTCCTAGTAGATGATACCTATACATAGCATTTGACCCCATAGGCGATACATAAACTAGAGTAAACATACACGTTATATTTAAAATAGCTAGATGTCACTTACAGTATGATGTTTCCTTAATATTTAATTTTAATCGGCTAAACTATCACCTACTAGGACACTATCATGCATTGGTACATTTACCTTATAAGAACTAGCGATTGTAAACTAAATAAATGTTACAACGATACTAAGAAGAAGGTAATATTACTAAAAAAAAGTCTATCGATAAGAGAAGTTGCAAAAATATGTAAAGTTAATCGGAGTTTTGTACAAAAATTATGAAAAAGGTATTCTTCTGAACTGCCTGCATGTAAAGGCGGACGGCCAAAATTACTATCGATTCGCGAAAGTCGAGACTTCAGTGAGATACGTAGGAACATGAGAAACTTCAATAGCATCAAGGACAGGAAAAATAATTAGTAAATAAATAGGAGTGAGAGCATTGAAAGGACACAATTATACATCACTAGAAAAAAGCGTAAACCGTTGCTTTCCGATAAAAATATTAAAGCTCGTTTATTATTTGCAACAAAAATGATAGCTGGTCGATTGAGCAATAGCGACGAGTTATATGGAGCGAGGAAACCAAAATAAATATATACACTTCCGATGGATGGTTGCACTTTGGAAAACAGACGGTGTCTCTCCACAACAAAAAACGTTAAAATTGTTGTTAAGCATGGCGGTGGCTCAATAATTATATGGAGGTATATGACATCGCATGTATGGCAGGTTTACATAAAGTTGAAGGAATTATGAATCAAAACACATACAAAGCTATTGTGGAAGAACAGTTACTTGAAACTTGCTTGTATCACAAAACGAAGGGATTTTTCAACAAAATCGAGATCCAAAAGACACGGCCCAATCTATACAAAACGGGTTAGCATCTCAACAATTTCAACCTGTGGGCTCATTTAAAAAGACGTCTACATGTGGAATACCATTTATCACCGTCAAATGTTCAGGATTCAGGGACGGTTATAGGACGAATGATACTATATTACTGTTATTATTATCCTAACAGCTCAAAACATTAATATTGAAAAGATATAATTAAGAACAGATACGATCTCGGACTAGAAATAACAGACATTTTAAACAATTTCGTTGAACTATCCTATTTGAAAGTATTCAGTTCATGTTCTTACATGGAAATCGCACTTGATTCTTCCGAGAAATAGGTACAAAGCGGCGCAATTTGTGTGTATTTCTTATGTAAAGTTATGAAAAAACGCCAGAACTTACAAACGAGGCTTGTGTAATATTGCCGTAATAATAAGGGAAAACCTCAGCCTTATACATACTCAAGCGACACGAAATAGATTGAAATCACGACAACTCGTAACATGAGAAAGAACCACCATTTGCTATTTTAATCCATACAATTTTCTATTCCCTTTACGAACACGTTCTGTCAACATGAGTTTCTTCACCTCGCTTATCTTATCAATTCCGTTAAGCAGTTAAAATGAACTAATACCAGGTTCATCTACGCCAACGGTAAGTTAATTGCTTCGCTTTATATTCTTTATAACACGGTACTTTCTTTGACGTCGTTTGTTTAGCGTGCTTTGTTTTCTCATTATCTACGAGTAAAGTATTATTCACTGTATTATAGACTTATTTCACATTTTGTGCAGTGTTCATTTTCTCTTGTAGTCATACATTTCTATTTTATTATTCATTTCTTGGCAAGTTCATGGTATATTGTTAGATTTTAATTCTCTGAATAATTGAAATCTGATAGTCTTCTATCAAATATCTTCTGATTGCTGTTAGTATTTCACATTTTAAGCGGATTAAAATGAGAATGAAACAGTTTTTATTTATTTTATTCAAAGACATTATACATTGATGAACACTAAATTAATATTGTTATTAGAAATACAAAAATCTGCTGGAAATAAAGTATATACTATGTGAATATAAGCTAACATCTACCATGTAGATGATTAATGTAAAAAAGTTGAAAAGAAAGACAAGGTACAAGACTACCAGAATCCCAAACATCGACACTTAAATACCATCAGAAGGACATCCGTAGAGGCAGTGAAACGACAAAGCGATTGAAATCAAACACAATTACATTTATTAGTATAAAAAATGGAAAGATCACCGAAAGATTATTCCACTAGAAAATAGGATTTTGCAGAAAGAAATCCGCCTCGAAAAGGAGACGCGACACCCAATTTCGTATCATACTGCACAGACTCGTCCATACTCAGAATTGAAGTCAAAATAACAGATTTATATTTTAATAAAGAAGCTATTATGATCAAGTAAATATTTCTTTTTTATTCAAAGAAGTACGCATTACTCAAATGAATATAAATTAGTATTGATTCCAAGAACCTGTTCATTTCAACAAAATATACATATTTATAAATTCCAAAGAAATATTTTTTCGGTGGAAGATTATTATTCCTTAAATAATAATAAAAATAAAACCTTTTAACTAATTTGACATTTCTTTGAATTCCAGAAAATATGCAATATATGTTTGCGTATGTACATTATTATTTCTTTCATTTAAATAATATTTCTTTTAATTAAAGAAATTTTTTGACACATAAATAGCAAATTCGTATAATTAAAGCGATATATATGTTTCCTGGCAGCCGCATGACCATTGTAAACATTCTATTATTATTTATAATTATATAAAACACGTGAAGTAAAAAAAAATCGGCATAGAATCTAAGTAAGGTTATCAAGGTCTAATAACAATAACAAATTACAGATAAAATATGACAGTAGTAAACTAATAAAGTTGATAACACGGGTTGCCAAAACAAATATACAACTCCAATTATTATAGGAGGCTCTACGTAAAGAAATTACAAAAAAATAATTTTGGCAAAATATCTACAAAAAACAAATCTGTAATAAGTAAAACTGAAAACTTCATCAATGCATCAAATTATGAAGGCGTGCTTCGCTCACGATGTTATGAAAGTAATTCATTATATTGCTTAGACAAGTTGCTTGCAGCCGGTGGTCCACGAAGCCCTGGAAAGTTGTCGTTTTATAAAGGAAGTTCGCAAAAACAATATTATACAAAAGATAACATATTAAATTTATAAGCACTGACTGCTTTATTATTAATATTATCGTATTTTTAACTAACTTTAGAGGACTCTGTGAATAAGAAGCAGTACCATTTGTGGTAGTATAGTTGATACTATATCATATGGGGAATTGCCATTGGGAAATCGCGAATACATATTTGAAAACATGATTTTTTTTTAATGTGGTGGGTGCTTAGTTGCAGTGACTCCGTAAACTGTATCGCTTGTCTGGCTATCACTGCAACTCTCGCGGTGTAGTTTTTGTGTGTGTATGTTGTGTTCAATTGGCTTTGTGACAGCATCATATCGCCTTTTATGATGCCGCGCTGTTAATCACTTTGCTCCCAACAGCGAATGGCAAGTCGATCCGGGATTAAACTCTCTGAAAAAATGTCACCGTCCCTCCAGAGAATTGAACCCCGGCACCTATCGTCCTCTCACAACAATAGTCAGCCGCCTAACCACTGCGGCCATCGACCCGTTTAAAACCCACATTAAGCATGATTATTACTTAATATAGTTTTTTATTGCGGACTGAACGAGCAATAAGTTGCTCAGTTCCCAACTTTGAACCAAATTAGGAAAGCGTGAAAAAATTACAGCGAATTTTCAGAAATGAGTTATTTTATCGAGCAAGAGTGAAAACCTAATACACTTTGTATAATCTGTAACAAAGTCCTGACCGACAGCAATTTAAAATCATTACTTATTCGTAGACACATTGAAACATTACATTAGACAACATTCGAAAACATTTATTCAATATTTTCAAATAAATTGGCAGATAGTGTTGTATAGAATTCTTTCATCGTTAACAGCTTCAAATAAAGATTGTAAAATGGATCTCAGGACCTGTTTAACTGTCAAACAATACACCGTCGCGGAAAATTAATGATTTAGCAAACGACATGGAAAGTAAACTTTTAAAACGAATACAGTTGAAGCATTTCGCGATCCAACTTGACGAATCGACCTACGTAGCAAACGCTCCAATATTGTTTGTTTCTATGACATATATAGTTTTAAGAATTGTAAGTACGAAGATATATTAATGCCAAAACGTCTGTAAACCTATACGATAAAATACGTAAAAAATGGATAAACTGAATCTTTTATGCGCATAGTTAAGATTGTACAAAATGAGTGACCGGAACATATTCTTGTGTCGCCAAAAAAGAAGATCAACGAGAAAATTCAATGGTTTCATTACTGCAGTCACAAGTAAGGATTTGCGTATGAGCATATTCTTGGAGAGTTAGTTAGTACTATAAATGACGCTATAAATGTCGCATATTTTATAAAATTGCGTGCTACAAACTTCTATCTATTCTATGCTTTTGTGAGAACTTATACAGAAGTTTCCCGTCGCAAAGTTTTGATCTGCTAAACTTCAAGCATTTTTGTTGTCCATTCATTTCATTTGTTTTCTTATACTAGATTCGATATTCTTTGACTACAAAAACTTGCATACCTAACTGACGTTTTCTCTAAATAAAATGATTGAAATCTGTTGTTATGCTAGAGTAGAAGTCATGTTAAAGAAATTCAACCATACGATTCAATGTCTAAAGATGAATAAGTACGAATGTTTCGGTTCTTTCGCCAGCATTTCATCAGAAAATCGATTTAAATTGAGAATATTAAACACGATATATACATATATCCAGTTGTGTGCGAAATAATAGCAGTGCAGTGTAATGTAAACTATAATCATAAAATGTTGTTAGTTTTTAAATATAATGCCAACAAAAATCATTTATGACGTATAGCACTAGGTGAAAAATTAAAAGAAAACATATAGCAGATATGTACTTCCTCCTATTTTGTATTAGAACTGCATATTCGACGTATGCAAAAAAATAACAGCGATATAGTATTGTCTAAATTTCTCTAGTGTCATCTCATATCTGTGCTTCTCTAATTATTATTGTACAATATCAGGTAATATATTATAAATCTTGACAAAATATTTACAAAAAGAATACCATTTTAGTAAATATGGGTCGTAATAAGCATTACACTGCAGAGAGACGTGAACTCATAAAATTAAGAGCAGAGAGGAAAACCTATAAAGAAATACAATACAATACATAAGCGGTTGCTCGGCAAAATTGATATCAGGTGCTATAAAATAGCAACCGAGAAACGATACACGAGGAGAGTACTCTCAGAAAAGATCAACATCAAAAACCCTTCCTACAATCAACAATAATTAAAGAAGAAGTCCTTGTAAGGTGCCTTTACTCACCAAACGACATATTAGGAACCGTTTAGTTTGCAACAACACATTTAAACTAGCCAAAAGAAAAATGGCGCAATATTTTATTATCAGATGAAAGCAAAATTGTCTTATTTGGTTCTACAGGTCGCCGTGAATATGTTAGAAGCCCTTCGGGCATGGCATATGACCCGGAATACACCAGAAATACAGTCAAACATAGCGGCTCATCGATCATGGTATGAGAAGATTTTTCTTGTAATGGTGTCGGTCCTATTGTGTTGATTGAGGGAATTATGGATCAAATGGTTTATATATATATATGCTTCAAGAAAGAATACTACCGTTTGCTGAAGAGGATATGCCACTCCGTTGGATGTTCATGCATGACAGGTGAAGGAATGGTTAGAAATAAATAGGGTTGAGGTACTGAGGTGGCCAGCGCAATTTGCAGACCTCAACCCTATTGAAAATCTTTGGGGTGATGTCAAACAGTTTCTCAAGCGGCACCGACAAAAAAAACAAGCTGTTACGAGTAAATGTTCATTTACCTTACGATATATAGCTTTTAGGTTCCGATATGCCTCGATCTGACTTCTAACTCCATCGACAGTTCATTAAATATGTATTTCATGTGTTTCTCTCAGTTTCCCTTATGGTAAGTTAGTGGTTTACTTATTATTTTCCCCTTGTTCGTTTTAATAAGGAGTTGCAAGTTGTCAATATAATGATTTCTTCTTGATGATCTTCATAATAACCTGTAAATTCAGTTTAACTCGGATTCTTCTGGTCGTAATTCATGGCACTCCTTTAGTTTTGAAAGTATATTTACCTGTTTCATAAGTAATTCTCTTCGAATTCATTTTCAATACGTCTTTCGCGTTCGTTTCTCAGCATAGCCAACCGTTAGTTTGAAAAATTCTCTAATTCATTTTATAATTCCCTGCTGTTGGACGATTTTTTTGTGGTAACGTCTATTTCCGTTCTTGAAGTCCCTTCCCTCTCGGCGTTGATGTGAACAACACATATAGGATATTATTTACGGTTGACTCTTGTGGCTTAGTATTTTTGGTCTATGAAGCATTAGTTTAGTGGATTTAATTGGCCCAAGGAAACAAAATACCTCTTAGATTCTCTTAAGAACTATCGCTCCCTCGTTTTAACGCTTCAGTTAAATACGGATGGATAATTTCAACCGAGATTTTCTTAGTGTGTGCTCCAAGAGGTGAGTTCTTAGTCACATGTTTCGCCATTTTTGCTTTTTCTAATTTTCCGTTTATCTTTTCATATTCTGGGAGCGTTTAATGTAACTTCACGGTTACGAAGTTTTAAGGTAACTCCAGTTACGAAGTTTAATGTAACTTCACGGTGACGAAGTTTTAAGGTTACTCCAGTTACGAAGTTTAATGTAACTTTTAGCTAGAATCTTATGGTTACCTCGTTACAAATTTTATTCTACACTTTTTGGCTAACGACTGGTTCACATCTCGATTACCTACCTAGTAAAACTGGTTGGTACGTCAGCATCATACCCTGAATTCTGGAATAAAGTATCTTAAGGTCCCAGATACTCCGAAGAACCTTTATAGTAGCAAATCCCTTGTGAGGCTTCCGAAGAGGTCCTCCGACATCTCTACAGGTCACATTTATTACATTTATTTTATTCGAGTCACTATAATAATCATTGGATAAGCCTTCGGCTTAAATTCCTGAGGTCAAATATTTATTTTCTTTTGATTGCATGTAAAACGTAAGTTAACGATAAAGATTCTTTAATTTATTATAAAACGTAACTTTCTAAATTTCAAACTGTTAATTTATTTTTAGTAAAATTGAGTAGATTTAATTCATTTGATTCACATAATTTTTGGTTTTCGTAAAGTACTCGACATATTTTGCTCGAGATACATTATTATTATTTTTCTAAATTATTTACCACCTAGTATACTTGCATGGTTCAATCTGTATAATTATATGTCCAACTAATTTTAATTGACATAAACATGTAAGAATTTTATGTGAGGTAACAGTCTGCAGATTGGAACTGGTATAGTGTGTTCCTAGATATATACAATATAGTCAATTTCAAAATATTTAAATTTTAACAACTCTCCTAAGGAATTTATTTACGAATTTTATTTTTATTATTATTTACAACGTACTGTCTTCAACATTTATTTTTATTTTATTTTTATTAAACAACTGTTTATGCCTACAAATTTACTTGCGTTTGACATTATCGAACTACCTCGAACAACAAGTAATAAATAATAAAGGATATGCGACGAAATATTAAATATTAACGTAATTTTGGAGCTTACTTTCGAAATACTGCTATTGTTTTGCACAGTGTAATACACATCTTCTATATTTGTTTGTATACTTTTTGTGTTATATTATTGAATCTAAGCTGTCGGCTTTCTTTTACCTATCCAAACAAAAATATCTATAAATGATAAGAGTAAGATAGTATTAATTCGGCTTTCACTTATTTGTGAGAGCGATGCTATTATTTCGCACACAACTGTATGTATATCTCAACATTTCAAAGAGCTTCAATTAATTTTCGATTACTATTTTCTTAATTAATATATTTGGATTAAACAACTGGATGCCTAGTCTTTTTTAATAAAATTTAAGTTAAAGTAGTTCTCATAGTTAATTTCTGATTCCCAAACTTTCAAACATTGAACCAAACTTTGAATTTCTTTTTTAAAAACCTGTTAAAACGATTGTTTGAGTTTTTTTTTATTATGAACGCAAATTTTATTGTTTTCTTTACTAATACTAATGACTACACAGGTGGTTTGCCAATATTTTTCGGTTTCTATAAGAGAAAGAGATTGGAAACTACTGGTCCAGACACATTACATGAACAAAGTAAGCAAATGACTGAAAGAATTTTAAATTGTCTACATTAATAGTATTCGCACTTACAAAATATAAATGTAATTTTCTGGACAGTTAAAATGTGTTTGTTACTCTGCGACCATTTACAGGACAATCTCATTTCAACAACAGCAATCTAAATCATCGTGGAAACGGACTAAAAATTCAATTTCAACCACAGTTTACACCATTCAAGGCTCGTTTATGAATGTTCAAGTCTACTACATAAATATATTTTTAGGGATATTTTGTAAATTATAATTAAAGAAGAAGCGGTTTAAATAAATTTCCAATCACGAGAGTTTAATTAGTCAATAATGTCGTACTAAAATTGAGAACTGATAGGGATTCAATATATGTATGTACTCACATACATACATACATAGTTAAACCGCTTACTCCAAAACCATTAGCCACATCATTGTAATGTAATTATAGTAAGATTATGAAAATCAATTTAATAATTTTAATCCAGCGGTAGCATAAAGAATTTTATATAAACTTTCAAAAACTAGAAGGTACATAAAAAAGAAACTAAATAAAAAGCAAATATTGATAGGAAAAGCATTACTCTAACGAAAAGCTTTATAAAACACGCGAGAAAAGCAACCGTCTAACTACATAATGGAAATACTGCAAAAAATATGATAATAGAAAAATAAAATCGTTGGTTACTATATGCGAAAAGAGTGATTATTTCGAACTTTCGCAATAACGGTATTTTACTACACAACAGTTACCGGAACATAAAAGGATACAGGCCATAGTATACTAACACTCTGGAGTATTTATTTATCCCGAAAACATTGAACAAAAACGTATAAAATAAACCCCAGTAATTCATTCGTAAGAACTGTTACGGAAGGAATGAAAAATAGTTGAACCAAAAACGACTTCCTAAACAAAATAGGAAAGCGCATTTTACTCTTCCGGAATGAGTTTAGCTACGGGCTGTTCGTCTATAGTTAAAGCGAGACCGAAATTAAAATAGGGCCCTGAAAACGTTCAGGTAAATTATCGCTGAAACGTTGCCTCGTTGTTTAGCGAATATGTATGAGATAGAAAGAAGCTGGATAGCTGTATACAGCCTCTTGTGTATAATTATAACATATATGCAACCTCCTATAAACTTATAACTGAGTTTCTTATTATGTATAACTTTAACTCAAAGCGATAAAATTTGCTTCTTTCAACATCTGAATTTTATGCGTTTTTGTTTAAAATCTGGAGATAAAAAGCTAGATTATATTGTGTCTCAATTTACCATTATCAGATTCAGCAGATAATTTGAACCGATTTATCCATTCAGCGTGGCAAAGATTTAATTAGAAATCATGATAAAATACTTCAGTTAACGTTATAAAAACATAACCTAACCGCGGTCATGACAGTCAGATTGACAGTCTATATCAAATTAGTCTCGTTATTTACTAATCTAACCCTGACAAAAAATTTCAATTTCTCCTCGTGGACCAACACCACTCAACAGAATTTGTAGTTTTAAGCCCTCTTTTGGCAAAAATTGCGGATAAAGCCAATAATATACTTGACATTGCTGATAACGTCGGGTATATTACAATCAGATGGCCATAAATTTTATAATCAACTGCAAATGATGACCAGTGCTAAAAGTGTAGTTCAAAAGTGTGGGGGAGTGTGCAACGATCCAATCAAGATATCGCCAAAATGCTTACCACTTGGATGAATAATAATAAGACTGAAAAGTAGAACGAGGATGTATACTCACGGGAAATAGTCTTCGAAAGTTTTAACACCGCGCGCATCGTTTGTCTCATTTATATCCCTCTTAGAGAGCAGCAGGATAAAGCTGTCGAAGAAATAGCACGATGCGCGTAGCCCCACTCCCTTCTTAAGACTATTTTCCGTGAGTGTACGTTTTACACAATTTATGAAGAACCGTGATTATCATTTCGAACTTAAGTCAAGTCCTTTTGGAGCCATGTTCGATTTATTCTTTTTAAAATGGTGGTTTTGTCGTCATTTATACTGGAAAATATTCTTCAAACAATGAAGTAAAGAGGACCTTGAAAAATTCACAAGAAGATTTTAAAATATTCACAAAAAGATCTTTGGAGATTCGCAAGAAACTACAATAAATGGCGAATGGCAATGATATATGTTAGAGGCTACCATAGTAGATTCTCTTTAGATAGGTTATATCGGAAAAGAGTATCCTATTTGCCTTGTATTTTCCAAAGGAGTATTAGGAACACACACTTGTTTTGAATGTAACATCTTTATTTATATCATTTATGTTGCTGAAGCACAACTTGATTTTTTTTTAATGTGGTGGGTGCTTAGTTGCAGTGACTCCGTAAACTGTATCGCTTGTCTGGCTATCACTGCAACTCTCGCGGTGTAGTTTTTGTGTGTGTATGTTGTGTTTAATTGGCTTTGTGACAGCATCATATCGCCTTTTATGATGCCGCGCTGTTAATAACTTTGCTCCCAACAGCGAATGGCAAGTCGATCCGGGATTAAACTCTCTGAAAAAATGTCACTGTCCCTCCAGAGAATTGAACCCCGGCGCCTATCGTCCTCTCACAACAATAGTCAGCCGCCTAACCACTGCGGCCATCGACCCGTTTGGTAATGGTGGTAATGGTTTTGGTAAGAAACTGCTACGTAGAATCTGCAGAAATCAATTTGATGAAAAAAAACAACTAGACGAGAGTAGGAAAACTTTGACAGTACAAGCTAAAAATGATAGCAATGATTGATGCCAATCACGCAGTTGCTCATGAAGAATTCTTGTTCAAATTTTTCATAGTTTTTGTAATATCTTCGGTTAGAGTTTATGCGTGTTATATTTTATAATTATGTAATACCTAAAAGTAAATTAAGCATTGCATAACATTCATTTATTATAACATTAAGGAGCATTCAACCAGGAATTAGCTAGATAATGTGCACCTTACTAGATAATATTGAACATAGCATTAAGTTTTCGCGCTTTACCAGGGCCTTCTAGGTAATGTTACATTACCTTATCTATCTAATTCACCCACACATTACAGAATTTAAACGTTGCAACCCGACATCTTAACTGTTCTGACGAACATAAAATAAAAAAAGTAACAAGACATTTGTATAGAATTTGTATTAACTGCAAGTATCATGCACTTAGGGACTACAGCGTATATATATATATATGTATGTGTATATGTAAGTGTGTAGTTTTCTATATATTATTTTGAGATAAGTGTCAGTTAAACATAATATAGATTAACACTTGTTTAAATTTGGAAATTTTATGATACTAGCCCACTCTATATATAAATATGTCAGAAATCACAAAATAAATACAAAATATAAATTAGCAAAACTCATTACTTACTTCGAATACAATACATCAACTTCAATGAATACAGCGTTCGTTTACATAATCAATAGCCATCAAACTAATTTCGTCGATAACTCTTTGCTGACAGCACGATATGATCGCCATCATGTTGCGTTTGTTGGTGCACACATACCTGAAATAGACAAAAAATACATTGGATTTAATATGACAATCGGGTATAAATCAAGTAGAATGAAATGTTCAAATCAACATGTAAATTTGTAAATTTTCGGGCAATATCAAACCCAGTAGGTAGTTAGAACTATTCGGTTAAAACAAAATTTTAAAAGGGCGCTTAATTATTTCACGTTTATTTTCACATTTTCAAAACACAAATAAATCAGGCCTGCAATGAACAATATTCAGCTTAATTATTTTTCTATATGCCGCTATCTACATCTATTTGTATATACTCCCAGTCATGAAGTGAGAATTCCAAATTATAATATAACTGTGGCACATATCGTTAGTGCTTAAAATAATTCAAAATGATGCAAATACAAAGTGATAGTAACGCAGAATGCAATGCAATTGAATGGAGTTATTTCGAAATGCATGGTATACATACGCAATAATTATAGAAATAATTTATTTGCTATGAATTTAAACATAACGTAAAAGTTCATGAATATAAATGATTCCTAAAATCCACACATGGCTAAAATTGCAAACATATTTACTAGAAACCAAATTTAATATCAACTATTATCCCAACATTCTACGAATCAAGTCGCAAATAAATTCTCAAATGGACACAAGCTTGTGCATTAAATTTTATTTTATAATTTAGTAGTAACAGAATTGAATATTAGAGCTAGAAAGCAGTATGGCAGTATTGACACAATTGCTCCTCGTTTTCAGATACATACATACACATACAATGGCAGCCAACTACTTAAGACCGACAATAATTTTAGAAATAAATCAAAATTAACTTTGGAATATTTTATTACTAAATGTTTAAATTTATTTTACAAACAGATTCAACATAGCATATGAATTGAATTCCTTGTGCGCATGCAGTTTTTGAAATATTTAATCGCTGCGCAATAACCGAAAGCGGGTAGTGTTCCTCTCTTAATAATTTTTTTGGCAATGGTTAGAAAAATTTGATTCGTTTCTTTGAATAGAATAGTTGAAGAAAATGAATAAGTTTCTTATTAAATTAACCTAAAATGACAAAATGACTCAATATGCATCTATCTCCCAGAAGCTAAAGAAGTAATGAACAGTCAAAACCCACAACATATAACCTATACATATATTATATATGAATAGTGTCTGATCTGATAGAGTTAAATAAAATATGTAAGAATCTTTTGTATATATTTCTTAATAATTCCAAATGCATTAGAGTTAAATTAATTTCTACAAATATTTTCGAAATTTCGAGTTTTATAAATTTTATAAATTATCGATGTTGAAAATGAGATTAACGATATAGATATGCGTACAATCAGTTAATAATTCGATGGAAATTTAACAGCTTGGATTTTATATTTGGTAAATACAGTAAAACCTCGATTGTTGGTTGAGAACACAAAGCACGGATAGAAAAATAATGTGTAAGGCAAAATAATTTTTGATATCTAAAGTTCATTACTATTAGAAACACATTCAACGAAATATTAAATAATACGAATAATATTGATATATTATTCGTTTTTTTTTAAGAAATGTCACCTTTGCCTGGTTCTTCACACTATTATCATTATGTCTAACGTTTCCTAACCTTGTTAAATGTAAAATATCTCCCTTTGGAATTTTTTTTTGATTTTCAAAATAACGAGTAATAATACTAATGGTTTCACTTGTCTGGGAATGTATAAGCTAATTATTGACTAAACTATTAGCTTCTTCATCGCTATCTTCTTCTAATACTAGCTCTCCAACTTCCTTCACAATATCTTTATCTGTCAGTGTTTGATGTCTTTGATCAAAGCAGTCAAAACTGAACCATCCATAATTTCATTTTCTTTGGAGTTGTTAAGGAATCTACGTTACAGTTCTTACGCTACTAGTCTGTGATTGTAGACTTCCGTTCCACCTCATCAGAAATTACTTCTCCCTCCTCTTCTTCTTCCTCATTTTCTTAAAAAATGCTGACTCTATTGCTATATTTTTCACTAAATTCTACTCACATGATGTGATCCCATAAGTTAAATTTTTCATATTTATATAATATATACTTATGTATATAATTTAACATCAGGATTTTTTATAGTATCTTTTTATTGCTTCAATAAAACCTGGATCGACTAGCTGTTCAACAGCGGTTACATTCTGTGAAAAGAGTAGAAGTGTATTCCATCCTCTGTAACAAAATTCTACCATTGCAATTCAATTTGCACTAAACTTTCCTCCTTGAATAGTCACTTTTCTTATTCCGTGTCGCTTGATACGCAAAATGCATATTCTATTTTGAGCTGGTTATGAAATACAGGACTTGCTGCATCTTGACTCCAATATAGATAATGAGTGCGTTCTTTTGTATTAAAACCTTACCGACATAGCTTCCGTCAATTAGCTAAAACTTAAAATGTTTTATTGTTTTACAAATAATCACTAATGTTTTACTGCCTGTGATTGAAAGAAATTCCTTTAATTTATCTTTGTTGTACAGTTCGTATGTCACTAATGTTTGCTAATTGTGATATACTAAGGCTCTGTTCTTAATAATAGTTACTACACCACTCCTAATCACACCCGGACTCCTAAGTCCGGGTGTGCATGAAGAATATGCTAGCATGAAATAAGTTTTATTTCTGCTGATAGTGTAGTATAATTAAAGGTTATTAAATAGTTTAAATGTACGAAATATATAAATAATATCTGCTTAAACAAATATTCTTTACAAATTTAAAAAATCGAAGATATTAAATACGTAGAACAAGCATAAATAAAAAGAAACCTAGAATGATTGCCACGATCAAAAATACTGAGAAGTAAAATCATCTTACGATAAATTATCAATCCATTTTATAGTGATACCTGTTGAGTACATTTCGCAAATACTACCTTACCGTATGTGAGATAAACATGATATAAAATAACATATCCAAGACTTCGCATTTCTGCTGGCATATCGGTAACTTCATAAGTGTAATTTATCCCATGACACAAGCATTACAAGTTCAACAAGTGTTAAAAAATTTTACAGCTATGTTATCGAGCATGACAAATTTAAATAACATTGACAAATTTATATACCACGGCGCTAACCGAACTATCCCACGTTTATGTATTGTAGTACGTCAATACTATTTACAACGTTGGAATAAATTAAATACAAGATATTATTGCACATAAATTTATTAAAGCACCATAAACAAAACAGAACTGCTACTTAAATTCGGTAGAAATGATCTCTAATAAGTGCACTTCTGAGAGGTTATAAACGAAACGTCGAAATCAAATGTAAGTGTACATAGAGCATAGATTTAATAATTAGCACATCCTATGATTTTGTACAAAACCGTGCTAAAGAATAATATAATTTAATTCAAATTATATTTCATTTTTGCAATTTCTTTAATCCAATAAACACAATAAACTTTAAAGAAAATCCTTGTCAATATTGACACACGCCGCTTTAAACAAGTTTTCGTTTTCCGCACTTCCTTCTAAGTTGAGACACGGTAAATGAAAGTGAAAAGCGTTTAGCGATAAATATGAGACGAGAGAGTCGCAACGCCCGAATCTAAGGCGATTTTCTCGTGTCGTACCCGAGTTTCGTCAAAGTTAATCACCGAATAAATACTAACTTTTGATTAATACGCCAAAGTAACGCCTCGGGCCCCTTCGAAACTGCCTTCCGCTGACGACGGCGACAAGAAGGAGTGCACCCATTAATTCGGAAGTGTTTTATTGAAAAATTGATCCGACAGATTTAACAGGCGGAGTTTTAAAGTGGTTTGCTGGTTGAATGGTTTGTTTAAATTATTGGATGTTGCGTGCTGTTACTTTGTATATCCGCCAATTTAGATAAATTGATAATGATATTCATTGATCTTAATTCAAATTATAACTAAGTTTAAGTAAGTACGCTAAGTGCATTATACGGCATTACCCTAAATGATAAGATAAAGACATTTATCAAATGACTAAAGTATATACCGCACTACAACACTATACCGTGTAATAAATTTCATCTTTTTCATAATTCATGTCGTCTTTTAAAGACATTACAAAAGTACATCGCTATAGCAGCATAGAATCATTGAAACTTTATGTAAACAACTACACATACGTTAAATATCACCAAAGAGCGTTCGATTGTAGAAAACAGAAAAATTGATAAGTAAATTTGCAAAAAAACAATGTAGAACGAAGAATTTCGATATAATTTTTTAATATCTCGGTTAAATCTACTAATCTATGCAAATTTAACGCCTAAGGAAGTAGAGTATATATGAGTTAGCTTAAGTTAAAAAAATTAAAATTAAGTTTAATTCATTTGTAAAATATGTATACAGTCACGGCAATTTTTCAGCATATTCTAAAAATGAGTGTTTTGAAACAAAACATCCCCCAGCGGAATGAGAAAACGAATGAAAGCAAAAAATCTCTACAAAAGAGAAGTAATTAAAATACCTTTGTTTTTACATTCATTCTCGATTGCAGCTTTTATAAATGTACGAAACGAAATCAGTTCTACTTGAACAATTTCATTCAGCCCGCAGCCTTATTTAATTCCAAAGAGCTAAACTGTATTTTTAAGAAGTGCCGCTTACAAGCTTAAATATCGTACGACCAGGGAGCACATTTTAGAGTCTCATTTAAGTTCTTACGGCTATTAAAAGATTTTATGAGATCTTGTCTGCTCTTAATTCTTATATTTTGTACATTATCTTTCTATAAGTATATGGAGAATTGTTGCTTAAATATGCATGTTATATAAAAACAAAAGGTAAAAAGTGGTGGAGGAGCAGGAACATATAACTGACGTAATAAGACATAAGGGCTATGATATTAGAAATACATTTTAGCCATTACGGCATTTACTTTAGCATGTTTACAAATTTGTAGGTACAAAAATTATAATTTGCTTAAAAACTTATTTTTCTGGGCATTCTAGCGCATTTTAATTTGATTTATTTTAAGTCACGTATTTTTTATATTAAAGATATTTAGTGTCGCAAATCGTGCCCGGTAACTAACACGCACACGCTGTAAGATTAGCAATGGCATTCCGTAATGAAGAAACTAGTAAGAACATTGCTTTCTATATCGACACCGGAAAACGTTAGGTACTGCTAGATAGTCTTTCATAAAATCGTACTTTTGCTACCATTTTTTTCTGTCTGAGCATACACATTTAGTAATGACAGCTTGAATGGGGTCGTATTTAGTCTCAAATATGCTATTCTTTCACTAACTGGTCTGAATTCGGACACCTTTTCCCCTAATTTTCTCATATTCTAAATCGTACTCCATTGTGTCCTTGCTTTCTATCTCGTGAGTACACTAACGTAAAATCGTTTTTATCTATTCTTCCACTTCCGCTCCATTGCCCTTCTTGTATAGCAGCTACGTCTATGTTGTATCTTTCTAACTCTTTTCCAATTTCCTGCATCTTTCTCGCAGCCAACATTGTTCTAACATTCCATGTGCTGATTCTGACTTTATTTTGCTCCCTTCCTCTTCTGTTCTTCTTTAGTTTACTCTTTCTGTCCATTCCATCTATTGATTCTAGTTCCTTTCGTTTCCATACCGTTTTCCTATGTTCCAGTCGGATATTTTCCCTGTTCAGTTGTTTGTCATCTTTTTTCCAGATTATCCTCTTCCTCATTCCATAACAAGTCTACAATTTCCGTCTACAATCAATGTCATATATCCCCTTTCACTTCTTTTCCTCCTTCTCTTAGTTTTTTGCGCACTAATCCTCATCTTTTTTGAATCTGTTTTTGCTGTAGCATTAATTCGCTATCAGTGATCATCAGATTTTTGCGTCTCCGTCTTTTCTTACATTTAAATACTTTTAGTCTCGCCTCAAAACTTTCCATTTCTACCATTACCTTGTTATGTGATATCTTGTTAGCATCTTCTACCTCTCTCTTCCTCTATTTGTTTTAACTGTTCCGATATTTCCTTTTCTTAATTTCTAATCCTGTAATGACAATAATTTACACATTACTTACTTTAAAAATACTTAAAATACAGGTATCTGTCGTAATCAAACTTACTATGCAAATTTCGACTCTAACATTAACGCACATTTTAGGCCTATTCCGTGTTAAACATTTTACTCAATAATCGCATTTCAAAAATATAAAAAATTATATCCTACACATGTAACATAAGCTAAATGGAAATAATGTATTTCGGTAATATATTTGAGCTTCGCCTTCGCATTTCAAATTCACAACTCGTATTTACCAGTAAATAACACATTTGCGTATGAGAGCATATAAGAGTTCAACACTTACCAACACGTACCACAGTGTAAGCGGAAAGCGAAAACGAAAACGTAATACGGAATTCCTCACCCATACAATACGGAACGGTATAAATCGATCAAGACAGCTTTACAGGTCGACAAAGCCTACCAAAATACACCTATCGCGGGGGTTGCGTATGCATAGTCAATTATCCGGGGAAATGACGGATCCAAAGCGGCAGCAGTACGCTGTTTTGTTGTATACACAGGCAAAGTATTTTCCGTAAGCGGAAGCAGATTTAAGAAAAGCTATTCCTCTACAGCATATACGCTTATTCTCCTTCCTTGTATCGGATGTACATATTTACTACAACCATACCACAGCACCAAGTCAAAATACGCAATTTGCAGGAAATACGTGGAATATCTCACCGGAAACCTGGAAAATCCTTTTTTAGAGAAGAAGTAGTCGAAGATATCGCTAAACATATAACCAAAAAATACATGTATCACGTTCATTTTCAAAAATAATGACTTCCTTGATAAAATTATTGTGGATACGTTTGGAAATTATATTTAGAACGTATATATAAGTTGTTCAGTAGAATCACTGAGGTTGGATGATACTAGTTGGGTTTATAGTTACTTCTAACTAAGAATTTTGAGTTACGTAGCTGAATTTTCAATCGTTAATAAAAGATCAACTTAAACATTTACCGACGTTTCGAAATATATTTGATTCCTTCTTCAAGGCCTATTTAATGTATTGCATTTTTTCTGGAACTACATATAGTTGTAGTTCTCGCTGAGAACAGACGAATCTTAAATTTATTGATAAAATAATAATATACTGAATGTCGCTGCCAAATGGAACCGAATGAAGCCTTTTGGAATCGCTCATAATACGAATACGTGTACCATCTGAGAACACTTGCTGTTTGTTTTCTGATGTCGAAAATATATCACCCAGAAAACTTCCAATGAAAAATAAATATTCTTTTCTGGGACTGGCTGTTGATTCATTTTTATGGGGTTGAGAAGATACCGATCACTTTTTGCAGGCTACTCCAGTGGTAAATGTTTCTTCTGCACCATAACTGCATTTACAGGTATGCCCTCTTCAAGTGTTCAACTGATGCATCATGGATCCAGGTTAAACAGCTAATTGAATAACTCTGGTGTTTCTTATCGTTGTTTTAATAAAACTCTTGTAGTTGCATTGTCATACAAGGAGAAAGTCAGTACGAATGCATTCAACCCTAGCGTTTAAGAAAGTTAACTTTTTCGAACACTTTAGTGAATGTATTCTTCTCTTTATTGGAGAAAGTAGAAGTGGTGGTATAGTCTAACAATTCGTGCACCAATGTGTTTTTAACATTTGGTAATGTATGTATATTCTCAGAATTTGTGCTTCAATTGCCATTTCATGTAATGCATGCTCCATTAACAGACTTTCAAACTTTATTGATAATTTCATTAGGTTGGGAATTTGGGTATGGCAGCTAAAGATTCCAATAGACTCAAATTTTCAAATTCTGAGCTTTCGCAATTTATTTATTGCTTCATCAGAGAATTAAGCTACAACAAGGCAAGATACAATGTAGTTTATGAAAGAATATACATTATAAGCAAAACTTACATAAGAGTGTACATTGACGATGTAACTTCATAAACATTTTCAACAGCATTACAACATATTAAAATTAGTACTAATAAAAATTAAGTCACATATTAAAATCAATTATTAAAATTAAATTAAACAGCGGGAGAGACCATGCCAACAAACGAAAACGCCAACGCCATTGGCGCGAAAATGTGTGAGGTTAGGACCTGACAGTTGGTGAAAATAAATGAAACTAAATGCAAGAGGAAAGAGATATACTGTGTGAGCAATCAACACAGGGTGTTAAGAATGTATGGAGGGAATGTCAAGGTATAGGTTATTATTGATTATGTGAATTAATATCAATTTCAAATAACTGTGCATCGCCAAAAAGATATAGTGGATAAGGACCCAGCTCAAACTGCAGATAATTTTTCAACCCATCATCTGGTGTTTTAGATAAATTTAAACAAACATTATCATTAATTTTTATTTTTTTCTGAGTATAATCAAGAAAAAAAAACTTATTCTTAAAGCAATTCAACCATTTTAGTACGTTTCAAGTCTATATAAAATCAAATCATATTCGGAAAAGGTATACATAATCTGTTCTATAACATAAACTTTACCAGCACTTCTAGCACAAATATTCTGTATGACCCTCGAAATACTACTTTGTTAGGTGTGACCGAAACCAGAATAGCAATATACCATATTCCCCTATTACGTTTTCAAGGCCATATACTCGAAAAAGTCAGTACCTAAAGCTAGTTCCCTGTGCTGTAAGTTCTAATTATGGTGCGCATTCTTATATTCAAGACAAATTCACCACAATACGGTAACGTGAATATTTCACACACACTCTAATGTGATTCGACGAATAATAAGATGTATTTAAAGAAGGAAAAAGTTGCAAGTGATAAACTTTATTTCTTATTTGAAAAGGATGGCAAAGAGTTTCATGAAACTTCATCTAGAATCTACGTAATCTGAGGCAAATATTTAAGCCGCCTAGACTAGTAACGGAAAATACCTGACAGACCACATGAACTTTATCTGCAAAATTTTGCCTATAAGGAAGCTCCAAAATAAAAGTTGGACTCCTCGCAAAATTCTTCAATAAGACAAAATTCCACAAAAACCAGAATGCTGGCCGCTTACCGCTCAATTATCCAAAGACTTAAACAAGACTTGTTTCAGTAGATCAGTCGGCATTTACAATTCCACAATCTTTAAAACGAATTTCTGCAGGAACACTAATCTACCCGAGCTTTCTCGTCAACATCTTTAGACGCAGATATTCATGTAAAATAGAGTGCTCTTAAAGTGTTTCTATGAGTGATATTTCAATTTACGTTTTTTTATGTGTGGTGGGTGCTTAGTTGCAGTAACTCCGTTAATGATAACATCTCCCAAAATTAGGAAAAAAA
Organism: Holotrichia oblita; assembly: GCA_023690525.1. Classification (NCBI taxonomy): domain Eukaryota; kingdom Metazoa; phylum Arthropoda; class Insecta; order Coleoptera; family Scarabaeidae; genus Holotrichia; species Holotrichia oblita. The sequence goes on along the minus strand of CM043018.1, from coordinate 107,652,337 downwards.
TTGATCCTCTTGTAGAAAATGACCGGTTTGCTAATAGTCATATCGAAACAAAACCTTTGGTACAGAGTGAAATAAAATAATGGTATCGAAATAGAAAATTCTAACTACAGACAGAGTTTTATCTGTGTACGACCATGATTTTTCTGAATATTAAATAAACAACCCACGGATCCCGGAATATGAGCAAATAAAACCGCAGCTACAGGTACTTTAGCCACAGTTGGTTTTATTTGCAGAATCTATACGAGTTACATAAATAGAAAACTACTAAAGCACATTACCTGCATCCATTGATACCTGCGAATCAAACACGTGTAGAAATCAATTACCTAAATCCGCGTTCGCAGCTCGAATCACTCATAATACACAAGAACACGGGAAAACTTTAAAGTGGAAGAGATAACAAATGGTTATGTTTCCTGGATTCTCTCAAGAAGCAATCTTATAAACCTAAAAGGTTTAACCAGTATACCAACGGCTTTAAATTTTATTATCAACCCCAAATTTTCATTCCTGTCGGTCTATTTGAATTTAATATAGTACTTCAGAAATCAACTTGAACATTAGAGTTCCTTTAAAAACAAATTATATCATTCTAGAAATTCCGGTCGTGCCGCTTGTCGTAAAAGCATGAAACTATCTACACAGATCTCATGACATGGTTGTTGACACAAATCTATTTTACCCATGGAAACCGTATTATTACTATAATAATAGCTGTCGCAGGGGTAAATGGGCATCCCTCCTGCGACCTTACGGAAGGACTAAACTCGAAAAGGGGGGTGCCGATCGACGGGGAAAGGATTTTTCTATAAAAATTATTAGATTTCGCCGCAGGCCAACGTCCGAATCCTGTAAGATTAGCATTCGAATTAAAAATTCGCGTTAGAGCGGACTTTGAGCGCTTATATCTCCCGAACGGTTAACGCTACGCCAAAACTATCCATGTCCGAAGATATTCTCCTCGACGAGTACTTGGTTATTTTGGGGAAATTTTTTTTTTCCGATTAAAACTAAAAAATACAGCGTCGGGGCGCCGACGCCCAATAAGACGACGCTTTCCCAAACGCGATCGCCGAACCGGCCGTATTTACAACGACGATTTCCAAAATTTCAAACTTCCAACGCCTTTCTAAACCGGTTATTTTTTGCAAAACATCCCCAAAATACGTCAAAACAAATACTACACATTTCTATATCGCCATACGATTTGAGAATTTACGAGCTTCCGTGGCGTAGAGGAACGGACGCTGGCCCACGGCGGTAGAGGTACGGCGTTCAAATCTCGACGAGGGGTACTATGGCTTTTTTCTTTCGTTTTTTGTTTTTTTTTTTTTATTAATGATTGAAAAGAATAATATATAAAATAAAGAAGTCTTCATTTCAACGGCGACGAAACACAAGAAATAATAATTAAAAAAACACGAGGAATCATTAAATGCGTTAAAGAATTTCCAATTTTTTACAATAGTCCGATTGGAAAAACGTTATTATTTATACTAAAAATCGTTTCTTATTTTGTGGTTCAATAAATAACACAAGTAGTAATCATTACAAACATCTCTCTATGTCTAAAAGTAATTTAAAAATATGAAACAAGTAAGAATAGTTTAATTATCTGTATGTCAGTGTATTATCGAGATTATACTAAGTATATATCTACATATTTTCGAAAGAGCCAAAAAGTCTTATGTGTATACATTCTTTTTTTATTTCTCTCCAGCGCGCCTTTAAGGGGGTCAATTTTTTTTTTCTCCGTTCTCCAATGTACAGGGAAATTGAATGTCAATATTTTAGGGAACGATTTTATGATGTATTTTAAAAAGGAAACTTATATAAACTTATATATGAACGTGTGACCTAAACGTCTGTCAAAGTAGGTAGCTGAAATTCCGTACGAACGCCACTGGTGGAATTAAAAAAAAATGGGGAACACTCAATAATGCCTCTTGATACATACTACACGTATACCACGTTTCATTAAAATATCTAAAGTGGTATTACAGGAATTAATAAAAAACTATTTATTTTCGAAAACTTTATCACCCTGTATCTCAAAAGTTAAGACCTTTAGGTCATATGTTCATATGAAGTTTTCTCTTTAACATGACGAGTAGTATACGGTCCCGCTACCTCAGCAAAAAAAAAAACTATTTATTTTCGAAAACTTTATCACCCTGTATCTCAAAAGCTAAGACCTTTAGGTCATATGTTCATATGAAGTTTTCTTTTTATCATGACGACTAATATACGATCCCGCTACGTCCAGCAAAAAAAACAAAAAAAAATCGTTTCCTGAAATATGGACATTCATTTTGGAAAGTGCCTGTATAGCGGGTTTTATTCAATCAAAGTCGGCCATATTCCGCTCTTTACTATAATAATAGCTGTCGCAGGGGTAAATGGGCATCCCTCCTGCGACCTTACGGAAGGACTAAACTCGAAAAGGGGGTGCCGATCGACGGGGAAAGGATTTTTCTATAAAAATTATTAGATTTCGCCGCAGGCCAACGTCCGAATCCTGTAAGATTAGCATTCGAATTAAAAATTCGCGTTAGAGCGGACTTTGAGCGCTTATATCTCCCGAACGGTTAACGCTACGCCAAAACTATCCATGTCCGAAGATATTCTCCTCGACGAGTACTTGGTTATTTTGGGGAAATTTTTTTTTTCCGATTAAAACTAAAAAATACAGCGTCGGGGCGCCGACGCCCAATAAGACGACGCTTTCCCAAACGCGATCGCCGAACCGGCCGTATTTACAACGACGATTTCCAAAATTTCAAACTTCCAACGCCTTTCTAAACCGGTTATTTTTTGCAAAACATCCCCAAAATACGTCAAAACAAATACTACACATTTCTATATCGCCATACGATTTGAGAATTTACGAGCTTCCGTGGCGTAGAGGAACGGACGCTGGCCCACGGCGGTAGAGGTACGGCGTTCAAATCTCGACGAGGGGTACTATGGCTTTTTTCTTTCGTTTTTTGTTTTTTTTTTTTATTAATGATTGAAAAGAATAATATATAAAATAAAGAAGTCTTCATTTCAACGGCGACGAAACACAAGAAATAATAATTAAAAAAACACGAGGAATCATTAAATGCGTTAAAGAATTTCCAATTTTTTACAATAGTCCGATTGGAAAAACGTTATTATTTATACTAAAAATCGTTTCTTATTTTGTGGTTCAATAAATAACACAAGTAGTAATCATTACAAACATCTCTCTATGTCTAAAAGTAATTTAAAAATATGAAACAAGTAAGAATAGTTTAATTATCTGTATGTCAGTGTATTATCGAGATTATACTAAGTATATATCTACATATTTTCGAAAGAGCCAAAAAGTCTTATGTGTATACATTCTTTTTTTATTTCTCTCCAGCGCGCCTTTAAGGGGGTCAATTTTTTTTCTCCGTTCTCCAATGTACAGGGGAAATTGAATGTCAATATTTTAGGGAACGATTTTATGATGTATTTTAAAAAGGAAACTTATATAAACTTATATATGAACGTGTGACCTAAACGTCTGTCAAAGTAGGTAGCTGAAATTCCGTACGAACGCCACTGGTGGAATTAAAAAAAAATGGGGAACACTCAATAATGCCTCTTGATACATACTACACGTATACCACGTTTCATTAAAATATCTAAAGTGGTATTACAGGAATTAATAAAAAACTATTTATTTTCGAAAACTTTATCACCCTGTATCTCAAAAGTTAAGACCTTTAGGTCATATGTTCATATGAAGTTTTCTCTTTAACATGACGAGTAGTATACGGTCCCGCTACCTCAGCAAAAAAAAAAACTATTTATTTTCGAAAACTTTATCACCCTGTATCTCAAAAGCTAAGACCTTTAGGTCATATGTTCATATGAAGTTTTCTTTTTATCATGACGACTAATATACGATCCCGCTACGTCCAGCAAAAAAAACAAAAAAATCGTTTCCTGAAATATGGACATTCATTTTGGAAAGTGCCTGTATAGCGGGTTTTATTCAATCAAAGTCGGCCATATTCCGCTCTTTACTATAATAATAGCTGTCGCAGGGGTAAATGGGCATCCCTCCTGCGACCTTACGGAAGGACTAAACTCGAAAAGGGGGGTGCCGATCGACGGGGAAAGGATTTTTCTATAAAAATTATTAGATTTCGCCGCAGGCCAACGTCCGAATCCTGTAAGATTAGCATTCGAATTAAAAATTCGCGTTAGAGCGGACTTTGAGCGCTTATATCTCCCGAACGGTTAACGCTACGCCAAAACTATCCATGTCCGAAGATATTCTCCTCGACGAGTACTTGGTTATTTTGGGGAAATTTTTTTTTTCCGATTAAAACTAAAAAATACAGCGTCGGGGCGCCGACGCCCAATAAGACGACGCTTTCCCAAACGCGATCGCCGAACCGGCCATATTTACAACGACGATTTCCAAAATTTCAAACTTCCAACGCCTTTCTAAACCGGTTATTTTTTGCAAAACATCCCCAAAATACGTCAAAACAAATACTACACATTTCTATATCGCCATACGATTTGAGAATTTACGAGCTTCCGTGGCGTAGAGGAACGGACGCTGGCCCACGGCGGTAGAGGTACGGCGTTCAAATCTCGACGAGGGGTACTATGGCTTTTTTCTTTCGTTTTTTGTTTTTTTTTTTATTAATGATTGAAAAGAATAATATATAAAATAAAGAAGTCTTCATTTCAACGGCGACGAAACACAAGAAATAATAATTAAAAAAACACGAGGAATCATTAAATGCGTTAAAGAATTTCCAATTTTTTACAATAGTCCGATTGGAAAAACGTTATTATTTATACTAAAAATCGTTTCTTATTTTGTGGTTCAATAAATAACACAAGTAGTAATCATTACAAACATCTCTCTATGTCTAAAAGTAATTTAAAAATATGAAACAAGTAAGAATAGTTTAATTATCTGTATGTCAGTGTATTATCGAGATTATACTAAGTATATATCTACATATTTTCGAAAGAGCCAAAAAGTCTTATGTGTATACATTCTTTTTTTATTTCTCTCCAGCGCGCCTTTAAGGGGGTCAATTTTTTTTTTTCTCCGTTCTCCAATGTACAGGGGAAATTGAATGTCAATATTTTAGGGAACGATTTTATGATGTATTTTAAAAAGGAAACTTATATAAACTTATATATGAACGTGTGACCTAAACGTCTGTCAAAGTAGGTAGCTGAAATTCCGTACGAACGCCACTGGTGGAATTAAAAAAAAATGGGGAACACTCAATAATGCCTCTTGATACATACTACACGTATACCACGTTTCATTAAAATATCTAAAGTGGTATTACAGGAATTAATAAAAAACTATTTATTTTCGAAAACTTTATCACCCTGTATCTCAAAAGTTAAGACCTTTAGGTCATATGTTCATATGAAGTTTTCTCTTTAACATGACGAGTAGTATACGGTCCCGCTACCTCAGCAAAAAAAAAAAACTATTTATTTTCGAAAACTTTATCACCCTGTATCTCAAAAGCTAAGACCTTTAGGTCATATGTTCATATGAAGTTTTCTTTTTATCATGACGACTAATATACGATCCCGCTACGTCCAGCAAAAAAAACAAAAAAAAATCGTTTCCTGAAATATGGACATTCATTTTGGAAAGTGCCTGTATAGCGGGTTTTATTCAATCAAAGTCGGCCATATTCCGCTCTTTACTAATACTAATAGCTGAAACACGACCGATTGGGCATCCCTCTCACGGCCGTACCGATCCTACGATCGCGACGCGACCTTCGCCATCGGTCGTCCGAATAAATTTCTCAACGTTTAGGCTATACGAGGACCCTGACGTACGCGCCGTCTCCGCGTTATTCGCTAAAAACCGAAAATCGCGTTCGGCATCGTTCAAAAAATCGACTTTGACCGGACGTATCTTCTAAACGGTACCGTCCACGTCAAAATTACCCCTTACCAGATATATTCTTCTCGACGAGTACTAGCCGATACCCGCACGTTCGCAAAAAAAAAAAAAAAACAACAAAGATGGCGGACTTTTGCGTAACGCGCGACGCCGCGTTCCGTACACGTACGCCGTCCTCGCGCCATCGCGAACCATACCGACGCCAAGAAATCGATTTTTTTTCGGGGCCGCCTTCTTTACGCAACACCCTGTATATCATCGCGAAAATCATCCTATCGAAAAAGCACGCTCGCCATCCGATTCCCGGACGCCTCCGCACGCAGAATCTTGAAAAAAAAATTTTTACGAGACCGCCTTCTTAACGCAACACCCTGTATATTATCGCAAAATTGACGTTATCGAAAAAATACACCCGCCATCCGATTTCCGGGCGTCTCCGCACCACGAATCCAAAAAAAAAGTTCCTATTTCTATTTAAAAAAAACAAGATGGCGGGCCATTTTGGCGTCGCGCGACGAGCTACGATCTTCTAACCGGTCCCAATCGAAAGAGCGGGTCCGTTCCCCATAAGGATACCCCGTTTAGCTCCGACGCGACTTTAAATACCTTAAAAAATTTCGATCCGGACCAAAACCTATAGGGCGGCCATTTTGAAAAATTTCCCCTATTAATAATAATAATAGCTGAAACAAAAAAAACGATTGGGCACCCTCTGACGGCCGTACGGATCCTACGATCGCGACGCGACCTTCGCCATCGGTCGTCCGGATAAATTTCTCAACTAATTAGGCTATACGAGGACCCGGACGTACGCGCCGCCTCCGCGTTATTCGCTAAAAATCGAAAATCGCGTTCGGCATCGTTCAAAAAACCGACTTTGACCGGACGTATCTTCTAAACGGTACCGTCCACGTCAAAATTACCCCTTACCAGATATATTCTTCTCGACGAGTACTAGCCGATACCCGCACGTTCGCAAAAAAAAAAAAAAAACAAACAAAGATGGCGGACTTTTGCGTAACGCGCGACGCCGCGTTCCGAACACGTACGCCGTCCTCCGCGCCATCGCGAACCGTACCGACGCCAAGAAATCGATTTTTTTTCGGGGCCGCCTTCTTTACGCAACACCCTGTATATCATCGCGAAAATCATCCTATCGAAAAAGCACGCTCGCCATCCGATTCCCGGACGCCTCCGAACGCAGAATCTTGAAAAAAAAATTTTTACGAGACCGCCTTCTTAACGCAACACCCTGTATATTATCGCAAAATTGACGTTATCGAAAAAATACACCCGCCATCCGATTTCCGGGCGTCTCCGCACCACGAATCCAAAAAAAAAGTTCCTATTTCTATTTAAAAAAAACAAGATGGCGGGCCATTTTGGCGTCGCGCGACGAGCTACGATCTTCTAACCGGTCCCAATCGAAAGAGCGGGTCCGTTCCCCATAAGGATACCCCCGTTTAGCTCCGAAGCGACTTTAAATACCTTAAAAAATTTCGATCCGGACCAAAACCTATAGGGCGGCCATTTTGAAAAATTTCCCCTATTAATACTACTAATAGCTGAAGCAAAAAAACGGGGGACCCTCTGACGGCCGTACGGATCCTACGATCGCGACGCGACCTTCGCCATCGGTCGTCCGGATAAATTTCTAACTAATTAGGCTATACGAGGACCCGGACGTACGCGCCGCCTCCGCGTTATTCGCGAAAAATCGAAAAAACGCGTTCGGCATCGTTCAAAAAACCGACTTTGACCGGACGTATCTTCTAAACGGTACCGTCCACGTCAAAATTACCCCTTACCCGATATATTCTTCTCGACGAGTACTAGCCGATACCCGCACGTTCGCAAAAAAAAAAAAAAAAAAAAACACAACAAAGATGGCGGACTTTTGCGTAACGCGCGACGCCGCGTTCCGAACACGTACGCCGTCCTCCGCGCCATCGCGAACCGTACCGACGCCAAGAAATCGATTTTTTTCGGGGCCGCCTTCTTTACGCAACACCCTGTATATCATCGCGAAAATCATCCTATCGAAAAAGCACGCTCGCCATCCGATTCCCGGACGCCTCCGAACGCAGAATCTTGAAAAAAAAATTTTTTACGAGACCGCCTTCTTAACGCAACACCCTGTATATTATCGCAAAATTGACGTTATCGAAAAAATACACCCGCCATCCGATTTCCGGGCGTCTCCGCACCACGAATCCAAAAAAAAAGTTCCTATTTCTATTTAAAAAAAACAAGATGGCGGGCCATTTTGGCGTCGCGCGACGAGCTACGATCTTCTAACCGGTCCCAATCGAAAGAGCGGGTCCGTTCCCCATAAGGATACCCCCGTTTAGCTCCGACGCGACTTTAAATACCTTAAAAAAATTTCGATCCGGACCAAAACCTATAGGGCGGCCATTTTGAAAAATTTCCCCTATTAATACTACTAATAGCTGAAGCAAAAAAAATTGGGGACCCTCTGACGGCCGTACGGATCCTACGATCGCGACGCGACCTTCGCCATCGGTCGTCCGGATAAATTTCTCAACTAATTAGGCTATACGAGGACCCGGACGTACGCGCCGCCTCCGCGTTATTCGCTAAAAATCGAAAATCGCGTTCGGCATCGTTCAAAAAACCGACTTTGACCGGACGTATCTTCTAAACGGTACCGTCCACGTCAAAATTACCCCTTACCAGATATATTCTTCTCGACGAGTACTAGCCGATACCCGCACGTTCGCAAAAAAAAAAAAACACAACAAAGATGGCGGACTTTTGCGTAACGCGCGACGCCGCGTTCCGAACACGTACGCCGTCCTCTCGCGCCATCGCGAACCGTACCGACGCCAAGAAATCGATTTTTTTTCGGGGCCGCCTTCTTTACGCAACACCCTGTATATCATCGCGAAAATCATCCTATCGAAAAAGCACGCTCGCCATCCGATTCCCGGACGCCTCCGAACGCAGAATCTTGAAAAAAATTTTTTACGAGACCGCCTTCTTAACGCAACACCCTGTATATTATCGCAAAATTAACGTTATCGAAAAAATACACCCGCCATCCGATTTCCGGGCGTCTCCGCACCACGAATCCAAAAAAAAAGTTCCTATTTCTATTTAAAAAAAACAAGATGGCGGGCCATTTTGGCGTCGCGCGACGAGCTACGATCTTCTAACCGGTCCCAATCGAAAGAGCGGGTCCGTTCCCCATAAGGATACCCCCGTTTAGCTCCGACGCGACTTTAAATACCTTAAAAAATTTCGATCCGGACCAAAACCTATAGGGCGGCCATTTTGAAAAATTTCCCTTATTAATACTAATAATAGCTGAAGCAAAAAAAACGGGGGACCCTCTGACGGCCGTACGGATCCTACGATCGCGACGCGACCTTCGCCATCGGTCGTCCGGATAGACGTTCTACTGCTTAGGCTATACGAGGACCCGGACGTACGCGCCGCCTCCGCGTTATTCGCTAAAAATCGAAAATCGCGTTCGGCATCGTTCAAAAAACCGACTTTGACCGGACGTATCTTCTAAACGGTACCGTCCACGTCAAAATTACCCCTTACCAGATATATTCTTCTCGACGAGTACTAGCCGATACCCGCACGTTCGCAAAAAAAAAAAAAAAAACACAACAAAGATGGCGGACTTTTGCGTAACGCGCGACGCCGCGTTCCGAACACGTACGCCGTCCTCGCGCCATCGCGAACCATACCGACGCCAAGAAATCGATTTTTTTTCGGGGCCGCCTTCTTTACGCAACACCCTGTATATCATCGCGAAAATCATCCTATCGAAAAAGCACGCTCGCCATCCGATTCCCGGACGCCTCCGAACGCAGAATCTTGAAAAAAAAAATTTTTACGAGACCGCCTTCTTAACGCAACACCCTGTATATTATCGCAAAATTGACGTTATCGAAAAAATACACCCGCCATCCGATTTCCGGGCGTCTCCGCACCACGAATCCAAAAAAAAAGTTCCTATTTCTATTTAAAAAAAACAAGATGGCGGGCCATTTTGGCGTCGCGCGACGAGCTACGATCTTCTAACCGGTCCCAATCGAAAGAGCGGGTCCGTTCCCCATAAGGATACCCCCGTTTAGCTCCGACGCGACTTTAAATACCTTAAAAAAATTTCGATCCGGACCAAAACCTATAGGGCGGCCATTTTGAAAAATTTCCCCTATTAATACTAATAATAGCTGAAGCAAAAAAAACGGGGGACCCTCTGACGGCCGTACGGATCCTACGATCGCGACGCGACCTTCGCCATCGGTCGTCCGGATAGACGTTCTACTGCTTAGGCTATACGAGGACCCGGACGTACGCGCCGCCTCCGCGTTATTCGCTAAAAATCGAAAATCGCGTTCGGCATCGTTCAAAAAACCGACTTTGACCGGACGTATCTTCTAAACGGTACCGTCCACGTCAAAATTACCCCTTACCAGATATATTCTTCTCGACGAGTACTAGCCGATACCCGCACGTTCGCAAAAAAAAAAAAAAAAAACACAACAAAGATGGCGGACTTTTGCGTAACGCGCGACGCCGCGTTCCGAACACGTACGCCGTCCTCCGCGCCATCGCGAACCATACCGACGCCAAGAAATCGATTTTTTTTCGGGGCCGCCTTCTTTACGCAACACCCTGTATATCATCGCGAAAATCATCCTATCGAAAAAGCACGCTCGCCATCCGATTCCCGGACGCCTCCGAACGCAGAATCTTGAAAAAAAAATTTTTACGAGACCGCCTTCTTAACGCAACACCCTGTATATTATCGCAAAATTGACGTTATCGAAAAAATACACCCGCCATCCGATTTCCGGGCGTCTCCGCACCACGAATCCAAAAAAAAAGTTCCTATTTCTATTTAAAAAAAACAAGATGGCGGGCCATTTTGGCGTCGCGCGACGAGCTACGATCTTCTAACCGGTCCCAATCGAAAGAGCGGGTCCGTTCCCCATAAGGATACCCCCGTTTAGCTCCGACGCGACTTTAAATACCTTAAAAAATTTCGATCCGGACCAAAACCTATAGGGCGGCCATTTTGAAAAATTTCCCTTATTACATACTAATAATAGCTGAAGCAAAAAAAACGGGGGACCCTCTGACGGCCGTACGGATCCTACGATCGCGACGCGACCTTCGCCATCGGTCGTCCGGATAGACGTTCTACTGCTTAGGCTATACGAGGACCCGGACGTACGCGCCGCCTCCGCGTTATTCGCTAAAAATCGAAAATCGCGTTCGGCATCGTTCAAAAAACCGACTTTGACCGGACGTATCTTCTAAACGGTACCGTCCACGTCAAAATTACCCCTTACCCGATATATTCTTCTCGACGAGTACTAGCCGATACCCGCACGTTCGCAAAAAAAAAAAAAAAACACCAACAAAGATGGCGGACTTTTGCGTAACGCGCGACGCCGCGTTCCGAACACGTACGCCGTCCTCGCGCCATCGCGAACCATACCGACGCCAAGAAATCGATTTTTTTTCGGGGCCGCCTTCTTTACGCAACACCCTGTATATCATCGCGAAAATCATCCTATCGAAAAAGCACGCTCGCCATCCGATTCCCGGACGCCTCCGAACGCAGAATCTTGAAAAAAAAATTTTTACGAGACCGCCTTCTTAACGCAACACCCTGTATATTATCGCAAAATTGACGTTATCGAAAAAATACACCCGCCATCCGATTTCCGGGCGTCTCCGCACCACGAATCCAAAAAAAAAAGTTCCTATTTCTATTTAAAAAAAACAAGATGGCGGGCCATTTTGGCGTCGCGCGACGAGCTACGATCTTCTAACCGGTCCCAATCGAAAGAGCGGGTCCGTTCCCCATAAGGATACCCCCGTTTAGCTCCGACGCGACTTTAAATACCTTAAAAAAATTTCGATCCGGACCAAAACCTATAGGGCGGCCATTTTGAAAAATTTCCCCTATTACATATACTAATAGCTGAAGCAAAAAAAACGGGGGACCCTCTGACGGCCGTACGGATCCTACGATCGCGACGCGACCTTCGCCATCGGTCGTCCGGATAGACGTTCTACTGCTTAGGCTATACGAGGACCCGGACGTACGCGCCGCCTCCGCGTTATTCGCTAAAAATCGAAAATCGCGTTCGGCATCGTTCAAAAAACCGACTTTGACCGGACGTATCTTCTAAACGGTACCGTCCACGTCAAAATTACCCCTTACCCGATATATTCTTCTCGACGAGTACTAGCCGATACCCGCACGTTGCAAAAAAAAAAAAAAAAAAAAAAATAAGTCCACTCAACGACTTTGACAGGTAAACAATGAAATCCCTAACGAATTTCCTATCTTCTAAATATTACGAAATTTATTTGATATTTTGATCATAGCATCTTCTTATATGCATGTCACAACGTTTTATTTACCGAATTTCACAATAAATCCACTCCTGTTATAATTCTTACAAATTTCTTAACTTTTTCCTTTACACAGTTTAAAACACTGCAGGTAAGTCGATATCTTGCGCGGGCTATTTGAATATACGGTTTAATTGAAAACATGTGCTGTGTTTTAAATTAAAACTTTATGTAGTTATATACGTATATAGTTTTGATAGAATGTTGTGTAAACATAAATAAAGAATTTATTACAATTCTTTTTTACTTATACCTACCGTAAACCATCTATCTACGGAAAACTAATACAAATTCTGTCAGCTAATAGGTCATTACCTTCAAGCGGTTTGTAAGTAAATAATAGTTTCTTAATGTTTAAAAGCGATCTAAAGATGTAAAGGATGTAGTAGAATTAAAAATAAGCTAATTTTCTAAATTAGAATATATTAGTAGTAAGTATTGTAGTAATGTTTATTTTCGCTAAGCAAATATAAAGCGCAAATAGTTCCCTGGTGAAGTCGGTAGATGTGTAATGCAGAGATATACGCATCGATTCATATTAGTCGCAATTTTTTTTGTGTTGTTTTTATAGAAAGAGTAATCGATAATGAATAAAATAGTAAAGTCAATATCATTGTGTTTATAAATTTACTCTATACTCTACTTATACGATTAACTTTTTAATGAAAATGTATTACATAAGTAGATATCAGAAAATTACCTATTCGAACATCTCTATACCTTATTTCAAAAAGAGAGAGGGGACAAATTTCCAGCCCAACTTACAATATATAATTTGCAAAATAAATTTGATGTGACATTCTCTGATAAGTAAGGTAAAAGGGAACTAATTTACACCAAATAACAGAGAAATTAATGTAGTAACTATAGTAAAACTTTAAATATACCTGTGGTATATACAATGTCGGTATGTTTGACAATAAACAGAAATAATAGAACGTTGCATAATGTGATTTTGCTTTGCTTTCAGCCAGTGGCGGCTCGGGGTGGTTCACACAGGGAGTGCATAATTTCAAAATTAAAAAGTATAATACAAAAGACAGAAAACAAAACAAAGTATTTTTAATTTCACACCCACAAATGCAGTTATTTTTCTGATAAATATCCATTTTGAATTTTCTTATAACGTCTTTCCCTTTAACAGATTGTTTATTTTCTAAACATAATTGAGGCATCGACCGTTTAAGATTTTTTATTGCGATTTTTTTATCATACGTTAACCTCGAAAACGTGTTATTCTGTAACGCAAAGACGAACAGCGGTGAGCAGACTGGATATCTTGCTCACACGCTATGTATTATACGATATGGTCGTAGAACAAAACACAGTTCTCCCCACCTTCAATGTAATGTTAATGGCTTGACATGCAACGGTTGGGTTATTGCTCATTACGAGTAAATTTGGTTGCATAAACGATCATTAGTTGCTTATATGCCAGTTACGTTGTATGTAGAATATCAAGTTTTAAAATAATTTAAACCTATTTTAAAACCGGTCGGCATCAGAAGCAGCAGTTACACAATACATAGGTCGTACAAGCACGTTCTGATATAATTTTATCCATCATGTAGGTTGTTACGCGCGCCGCTCACTGCCATGTTCCTGTTCAATATCTATGAATACGTAATAAATAAATATTTTCACAGTTAGTCGCCGCTTGGTTTGTTTTGTTTCAAAATTACAGGGAGTGCAATTGCTCACTTGCTCTCATTAAAGAGCCGCCACTGCTTTCAGCCAATAAGAAACGAGTGTCATTTGGGTCTGTTCAGTATTGTTAGTACGTTTATGAGATTTGAATTGTTATTAAATTGATAATTTTTAATTAGCATCGATTTATTTTCATTTAGAGGCAGATAATCACGTGTCACGATATCACCATTTTCATAATATGTTTAAAATTAGTAACGATCCCGAGTAGCATTTAAAAACTAATTATATATATCTTATTATGTATTTTATTTTATAAAAATCATTCTTACGTCAAACAAATTACACATATAAATTTTACGTTGTGAAATTTTTAAGAATAATTTTTCTAATGTCTCGACCTTTACAGGTATGTAGGAACCTTTAATACAATAATCCCATCTCTAACAACATTGACAGCTGATTCACACATACCAGATATATCATCTAACCTATTTGATTTAGAAAGAATCACATATCAAAATATAATTATTTAAGATACGAAAACATCATTAGGTCAAGTTATAAGGTTATTATGGGAGATATTTTACCTATTTATGCTACTTGGTAATGTGAATCTGAAAGGTAACCAGTATTATATTACATTATCATGTATCTTATATATTAATAATCATCATCAATTTTTAGTATTTCAAAATTGTGAAAGAATTGTGATGTCTTAATCTACAGGACAGAAACATAAACATATGGAGCTACAGATTATTTATTTATGACATAAATGACAAATGAAGCGTAGTGATATCGTTAACATATTGATATCGTGTAATATTATTACTTTTAGTAGTTAGTAAAAATATATGCCTATGCATAACTATTATACCTTGAAAATAAAAAGTGTCTTTAGAATGCTAGACATGTTTTTTTCAAGATTCATTGGAAAATTAGATAAAGTACGAAAGGTTGTAACCGATATAAAGATATAACACATGAGGGCTTGAATAAAAAGAACAGGTACATTCTTCATATGATGCACAATCGCACCAAGATTTATAACACTATTATTTATGGAGATATCTACCTATTACTGATAGTAATATCCAACATTTTTATGCCACATCGTGATAATAATAAAGATAATTTTTTCAGATTTTAATTTTTAATATTTTAGGATGGTAATAAACCGAGAATGTCCTAGCCTACAAACGAAAGTAATAATGAGTTATACTTTTGTGATAAATTATATACCGAGAATAAAATGTGAAAATGACAGATTTACGGTTAATAACTTGATATCGTATTGTTTTATAAGGGAAGGTGATTGTTAATAGTGGATGTGTATTATTGTTACTATATTAACAGTACATAATTATACATTTAATAGTATATTATACTATAAGGGAGAGAAATGCGTTATTTTGGCAGGGGTGCAAATTAAAACCCGAGAGCTACAATGCACCGAGGACAAAATAGCACCTTTCCTGGATGGTATATACTATTTTTTCCACAGTCTCATTAACTTAAAAACACTTAATTCGTCATTATGAAGTAAGTAGCACCAGAATTATTGTATTCAGATTTGACCATTTATTTAGCAGTCGTTGAATTATTGTCATAACTACAAAATAAACATCACATGAATCACAAACATTCTCCATAATGTAAACTCCCTTGGGAGCATTATACTCCCTTGGGAATAATCGACTATTTCTGTTTTGATGTCATAGAAACTGATTTTTACTCTCGACATTAATATTTGTTCAAATCATTATTGGAGATAGTGACCAGAAAACAGAGGATTGTCAAATAACGAAATATAATCAATGTGACAGTAATTGTGTAAATATTAGGTCTTTTTTCTTATTTTGATGACCTTTTTTGATTTTACAAAAACCAATTAGACTGTATTAGTATGTTCTGTCGATGAAAATATTGTGGATATGATTATGCGGAAGGCATGTGCAAATTTATTTTTGCAAATATCTCAAAAATTAAGGACTATTTGATTTTATGTTTTTTTTTTGTCTCTTTGTTGGCTCTTTGTTGTATGTAGAAATAAAAAATGGCTATATAATATGCTTTACTACTAAAAAATGGAAAAAGTAATTAATTCATCGGTTAATTAGAAACATGCTTTTAGTAGTATTATTTAAAGAAAATAAGTTCATTATCACTATTAATATCCAAAATAAGACTGAATTCCATTCAAAATCCCTACATAATATTTATGTTTCAATCAATTAAATTTTAAAATTAAAATTAAATAATTTTCTAACAGAGTAAAATCTCAATAAATTATTAAGGGGAAAGAGTTATTTTTAAAGAGAGTGAGCGTAAATTTCTACAATCTCTGTACTAAAGAGTTATTTTTAAAGAGAGTGAGCGTAAATTTCCACAATCTCTGTATTACTTAGGATATTTCATTTATTTTACATCTACAGTAAAATATATCCAACCTACATTTAAATTATACCGCCATAATTTAAAAGAAACTTATATCCGTGACGTAAGTAACACACGTAAGCGTCTATTGGTACGCCATTTTAATATCGTTTGCAATACGTTAAGCTTCGTATGCGCTTAAAATAATTGTTTTACGTTATTATTAATTGTTATTTCCATTGAAATTACAAGTGAAGTATTTATTACTCATTCGTTTGTAATTGTGAATATCAAACTACCACAAATACGAACAAGGTAAGTGTTAATATTTTTATTAATATTACAGTACATGTTAGTGTCTTTGTTTGTACATTACGCATATTATCCTTTTAATAATCTACCCTATTAACTGTAGCAATGATTTATTTAGAATACATTTAAGAATTACGTTATAAGATATAATACATGTTGATTGTTAAATTGTTTAAAAGTATAGTTAAATTTATTTAATTACGTTGATGGAAGCACATCATATGCACTATAATAAATTGCTGTATCCAGTAGCGTATACAGAAAATGATGCAAATTAAATAAAATAAATTGTTGATACATAGTGAGACGTTCTTTCGTTCATTAACAAAAACACTTTCATTTACGAAAAAATTTAATTTCAAGTAAAAATTATAGTTTTGTTATTAGGATATTATAATTGATATAGTAGTGAGTTTTTATACTGTTTGTCTCATATTCGTTATTCAAAGAAGTTAACAAATTTACTGTTATTTTAGATGCCACGACGAAAATCTTTTACAACACGAAAGGGTAAAAGGAAGGGCCAAAAAAAATGAACAGTGCAAAACCAGCACAAATAGCACCTGCTCCAATTTTTCACAGATGTCGAATGCAACATCTACATCTAATGTGACGCAGGTTTCTAGCATCATTCCGAACACCATACCAGGTAAATTTTACTTTAGCTTACGTTTAATCATCAATGTACAACCTTTTTTAATAATAGAGCAGTATAATTGCTTGCAATAAATCTGCGTACAAGTCTTATGCCATTTTCCATGTTTTTTCAATGTATTGAAATGTACTTTTCAAAATGAGGTTAAAAATGTCAAGTTAACAGCATGTTTATATTGCAGAGAGATAGATTGACAACTATCTAGCAATAAACTATGACAAATTATAGATGACGGATTACATCCAAATCATATATGTATAAGAATAAAGCGTACACAATTTTATTGCAAGCGAGTGTACTTACCGTACATAGTATATCTGTCAGTATTACATTGACGTTTGTACAAAAATAAATACAAGGCGTATATACAAAATAGTGACATATATTTAAACTCTTTTTATTGAAGTATATTTAAGTCTATTGGAAACAACTTATTTAAAATTATTTTGAAATATACAGGGCGTTACAAAAAAAAGTTGTACATCAAAATTTTACAGAACACTATATACAGATCGGGACATATTTTTAGCGTGCTTAGGTTTTCAAGTAACGTGCCATCGAAAAAAAAACATAATTAGGGTAGGCGATGTAAATGTTTTTGATCGTTGTTTTAGCCACGATTACATAATGACATTTATTACTTGACATTTTATTGTAACTTTAGTTTATGACCTTTATAACCTCAAATTAAATGTCAAGGAATAAGTGTCATTATGTGAAAGTGGCTAAAGTAACTATCCATTCACATAGCCTACTCTAATTATGATTTTTTTCGATGTGTCTATATATTGGCTTTTATGAACTGTTCCCATCTCTAATGAGATAATGCGGACATAATTCATTATGTTTAAAACAGCTGTCATGTTTATGTCAAGTTTTTATCATTTAAAAATTACATTAAGGGAGATGTTTAGGAAGCAATAATAAAGTCTAATAAAATGCCTGATTCAAATTTATTTATTATAGTTTATGAAAATATCAATTGGAAAATAAAGTGCATTTACATAACAATCAATTTAGTTACAATATTCGAAGAAACTTAAAGCTAATCCTAAGCAAAATAAAAAGAGGGAAACAACAAACATTTTAATGTTAACCAAAGCAAATTTAATGAATTGAATTCGAAATCATGACTATAAATTTCTTTTTTCGTAAAACCCCACAGAAAGAAATCATTAGGTGATAAATCACAAGACTTCACTGACTATTTAATGCGTGCTAATGAATCAATCAGGAAATATTTGATTCAGGAAGTTAATAGCTACTCTATAATTGTGAGAATATCCATCCTATTGGAAGCGAACAGTACGAAAATTAATGGGAAGGCGTCGAATTGATGAAATGACCTTATTTTGTAAAAGTTGTATATATTTTCGACCATTTAAGCTATCATCAATGAGAAATAGGCTTATAAAATGTGGTCACCTAACATCCTGGTCCAAACATTTAGCTTTTGTGGACACTGAGTACGCACAGCAACACTAAGATATTTATTTTTCTTAAAATAATATCAAGTAACGGATGGATTATGTTTTCTATATAATAAGAAAAATGAAGACTCATTACAAAATATAATATTGTTTAAAGTGTCATTTTCATTATTTTTGTTTAGCATAATTTCACAAAACTCCATTCGCCTAAAATTTTCCTCAGGAAACAATTCTTGCGTCGTCACTCCGAACAGTTTTAACATTCACGTTGAGTTCCGCGGAAATCTTTGTACTAAGAACAAGGTTCACTAGCTTCAACAAGTGCACAAATATTAATATCCCAATTTTGATGCTACTCAACAGCTGATCTCACGCCTGGTTCATCAGGCATGACACTTTTTGCAGGCGTTAACACATCCACAAATTTGGAACTTTTAACAATGGCAGTAACAGTTGTCGCACTTGGTGATGGTCAATTTTCTTATGCAACAATAAATATGTTTATTGTTTCGTTTATGGACTTACTCTGAAAATACAACTTTACGAGCTGTATTTTCTCTGCTATTCTGTATGAGTCATTTTATCTAATTTTATTATTACTCATCTAACGAAATTTTTAAATGTCAGTGATGACATAAACATGATAGATGTTTTAGATAACTTATGTTATTAGAGGTGGTTCATGAAAGCCAATGTATTTAAAATAATGTCCCAATCTGTATAATACTAATAAAGTGTATGCAATTTTATTGCAAGCGAAAGTACACCGTGTCCGTAAATGTTTGAAGCTGACGTTTGTCAAAATGTATGCAATATCTGTGCTTAAAGTTTACCACCCTGAGAATTTCAGTTGATTTATTCCTCTATGGCCATAGTCGCACATCTGTAATTTCATTGGGTTTGTTTTTTTGTCATTGCAATGGTTTTATAGTTGTCATTTTTTATAATTATTAATTTTAATTAGCAATAAGCGTTTCCAGAAGGAAGCATATTGTGTTTGATTTAAAGAAACAATTTTAATAATTATACTGAAAGTAAACTACCGCGTGGGACGCTAATGTTAATTTTTACGATCAGATATAGTGTGATAAACTTAACCAAAATTTGACAGTAGCTGTCAGCTTCAAACATTTACGGACCCCCGATACTTATCGTACGTAGTAAGATATATAACCTGCTTTTCTATAGACATCTGTCAGTATTATATTCGATTACATTGACGTTTCTACAAAATTAAATATAAGGGGTATACACAAAACGGTAACATATATTTGGTAACATATATTTAAAATCTTTTTATTGAAACATATTTAAGTCTATTGGAAGCAGCCCTTCTAAAATTATTTCAAAATATACAAGGCAGACCAAAAAGAAGTTACACAATAAAATTATTAAAATATATATATAGAAGACCATATAAAGGGTGAAGCATCTACATTCGCCTCGGTTGATATACAAAAAACTAACACATATTTAAAATCTTTTTGTTGGAGCAAGTATAGATCCATTGGGAGCACATTCTAAAATTATTTTGAAATATACAGGATTTTCCAAAAGAAACACATCCAAAGGCAAATTACTGTTATATTCCCTATACCTAGGTTCAATAATTCCTGAGATATTTAATAATTTTTGAAAATGTAGATCAATATTTAGAATGAGTACCTGGCGTACGTATTTAAGTTACGTGTTTCAAATTGTATTATTTCATTAGCACAACTATTACATCTAATGCTAAAATAAAAGTGCTTTCTAAAACTTATACAGGATGGTTAAAATTTTACCTCCAATTGCGGGTACCATTAATGCTCAATAATTTGCTTATTTTAATTGGAACACCCTGTATCTAACATCGTCATTCAATTTTAATTCTATTTCTCTTTTAAATATTATTAAGATGCCCTCTAGCTATCTTTTATAGTTTTTTTGTAAACTACTAAAAATTTGATTAAATCAAAGTAACTTTAATATGATGACACTAAATCCAGATATATTGGTTAAGTTTTGTTTTATTGCCAATAATTATGAAGCAACGTCCAATACACCACTGCCTACTTTTCAAGAATAAATTAGACAAATGTAATATCTGAAATTATTGTCATCATGTCAAAATTACTTTGATTTAACCAAATTTTTAATACATAATCGCCATTTCAAACACTAAATCGACATTTACAAAGAAACTATAAGAGATAGATTTATGGAACCTTAATAACATTTAAAAGAGGAATAAAATTAAAATCGAAGAACGATGTTAGCAAGTTATTGAGTATTAATTACCTACAATTAGAGGTAAAATTTTAATCACCCTGTATAATTTCTAGAAAGCATTTTTATTTTAGCATTAAATGTAATAGTTGTAAATAGTTGTGCTAATGAAATAATACAATTTGAAACGCGTAACTTAAATACATACGCCAGGTACTCATTTTAAATATTGATCTACACTTTCAAAAATTGTTAAATATCTCAGGAAGTATTGAACCTAGGTCATCGAAATATACGATAATACACCGTGTACGTAAATGTTTGAAGCTGACGTTTGTCAAAATGTATGCAATATCTCTGCTTAAAATTTACCATTCTGAGAATTTCAGCTGGTTTATTCTTCTATGGCCATAGTCGCACGTCTATAATTTTGTTGGGTTTGTTTTTTTGTCGTTGCAACGGTTTTATAGTTGTAATTTTTTATAATTATTAATTTTAATTAACAATAGGCATTTCCAAAAAGAAGCATATTGTGTTTGATTTAAAAAACAATTTTAATAATTATGTTGAAATTAACTACCGCGTGGGACGCTAATGTTAATTCTTGCGATCGAAATCAGATGTAGTCTGATAAACTTAACCGCTGTCAGCTTCAAACATTTATGGACACCCGATATATATACATGGTATTCCATTTAAATTTAAATAAATTTGATGTGTAACATTCTTTTAAAACACGCAGTATATTTTCAAATAATTTTAGAACGTACTCCCAAGGACCTTACATATGTTCCAACAAAAAGATTTTAAATATGTTACTGTTATTTATATATCAACCGAGGCGAATGTGGTGCCCCACCCTATATACAGTGTGTCTCCGGATCGACGATATGAATAGATATAAGAATATGTAAATGTTTTAATTGAAATTTCATCTTCTGGGGTTGAACCCTACTTGGGTAGAAAGTAATTTCTGCCATATTTTTAATTTTCAAAAATCATGCATGCCTTGAAAATTTACAAAAATATAGTTCTTATCACTAATAAAGTACCTGTTTTGTAGGAGATACGACAAAATGATATTAAGAAAAGTTACCCAAAATAATAAACTATGCAAGTATATAAAATTTGAAAAAGATCGAACATACTTTGAAAATTTACAAACAAATTATTCTTTCCACTAATAAAGTGCTTTTTCTGCAAGAGATACGATAAAATATTGTTAAAAAGAAATTATTCAGATTAATAATTTATATAAGTGTACAAAATTTTTGCAGAAAAATCTTCTTTAGTGGAAACAATAACTTTTTTGTGAATTTCAAAGTATGTTCAATCTTTTTCAAATTTTGTAAACTTGCATAGTTTATTATTCTGAATAACTTTTTATTAATAACATTTTGTCGTATTTCCTAAAAAAGTTTACTTTTCAAAATTAGCGAAAAGAATTCGACATAATTTTTAAATTTTCAAGGCATGCGTGATAAAAATATGACACAAATTACTTTCTACACAAGCAGGGTTGAACCCCAAAAGATGAAATTTCAACTAAAAAATTTACACTCATACCTATTCATGCGTCGATCCGAGGACACACTGTATATTTAAAATAATTAATTTTTGAAATATTTAATATTCTTCTCATGAAATGTGAACTTCTTCTATAATAATACATATATTGACTTTTACAAGCTAATTCTTCACCCTCTATATCCTTATAAAAATTATCTACCTACTGATAAAAATATTCAAATATTGCAAACTTTGTATTAATATAAGTATAACAAAATTAAACATAAACGTACCAACTTATGCACACATGTATATATGTTGTTTTCATAATTGATGTTTTTTAATTCAGATTTGAAAAATTTATAAGCATTTTATAGATCTATAAAACTTTATGTGATCGATTATCATATCTTAAACGAGTCATCATTAACTTTAAACCTGAAAAAATTTCGAAATTAAAATAAAAATTTCGACATATAATTTTTAAATTCTTCAACTTTCAAAAACTGGAAATGTAATCATTAGTTTTTCAGTTTAGATACCGTTAAATTAAATAATTTCCACGATATATATCACTAATACGACGTACTGTAATTCTTTATATATAGATTCTTGGACAACGTCGTCTCCAAAACGACCACGGCCAAAATGTATATGTAGCCAGCAATACAATCAACCAGGTTTATCGACAACATATTGTCCATTACATGATGTTGGGAGAGGTGACACGAACACAACGCAGGTCACCCAGGCATCTGACAGAACGACGCAGATTCCCAACACTATACCAGGTAATTTTCGTTTCAATTAACGTACTCTATTTAATTTAATTTTAAGTTTGACTAAAAGCAAATAGTAAACTTTAATTAAAAAAAAATAAAAACATAATATCTATAAAACAACTTTGGATAAGACAAATTGGAATATATCTATTGCAAATGATCTTTACTAATACGCTGTAAAGTATGACCGTTTTTTAACAGTCACCCTGTATAATATTCCAAATTTGATTCACCATGGTTGCTTCCAGTTAAAAGATAAATACTTAATATATTACATATTTATTAAGTGTGATACATAATTTTAAAATTTGATATTCTATGAATAAGACTAATGTTTTAGGCGCGCGTTTTTTATGTTAACATTTATTAGGGTAATATTATTACTCTAACTGATATAAATAACAATATTGAAACAGTTACACATCCAAATATCAACATTTCATTAAACAATTTAGGTTATTTTATAATTATAACGAATGTTAACTTTGTTCACAACTCAAATACAAATTAAATTTGAGTTGTATCACTCTTCTTTGCAAATAATCGATAAGATATAGATTCTTTTAATTTTCTTCAATTTGAATTTTTGGTTACAAACCATATATTCTGTATATTTAATATTAATTTATGTTTTATCGAATTATAATTTAGTTTTTCTAAATAATATATCTATGTTTTTTGATTCGTTAAATTTTGGAATTGCAACGAATCATCTATCGTTTGGTTCAAAATAAAAAGTTTTAAATTGTTTATATTAAAATAAATAATTTATCATTATAAGGTGAAAAACAAACTTGATGATAAAACAGAAAAAATGTTACATAAATTAATTAATTATTAAGTATGAATAGATATTTCTCTATTTAATAATTATCAAATATCATTTTTAATAAAATTTTCTAATTAATTCATTTTCGTGTTATGATTAAATCTTTATTAAAACGAAATAGTTTTAAAAAGAATATTAAATAAAAACATACACATAATACTAATAGGAAAAAATTCTTCGTTTAGATAGTTACATGTCTTGCCCAGCGTCACTATCAAAACGACCACGAAAAAAGTGTACGTGTCATCGACCAGGTCCATCGAGTGAACGTTGTCCGTTACAAGACGAAACTGGTGACGATAATCCACGGATAATTATAGACGAGCATGAGAACATGAACAACCCGTCGTATAATGCTAATGTAGTGAATGATGAAAATGAAACCATAGATGACAATACACAACGCCGAATACCAGAAGGATGTATTTGCTATGAACCGGGTCCAGCACATCAAAGATGTCCGCTACACGAAATTGAGGCTGGCGACGTTAACGAAGTCGTTGTTGCAGCGGACCCATTCGACGATGGTTTGACAGAAATTCTGCGTATGATAAATATCAATACGCCCCAAGAAAATCGACATCAACCAGCCGATGATGATGATAATGTAAACGCAGCTGTAAATTTTCTTCCTCCTCCTGCAATTCCGCAACGAGCCGGAGACGGAAATTACTTAATGGCAACCGTTAGAGTAAATATCGAAATCCATAATTGTGGACGCTTAAGCGAAAATTGCGAGCACTGTCGCGCTAAATATTTTATTTTGGAAACAAATACGCGAGGTAATTATACGAAATGTTGCTCAGGAGGAAACGTCGATTTGATACCTCTCGGTCAACATCCCGAAGAATTACGACGTCTTTTCACAGGACAGCACCAATTATCGAGAGAATTTAAACAGAATATTAACGTTTATAATAATCTGTTCCAATTTGCGAGCGTACAAGCGAATTTACGAGAAATTCCTGGACGCGGTCCCTTCGTATATGCCATACAGGGGCAGATATACCACCACTACACCGACGTAAACGTAAATCGCGAAAATCAAAAATTTGGTCCAATATACTTCTTAGATCCCGAAGCAGCAATTCGACAAAGGATAGAAAACGCGGGAAATATTAACATACATCCAGTTTTAGTGAGGTTAATTGAGGATGATTTAAGAATCGTCAATCCGTACGCTCAAATTTACCGGCACCTTCATCAAGTTTACGACGAACAACGAGCACTAAACGAACAATTGCAAATACCCCACGTTTGCATAGAATTTGTCGGTCCCAGACGAAATGCAAATAGACGAGAACACGATCTACCGGAAATACCAGAAGTTGCGGCCGTCATACAGTATAACGAAGCTATGCCGCCAAATCCGCAGATGAGAGTTTTCTTAACGGATAGAGATGCCGGTGTTAGAACAATCGATCATCAAAGTTCACATTCAGATCCATTGTTATATCCTTTACTCTTTCCAAATGGAGATCAAGGATGGAATATGGACATACCATTACAGAACGTGCGCGGAGAGAGAGGCAGACAACGAGTCACCTTATGCCAATATTACAATTATCGTCTCGCGTTCCGCGATTACGTTAACGAAGAGTTGTTCGATATATTCAGAAATGGCGGACGATTAACACAAAAATTCGTAGTTGCGGCGTTCATAAAAATCGAAGCAAATCGTATTAACTATCTTCGCCATAATCAAGATAGATTACGAGCTACGGAATACTACGGTTTAATGGATTACTTACATAATCGAGGTGAACGCGACAATGTACCCATAGGACGTATGATAATTCTCCCATCATCGTATCTCATGTCCCCTCGACATCAGATGCAGAAATTTCAAGATGCTATGAGTATCGTTTCCATCATGGGATATCCAAGTTTATTTATTACTTTTACGTGTAATCCGAAATGGCAAGAGATAGTAGAGAATATTCCACAAGGAGACGAAGTAAACAATCATCCCTTACTTATCTGTAGAGTCTTCAAGATGAAGTTAGATCAACTGTTGGACGATCTTACGAAACAATTTATGATGGGCGTCTGTATAGCTTATCTGTACGTGATAGAATTCCAAAAACGCGGACTTCCGCACGCCCACATATTGATCACGTTGAGAAACGAAGACAAGTTTCGGGATACGATACGAGTAGATCAATTGATCAACGCGGAAATACCGGATCCCGATACAGAACCCGAATTACACGAACTGGTCGGGCAACACATGATACACGGACCGTGCGGACCTCACAATCCCGCCAGCGTTTGCATGCAAGAGGACAAATGCACGAAAAAGTTTCCAAAATTTTGGTATAACAATACGACAATCCGAGAAGGAACCGTAAATTATCGACGCAGACGAAACAACAGAACTATAGAAGTTCGTCGAGGAAACGCGCGTTATCAAGTCGATAATTCTTTCGTCGTCCCGTATAATCCGTACCTTCTATTAAAATACCGTACGCATATTAACGTAGAAGCATGCTTTAATATTGCAACCGTCAAGTATTTGTATAAATACTTCTTCAAAAATTCCGATCAAATCACGATGGAAATAATTCAAAGACCGCCGCCGCACGGACAAGACGAAAACGCGGAGAGGCGAGAAATACGATACGACGAGATCAAATCGTATTTAAATGGACGTTACTTAACACCACCCGAAAGTAGTTGGCACATACTGCAATTCGACTTTCACGGGAGTTCGCATCACGTCGAACGTCTTCAATTTCATCTACCCGGACGCCAACAGATACTGTTTCGAGATGGCGAAGAACAAGCGGTCGCCGATAATAACGTACGAACGCAACTGTTGTCTTGGTTCGACCTGAATCGGGACGATGAATTCGCCCGTCAATGGTTGTTTACGGATATACCGCACCATTACGTATGGAGAAATAGACAATGGAATAGACGGCAAAGAATTACTAAACCAGTCGTATCCAGATTAGTAAACGTTTCGTTACGCAACGGCGAACTATACTATCTTAGGTTATTATTGTTGCACGTTCGAGGAGCCACCTCTTTCGAAGACTTGAGGAACGTTAACGGAGTAATCTACGAAACGTTCCGAGAAGCTTGCCAAGAACGAAATCTTCTCGCCGAAGATAGAGAATGGACTCGCAGTTTAACCGAAGCGTGCGCCAGAGATATGCCGAATCAACTGCGACAGATGTTCGCTTTCATATTAGTTTTCGGAATCGTCCATGATGCTCCGGCATTATGGAGACAGTTCCGCAATCACTTGATGGAAGATTTCGTACGACGTCGACGTATGAACGAAGACGAAGCCGAAATCGCCGCTTTGCAACGTATACAGTTTATCTTACGGGTAAACGGCAGAAGACTATCGGAGTTCGGAATAGACGATCCCCCAGAACAGGTGAATATGATAGAGGATCAAATCGATATCGACGCCGAACGTCGAGAAGCCGAAGTTCTGATTAACCGGTTGAACGAAGAACAACACAATATATTCGATACGGTCATCCAAGCCGTCCAAAACGATAACGAACCGCGGAGATTGTTCTACATATCTGGATCAGGAGGAGTTGGAAAATCTTTCTTATATAACTCCATCATAACCAGGTTAAACGCTTTAGAGATCAAAGTGATATCGATAGCCAGTACGGGCATCGCCGCGGCATTATTGAAGCAAGGTAGAACGGTACATTCCAGATTTCAATTACCCGTGCCAGTCTTCGAAAATTCTACTTCGCGCATAACACGAGAATCGGAGGATGCGACGTTCATCAGAGAAAGTAAATTTTTAATATGGGACGAAGTTAGCATGTCTAACCGACTCATTTTCGATCTGGTAGATAGAACCATACGTTTCTTATGCAACAACGATCTACCTTTCGGAGGAAAAGTCGTTATAATCGGAGGCGACTTCAAACAATGTTTGCCTATAGTTCTAGACGGAAATCGCGCTGCCGTCGTAGAAGCGTGCATTAAGAGCAGCCCTTTATGGAATTTGTTCGAACATCATCGTTTACGAACGAATATGCGCGTTCGGCCGGAAGAACAAGATTTTATCGCGTGGTTAGAACAACTCGGTAATAACACGTTACCAACGTTGAACGATCACCTTCGTCCGAATCTAATACTGCTTCCCAGAGAATGTATTACGGAAACGTTGGATGAACTAATAGAGAACATTTTTGGCAATCTACGAGCCGGAGAAGTTCTTAACAGAGCAATTTTGACGCCGCTTAACGAGAACTGCCACTTGATAAACGAACGAATACTAAATAACGTCGAAAATCCGCAAACGATTTATCAAAGTATAAACGATATCATCGACGAAGATCAAGAGATAAGAAATATGTATCCTATCGAGTTTTTGAACTCTTTAACGCCAAGCGGTTTTCCTCAACATACGTTAAAGCTCAAAGAAGGATGCGTAATCATGCTGTTACGAAATCTGAACGTACGAGCTAATCTATGCAACGGAACCAGATTATTGGTGCGTCATTTAGGTGAACTTTACATCGACGCCGAAATTATACAATTCGACGGTCAACTCTCAAACAAACGAGTATTTATTCCGCGTATCGATTTTACAACGAACAATACTTCGAATTTACCGTTCGTAATGAGAAGACGTCAATTTCCGGTACGATTATCCTACTGTCTAACCATTAACAAGAGCCAAGGACAATCCTACGACTCAGTAGGAATTTATTTACCCAACGTAGTGTTCGATCATGGACAACTGTACGTGGCCTGTTCAAGAGCACGTTCTATGCGACAATTGTACATCCACGTTACGGATACCAATAATCAAGGGAAGATATTCGGTGACGAACGAGTATATACAAGAAACATAGTTTATAATGAAGTTTTATAGTAGATGAATAAATCAAAATCACGTTTACTACATGAGTGTGAGTATAATAAATATTTAATATTTATTTAAATGGTAAAATATACAAAACGTATTGATTAAATCATATCATAAATATCACATACATATATACACATCTTAACATAATGCAAATATAAATACCATTAAATTTTCATATATATGCAGTTAACTTTAAACATGTCTTTTTTGCGGTCATAATATTGAATTTACTTAATTTATCTGTTATTTCAAAATGTCCACCGTTTTCCCTTCTAAATATTATCGAAAACATTATTGTGGTAATTATTTATCCATATGGTCGAAAATTAATCGATACCAAATATTAAAGACTTAGTAAAAGACATACGCCAAGAAGGCCACCACAATAGTCGGTGAGGATATGCTATCTAAGTCTTGAAACATGCACCAAATATTGTATTTGTTTTCGCATTGTATTGGATATAGTAAATATTACGATATTTTTTATCAGTCTTCAGATATGTAATATAAACGAACAAGATAAATTTAACGTAGATCTAATCCTCATATGTAGTGAATTTAATTTTGAACGTTTTAAATTATTAATAGTAAAGTCTAAAAAAAGACAAATTGTACAAGCAGAATATCCCAACAAAAATAGCACAACCACACAATTATATCAATGCATAAATCCAAATAAAATACATTATACTAATGTTTCAATACACACGAAACGAATTGAATTTTTTAAAATTGAAATAAATATTTCAAATAAATGTACTATACGAGTAACACATGGGTATGATAGGGCTAGATCGGCGAAAAGTCCCATGTATAACTAATAAAAACTTAACGCTCCTAGGGCAGTACCTCATGCTTATCAAATGTATAAGCTAAGGTAGGAGTGGAAATCTGCCTATTAATCATTTTTGTTCCGTTTTAGATAACAACATCATCACAATCATCATAACAGATAAATACGAATCATTTTGTTTGCAGACGATAATACTTACGGAGATCATAGTACAGAAGGATTTACGAAAAACTATTACTTGGTACCTATCTGTAAGAGCGTAGAAGTAAAACGATTTATTTAAATTGGACGAAGAAACAAAAAAAAAATATTTTTATATCTACTCAATTATTTATTTCGTATTGTAATAATGAATGATATTACAATTTGTTATTTCGTATAAGTTAACAATCAACTTGAAATAAACACCGTGTTCGTAATTTTTTTTGTTTTATTGTAAGTATATAACTTTTAATATTTAAGTTTTATTATTTATTATAAACGCCAAAAGCAGATTTAATAGGAAATTTTCAAATACATTTTCATCAATAATGATACGAACAGTAATATAAATGCGTTTTTCCACGGTTGGAAATAGAAATCAGTTTCTATAACGTCAAAATTAATTAAAACAGGAATAGTCAATTATTCCTAAAAGAATATAATTTTCCCAAGAGAGTTTACATTATGAAGAACGTTTGTGTAGTTGTGACAATAACTCAACGATTGTTAAATAAATGCTCAAATCCAAATACAATAATTTTGGTGTTACTTACTTCATAATGACAAAATATATGTTTTTAAGTTAATGAGACCGTGGAAAAAATAGTATATACCATTCGGGAGAGATGCTATTTTGTCCTCGGTGCATTGTAGCCCTTGGGCTTCAAATTACACCTCTACCAAAATAACGCATTTCTCTCACTTATAGTATATTTATAATATACTATTATCTTAAAAGAATATTATACAAATTGTTTAAAAAAGATGCGGCAATATTAAGGGAGGTGATTGCCTAAGTCATTTTATACAAAAAAGTTTCTATAAACATAGATCCGCAAACGCTTCGTTATCGATCTACAGCATATTGAAGTTTAATAAAAAAAAAGTAAAAATTAGATTTTTCCAAAACGATTTGAGATATCATAATGAAATTTTAGGCGTGTTAATAGCTCTAAAAGACGCATACTTTACAATACAATACAATGTTTTAGTCGTATCAGTGGCGCGCATATTGACACGTCACAGGCTATTTTTCAGGAAAAAAAATAGAACGCCGTTAATTTCTCTAAAAATAAAAATATGCTTTTCATCTTTGTTCAATTGTGAAAAAAAAAGCTCTCAACTTTTTATCGTACGACGTACCGTTTTTTAGTAAAAAAAACATTTTAGTACATATCCAAGTGTTTTATTCAAGGACAAAAACAAATATTTTACCAAACCAACAATTTTACCAACCAAAAATTACAAAAACTATGTAAAATGTGAAAAATTTAATTTTTACTGTTTTCTTTTTTAATTAAACTTCAACACGCTATAGATCGGTAACGAGACATTTACGAACCTATGTTTATAGGAACTTTTTTATATAAATGACCTGAGCAATCACCTCCTTTAATATTGCCACATCTTTTTTAAACAACCTGTATAAAAAAACTAATTTTAAATCGGTAAGCTGCTAGAACTTATATAAAAAATAACGGTAACTCGAAATTATTGTACATTGTACTATACGTATAGCATGTATGAAATATCCATGCTAAAATTATTAAATTTTAATTAATATAACAGTTTCATACTAATGCAGGCAAAAATTTTTCAATTTCGCGCGTATTTTAAATGCTACACCACTATACTATTTCACCGTGATTTATAGACGAATAACGTAAGAGACACAAATTCCGAACAAACCCGCAGCCCAAATTACAATATACATTTTACAAAATAAATTTTATGTGACATTCTCCGATAAATAAGGTAAAAAAAGATTAATCTACAACGAAAAACAGATAAACTAATATAATAATTGTAGTAAGATTTTAAATACACCTCACTGATTTAAACAATCTCAAAATATTTGACAATAAACAGAAATAAAATCTTGCATTATGTGATTTTACCCTGCTTTCGACCAATAAGAAACAAGTGTCTTATAGGTCTGTTCAGAATTTTCTCTCCCTCCTATTGTAATAAGATAAACATACAACGTTGTTGACAACTAATTTATTTTTGTTGTCAAAAAGAAAAAATTGAAATTATTCGTACACTACAAATTTAAATATTAATACGATAAAAAGAAATTTATTCAAATCTATACGGCTTACTATATCTAACGATCGAAACGACAACTACTATATATAAGAAGAAGATTGAAAGTTCCTTTTATAATTATTATTATTCGCCATAATTAAAGCTATCACAATAATATTTCAAACGACATTGTCTGTCACTATAACCCATGAGACGAAACAGATTAGAAGGATTTTAAAAGTTCATTACGTACAACATTATTGATGCACCTAACAAATTTAAATGTTAACACAATAAGAAGAAATCTATTCCCATCTATATGGCTTTTTATAGATGGAACTGTATTGTCTACGGCAAAAAAATTAACAAGACCTGAGTAATTTAATATTTATTTTTAAAGTTCATGCTAACCATACTTTCATCGAGAAATAACCAATAATTATTAATACAGATCAGAAACAGGGATACTTTATTATATCTCCATGACTTCTTATAGGTGGAAGTATATTGTAATCGTAGAATTTCCTAGAATTATTGTATTGCACCCTGACAATAATAGAAGCTTAACGTATGTAAATAAATTGATACTTTCATCGAGGAACAATCATTAACCATTAGACGAAGAAATGGGGCAAGTTTAGTGATCTAACGGTTGAAACGACAATTATTACATAGAAAGAAAAACAGTGAAAACGTTTTTTATAATTATTAGGATTGTTGATAATTAATATTTTCGCAACAGCTGCATTGTCGCAGATAACGTATCAGCTACCAGCTAAAGCGAAATGCATATTTAGACAACAACATTAAATCGTTCTATAAATAATAATAATACTCATTGAAATATGAATTTTGAAAACTTAAGTTCAGTAGATATAATATTTTTAGTAAATTCAGAAAGCTCAACTAATTTGGGAAACATACTTAACTGGTTTTAAGATTAACACGATATAAAAAATCTATTCATATTTATACAGCTTTTCGTAGATAGAACTATGTTTTGAATTATTTGAAATAAATAAAATATAAAATATTTTACTTTTTAAATATTTTTACTTTTATTTTATACAAATGAATTGTTAGAAAAATTACAATTCTTTATAATGAACAATATTTTATGCCTATTATAATTATTTCTTCTGCGTCCTCTTCTTCCTCTTCGTCCACTTCGTCCACTTCCTCCTTGACTTCCTCCTCCACTTCCTTCTCCTACACATCCTCCCCCACTTCCTTCTCCTACACATCCGCCCGTACTGCCTTCTCCTCTACTACCACCTCCTTCCCCTCCTCTTGCATTTATTTGTTGTTGGTTCTATAAAATTGAATCAATTAATACTATTACATTCAATTATATTATTAAAGATTAACGACTACGAAATAAATCTTAAACTTTTAAACATTTTTACGATTTTTATCTAAGATTAAATAACAATATTTACTATTTGGTTGGTAACCCATTCAAAGTCTCGGAAAAAGCTGGGCTGCAAATAGAAAAAAAATTAATACATCTTATGTTAGATTTTTATTTACGTAATAAAACCAAATTAAAATATTTACTTACCACCGGAGATACAATAACAGGATCTCTTCTCTCCATCGGCAAAGAGGTCCTTTCCACCAGCACCGGCGAAACGGGCATCTCCACCGGAGAAACGGGCCTCTCCTCTCAACCGGAGAAACGGGCCTCTCAACCGGAGAAACGGGCCTCTCAACCGGAGAAACGGGCCTCTCAACCGGAGAAACGGGCCTCTCAACCGGAGAAACGGGCCTCTCAACCGGCGAACGGGGCTTGCCTTCGGACGTATGGTGGCTTCCTACCGGCGAAGGGAGGCTCTCCTCCGGCGTATGGGGGCTTCCTACCGGCAAAGGAGGGCTCCCCTCCGGCGTATGAGGGCTTCCTTCCGCTGTCGATGGAACCTGGACGTAAAAAATAGTTATTTAACACAGATATAATAGAATACATACATTACAAAAAAAAAAAAAAACAAATATTTAAATAAATTCTTATGAAAAAAATAATAAATTCGAATTATTTAATATCTATTACCACATAATATAATTAATATTAGTTAATTGAACATATGAAACAATTACTTTAATGAAAAAAACCATAAAATATGTAAATAATAATGAAAAGAAAAATTTGTAACTTACATTATTGTCCTTACTTTTAAATTCGTTTGAACTCTGAAACAAATATAAAATCAAATTTATTTACAGGGACAATTTTAACAGTTTATACACTTACCATTTTAGAAGAGAAATGATTTCAAAAATCATTTAAACCCAGACATTTCAAATATTATATTAACGTACGTACGTACCTATATAGAAAACACATACGTTTACGAACGTTTAACACGAAAAAGAGAAAGACGCATTCAAATAGTAAATCCTATATCATATGATATATTAAAATAAAACTCAGACAAAAAAACGGTGAAATATCGAGGATCTGTGTTGACCAATATAAATAGTATGTGGCATCATGTAATTGTCATCTACTAATATTTATTCGACCAACTATATTTTTTGTAAATTTGTATAAATTAGGTAGGATATGTTGTGAAAATCGCAATTCCTATTTCCCACGGTTTTTTGTTAATTTAAGTTCTGTCTAACATATACAGGATGATTGGTGAGAATAGTCTATTAAAAGTAGCTATTATACAAACAAAAAAAGAGAATTTAAAAACAAAATTTTGCGATCGAATATGGTTGAATAGGAACTATCACGTGAAAATATTTTTGAATAAATATCATTGCCGGTTTACCGGAAGTAGGCATCAACTTCCATATTTTAAATAGCATTCTATAAATTTAATTATATTGTAATTAAAATTAATTTAATGTTTTATGTATCAAATCTTATACTTCAATATCATTTCAAAATAAGTGACAAGTAACTACGTAAAACAAATAAACTAAGCACCTTTACTTCAGTAAATTGACATATCTGTGGATTTTAGGTACGCAGGTTAATTAAATCGTTATATCTTATTCACCTTCCAATTTAGGTATAGAAACACCTAATACAGATTCAAAGATAATATTGCGTAGAATTAAAATATCTAAGAAAATATATACCTTTCCATTTAAAAAAAAATCACTTTACGAAGATTGAATTTATTTATAAGCAACTAAATTTTAAACATGCTGTATAATGTGACAAAGAAAAATTTCAAATGTTGTGTAACTTCGTCTCTTTTACTCCTACGTGACATAATAGCACTATAGGAAGGAATAGTATTTAGATATAGGGCATGATACATGAAATATGTGTTAAATTTATCATAGAAGCCATATTAGTCACTTCCGATTAACCAGACTTGATATTTATTCAAAAATATTTTCAAGTGATAGTTCATATTCAACCATATCCAACTGAAAAAATTCCGTTCCGTTTGTGTAATATTCTTTCTCACCAATCAGCCTGTATATATATATATATATATAACACAAGATCAAGACTAAATAAAAAGTATAAGTCAAAATAAAAGACCACCACATCTATCCATGAAATAATACACACCTTAATATACAGAGTGATTAGTGAGAATGGCCTATTAATTACAAGTTTTATAAAAACCGAACGGAATTTCAAAATAAAATTTTTCAGTTGGATATAGTTGAATATGAACTATTACGTGAAAATATTTTTGAATAAATATCACTTCCAGTTAACCGAAAATGGACATCAACTTCGATTTTTTAAATAACATGCTACAAAATAAATTATAAATTCAACTTCTATGAAAAATTTTACCATATTTCATGTATCATACCCTATACCTAAATACCATTCCTTCGTTATTCGCAATTAAAACAGAAAAGTGACAGATACCGATCTTACTTTATAGTGATATTACGTCACGTAAAAGTAAAAGAGATGAATGAAATTTTAAATACGCATAGCTGATAGTATGTAGTTACACAACATTTGAAGTTATTCACTGTAACATTATACAGGGCGTTTAAAAACTTAGTTGTTTATAAAAAAGTTCAATCTGCGGAAAGCAAATTTTTTGAAATGGAAAAGTATACATTTTATTAGATATTTTGATTTTACAAAAAATTCTCTATTAATATGTATTAGGTGTTCTTACACCTAAAATGGCAGGTGAATAAGTTATAACGATTTAATTAGTCTCCGTACTTAAAATGCTCAGATATATCATTTATTGAAGTATAAGTATAACCCTTATGTACGACGATAGATAGCCGACTGTCCTCGGGGGCGAGTGAGTACTAAACCACGTCACTGTACATAATCTCTTTAATACTTTTACTTTTGTTTTGTATATACATGTACAGTGATGTACTTTAGTACTGACTCAAAATACCATAAAACTTTATAAATATAATCCTTATGTACAACGATAGATAGCCAACTAGCATTTAGAGATGAGTCAATACTAAAGCACATTACTGTACACATGTTCTTCTCTATTATGAGGAGATCAATCCTTAAGAGTCTTCTCATAACAAACGATTTCAGTTTTGTCATTTATAAAAAGAAATAGCACATTAAATATTGTTTTTGCTAGATTACAAATAAATATTAAAAGAAAATCCAAAGGAAAGTTAAACTACCGAAAAGCAATTATACACATTAAGAACTTACACTAATGACATTATATCTAAATCAAACTTCATCATATATTACTTCTTTTGTCTTTATTACTGTTTCAAATTTCATATTTACACTTCTCATACAATTTCCGGTAATAACTTAACAAATTAATAAGTTTTTGTTATCAACTATCTACATACATCTCATTTTATAACAAACATTTAATATAAACCCATATAAAGCAAAATATTGCTTACTACACCGCACACTAACCAGTATTAA
Source organism: Holotrichia oblita (assembly GCA_023690525.1). Taxonomy (NCBI): domain Eukaryota; kingdom Metazoa; phylum Arthropoda; class Insecta; order Coleoptera; family Scarabaeidae; genus Holotrichia; species Holotrichia oblita. The sequence continues at coordinate 107,615,529 of CM043018.1, read as the reverse complement.
TATCAATAGACTTAATAATAAACCTTATAAATGATAGCACCATTTACATACATCACAAAATATTATATAGAAAAAAACTTTATTGTATAGTGCAGTACAATGTAACAACATATCAAAAGACATTATTCTATTATAATTTCTACAATATCAAATGGTGAAAAGAATTTTTTTTAAAAAGGTCCCATACATGTATAATGCATCGTACCACTATATAAATACAATGTAACCAATGGCCGACTAATATAATCTTTATTTATTTAGTCTTCAATAATTTTCCAAAATAATTACTAACAAAATACTCTTAACTTAGTCCAAATAAATATATTTATTTACTCATGATTTACAAACAGGCACAAACCCTAAACAGAAGATACTAATAATATTAATAAATCAATACCGCAGCACAAAAAGAAAAACATAATTCTAATTAATTGTAGTTGGCTAAATAATCGCTAAAAACTAACAACATAATATTATTATTGTTATTAATTATAATATAAATTAACAAATACTCATCATGAAACAACATAGAAAATACTGGTCTTTACTGGTCCTAAAAAACTTAAAATGTTGGTTTAACATGTTAGAATGAGAATGAACAAAATTATATAATGCACCTAAAGAGGTTGTTAAGACCAAAATTGGTACACAAACTGGCTATATAAAAAAAATTCCTACTGTTAATTCCAAGAATTTGAAAACTAAATTCACTAATCATATCGCTACAATTATAAATTAAATTAAATAATTTATACAACGTTAATATACCAGTAATTTTTCTACATTTATCAAAACTATACACATTAAACAGTTGCAATCTTTGACATCAGATAAATATCTAAACAATTTTTACTCAATATATACTATGTATCATCTGCGAAGGGTTCCACTAACAATGTATCATTTTGACTGTAAATAGGAAACGATACGTTATACCTTTCCGGACACTATTAATTTGTGCACAAAAAAATTGCTAATGTCTAATTTTAAATAGATAGCCTATGTTAACAGATAATTCTTAACAAACATCTTCTTTCGACTTAGTGTTTTCATAACGCTGTCCATCGTTTAAAATTTTAAATCCATCTACAGAAATACAAGTGTATTGCTTTCTTCGTTACATTACTTCGTGCTTAAACATATAAATATTAGAATAAAATTTTGATTGTGTTGCAGCAGACACAGGATTTTGATATATTACGTAATAAGACCTAATCAATGCATCTTCCGTACCAACAAATGCTATACTGACTAACTGAAGTCTTTTAGGTATTTTTCTGTACTTCTTCCGTTAAACATATAAACAGTTTAAACACGTACACTTTGTATACAATGATAAATTGAATTAACCTTGGTTCCACACTTCCAAACTTTTACCATTTCTACTCAAATTAAATCGTAATTCTTCTTCGACTTATCTTTAAAATTATATAATTTAACAAAGAAAACTTGAATCCGTTCTTAAAAAATACAATTATATAAAGATAAAATGTTATTATTATACCATCACGCATTACCTTAGTTTTCGGATTATCTTACTTAACTGCACGTTTCATAATTTCAATGATTCTTCTCCATATGATTTGTACATAAAACTCTCAACAATATTTCGAGTACTATATCTATAAAAAAGAAATTCTGTTTCTTCTCAAGAAGATCCTAAAATTTGTGACTATTAACAATATCAAATATTTTTAATTTTCTCTAGGTAGATACTATTTAATTTCAAACGATAACTCACTATATTAATTTTTTTGAGCTGTCCAGATAATAATATCAATTTCTAAAATGTATCTTATTGCATTTTTTACTCGAATAAAACATTATTAATTTTCCTACCGTACATTGATATATTTGTCAAAATTTTAGGTTAACATCAGTTAACATTAATAAATGTCAAAAATAAACGCATTCAGCGAGGATAGCGACTATTCACATGCGCTATGTATAGCACATTGAAGTTTTGAAACTTGATTACCAACATGGATCTGTTCATCTTCAAAAACACTCCATTACGAGTTGAATTTTAAGAAAAATAGTAGTATGAGTGGTTAATAGAGTTATTAAAATACGAGTGATTTTCAAGCATTGTTTTATGTTTTTGTATTTTAGATATCTTAAATGTCAAATTCAGTAGTGTCCCAGCAAACAAAATTCAAATTTCGCGCAATTATTTATAGTAACTACAACATAATCGTATAAAAAGAACTATTAATCTGAAACAAATTTATAGGTCATTTCATGTTTCAGCGTTGAAGTCACTAAAAATAATTGCGCGAAATTTGAATTTTGTTTCTTGGGGTGCGTTCTATTTTATTCTGTGATTACACTGAAATCATGGTTGATTCGAAAATACAGACACGGGCAGTATGATTAAAATAGGATTTTGCTATTGATATTATTATAATATAAAGGATGGGGGCCATTTAATATTATGCACTACAATTACGGCCAAACTAAATAAAAATGTTACAATCCAATCAAATAAACTTATAGTGGCTGATAAGGAACACATTTTAATAACAATGTAAATTTTATAACATTCATGATGACATTACGCCAAAATCAATTTGCATTTTATAAAATAATACATATATTTTCTGTCACTATATTGTAAGAAGATAATATTTCTAACACATCACAATCACTTATTAAATATTTCATCCAACTATATTTGCAATGACAAAGAATGTAACTTGATTGTTTAAATTTCCTGGTATTGAAATTTCAAGTAGTATATACCGTGAATCGAACCGCAGCTACCGTGATTGCGCTGACTTACGGTTTTACGTTCCATATAGCACCTGTTCCGGAAAAATTGTAATTCACGGAACTCGGTTACTGAAAAGGGTAAATTTCAGTTGCAACCCACAGATATCAGAACTAGAAGTTGATTTGTTGTGGAAAGTATCATTATTACGCTATCTGCTTAAATAGTGATGATCAATTTGATTATGATGCAAGCAGACATAAGTTTTGTCATAAAAAAATTCTTTTACTAGGGACATGCTTCGTTGTCAACCGCCCAAAAATTTAAAAGGAGGTTATATTCTGTTATTGTTTACAATGCATTCCGTAAATAGCCGTATTTTTCAGTGAACATGTAACTTTAAGATTTTAACCGAAACCACGGTAGCAGTTACTTCAAATCACTCGCGATACATATGTACTATTGTTTACCGATATTTTATGTAACGCATGTTAATATGTATGACCTTTGTCAGATTTGAATTAAATCCATATACCTGGTCCAATTTTAAATTTCTTATTTAATTTGGACATAATTTCAATGCATCATTTTAAGTGGCCTATCCTGTATACATATAGTATTGTGATTATTTTGCAACGTTATTTTCTTTCTTCATTAATTATTAATATGACGGGAATTAACAAAATAGTAAATTAACTTTTGAACCGTACACCACTGGTCGATTTGCTTACCGGCGATCGATATTACCGATTTCGCTTGCGCCTTGGTTCACTGGAGATCTGAACACAGTGCGGTGTTACAATTTGACGTTTGACATAAAAAGTTTATTTACCAATGTATCAAAATCAATTAATGGACACGAAAATATTTAAAAAACCTCAGTAACATCTCATTAACAAATTAAAACCTCGAAGTAGCGGAATAAAAGAAGGTAAGTTCATTATATACATCATTCAAATTTAGATACAAAACATAAATATACAAGTTATTCCAAAACTATTTACAAAAAACAATTTTAAATTAATTTTCGCTTCTTAACATTTAACATTGAACTAAATAAAATTGTTTCTGGGTACAGAGATTCGTTACAATTTAAATAACCGTAGATAAAACTGCACTTCACAAAATAACTATCTTAATAGGTAGCAGCATATCTGACGTATACATGTTTAGTGCAATCTATCAAGCGCACAATTTGAATATTATGGTATTTCTGAACACATGTTATCTCTTAAAAAATATAAGTATATATGTCATGTTAAAAACATTTGTCAGTATTCTAATAAATACACATTTCACCCATAAATAATATATTCCGTTATTATTAAATTTAAAAAAATAATCTTTGTATGAAAAGAATAATTTACAACTAATTAATTAGTAAATTTTAAGTTCGGTCCAAACTCAAACAGTAATACTTTGGCGTATTGTGAATGGAAGAGGTAGTTTACCTAGAACTAAAATTAATGCTTTCTCAACTGTAAAGGCCTAATTAACTTTAAAAAATCAAAAGCAAACTAAAAATTAGTATCAGTCCAAGCAGGGCGGAATTCCAAAATATTGAATTCCAATTCGGAAATCTTTGGTCAATCATATCTATCGTAAACTCAATCCGGGGAAATACACTATAATAAATCAAATATTAAACTGTACGAGTTTGGTGGACCAGCTATTATATATCTGCGGAGATAGCGCTGGTCTCTCAAG